>SJYQ01000970.1:882275-898946 GCA_006410935.1 Redunca redunca
TGTAGAACATAAGAGATATTTTCTTTTTTTTTTTAATTTTTTGAAATTTTTATTTTAACTTTAGTTTACTTTACATTACTGTATTGCTTTTGCCAAACATTGACATGAATTTACAGCTTTAAAATGCATGACATGATCGTATGAGTTAATGACGTAGGAATCATCTCACCACCATAATGGCATGTAAGTGTACCAAATCACCATGCTGTACACTCTAAACTTATACAATGTTATGTGGCAATTATATCTCAGTAAATCACTGCAGATGGTGACTGCAGCCATGAAATTAAAAGACGCTTACTCCTTGGAAGAAAAGTTATGACCAACCTAGATAGCATATTCAAAAGCAGAGACATTACTTTGCTGACTAAGGTCCGTCTAGTCAAGGCTATGGTTTTTCCTGTGGTCATGTATGGATGTGAGAGTTGGACTGTGAAGAAGGCTGAGCACCCAAGAGCTGATGGGTTTGAACTGTGGTGTTGGAGAAGACTCTTGAGAGTCCCTTGGACTGCAAGGAGATCCAACCAGTCCATTCTGAAGGAGATCAGCCCTGGGATTTCTTTGGAAGGAATGATGGTAAAGCTGAAACTCCAGTACTTTGGCCACCTCATGTGAAGAGTTGACTCATGGGAAAAGACTCTGATGCTGGGAGGGATTGGGGGCAGGAGGAGAAGGGGACGACCGAGGATGAGATGGCTGGATGGCATCACTGACTCGATGGACGTGAGTCTGAGTGAACTTGGGGAGATGGTGATGGACAGGGAGGCCTGGCGTGCTGCGATTCATGGGGTCGCAAAGAGTCGGACACGACTGAGCTGCTGAACTGAACTGAACTGAAAGCTGGGGAAAAAAGAAAGAAAAGAAAGGTTTAAAATAAATAAGCATTTGATGAAGGTAGGCGGGATAAAGGCAACGTGAAGTGAAGTGCTAGTGACTCAGTCTCGCCCAGCTCTCTGAGACCCCATGGACTGTAGCCCACCAGGCTGCTGCATCCATGGGATTCTCCAGGCAAGAGTACTGGAGTGCATCGCCACTGACCTTCTCCAGGGGATCTTCCTCACCCAGGGATCGAACTCCAGTCTCCCACATTGCAGTGGACTCTTTACCATCTCAGCCACCGGGGAAGCCCTAAAGCAACATAATGAGCTCAGAAAATCACAAAGAAAGGAATTTGTAAATGCAAAAATCAATAAAACAAACTGATAAATGGTAAAAATGATTAAAGCCAGTTCACTTGAAATATGATTAAAGCAGGCAAACCTCTGATAAAACTACTCTAGAGAAAGATTTTTAAAATTCAAATAAAAATATATAGACATAAAAGGGAAAATAACTAGAGATATTTTTTAAGTAATAAGATAGTATCATAAATAACTNAATATTAGAAAAAAATTAAATGTAATTCAGCATATTAATAAACATTCTCAATGCAAGAAAAACATTTGATACAATACAACCATGCATAACTTTTTAAGAATATCATTTAAAAATAGAAAGGAGTTACTTTATTGGAAATTTATATCTTAAAACCTACAGTTAACACTATGCTTAATGAAGAAATTTTAGAAACATTCTCTTTAGAGCTGAAACTAATACAGGGGTTTCCAGAATCCCCACTATTTTTTAACATAACTAGAGTTCTGCCATATACTGTAAGGGAAAAAATGGTATGGTCAAGAATGGACAGGAAAAGATAAAACTTTTTCATTTGCAGATGGTATGATCATCTGTCTAGAAACTAACAGAATCAAGTTCAGCATATGAAAGCAATAGTAAAAAAAAAAATCCTTTCACAAAAGCAACAATAAAGATAAAGTTCCGTGAATTAAATTAATCAGAAATACACAAAAGCTCAATGATGAAATATTTAAAGCTCTAATAAAAAAATTGAAAATGGTCTGAATATATGGAAAGATGTTTCATGGTTTTGGATGATATAACAAAGATGTCAATATTCCTCCAAACTAATCTACAAATTCAACATAATCTCAATTAAATTTCCATTTGGATTTTCTGAGACACTCAATAAAGCTTACATGGAGAAACAAAGACTTACACATAGTTAATCTGACCTTGAAGAAGAGGTGGGGTGTTTGATCCACCGGACTTAGAACACATTTAAAAAAAAAAATTATTTGTTGTTGTTCAGTCGCTCAGTCATATTTGACTCTTTGCGACCCCATGGACTGTGGCATTCCAGGCTTCCCTGTCTTCCACTATTTCCCAGAGTTTGCTCAAACTCGTGTCCATTGAGTCAGTGATGCCATCCAACCATCTCATCCTCTGTGGTCCCCTTCTTCTCCTGCCCTCAATCTTTCCCAGCATCAGGGTCCTTTTCAGTGAGTCAGTTCTTCACGTCAGGTATCTAAAGTACTGGAGTTTCAGCTTCAACATCAGTCCTTCCAATGAATATTCAGGACTGATTTCCTTTAGGATGGACCTGTTGGATCTTCTTGCAGTCCAAGGGACTCTCAAGAGTCTTCTCCAACACCACAGTTCGAATTCTTCAGTACTCAGCCTTCTTGCCTGCATTTCAGGAGACCAGGATTCGATTCCCAGGTTGGGAAGACCCCCTGTAGAAGGAAATAGCAACCCTCTCCAGTATTCTTGCCTGGAGAATCCCATGGACAGACGAGCCTGGCAGGCTACAGTCCATGGGGTCGCAAGAGTCAGACATAACTGAGCGACTTTCACTCACTCAGCCTTCTTTATGCTCCAGCTCTCACACCCACACATGACTACTGGAAAACCATGGCTTTGATCAGACAGACCTTTGTTGGCCAAGTGATGGCTCTGCTTTTTAATACACTGTCTAGGTTTGTCATAACTTTTCTTCCAAGGAGCAAGCATCTTTGGTTCATAGCAAAATTGAGGGGAAGGTGTAGCGATGGTTACCCTGCCCCACACATGCATAGGTTCCTTCCCCCATGATCAACACTCACAATCCCCCCAGAGTGGTATATTCATTACAACTGATGACCCTATATTGACACATCCTATTACTCAAAGTCTACAGTTTACATTGGGTTTACTCGTGGTGTTGTAGGTGCTATATGTTTGGAGGCCTGTATCCATCGTCATGGTATCATCCACTGTATTTTCCCTGTGTAAAAATCTTCCATGCTCCATCTCTTCATCCCCACCACTCACCACCTTTCCCCTGGTGACCACTGATCTTTTCACCATCTCCACAGTTTCTTTTTCTCCAGAATGTTATATAGTTGGAAACATACAGTAGGTAGCCTTTTCAGATTGTCTTCTTTACTCTGTAATACACACTTAAGGTTCTTTCAAGTCTATTCACGAGTAGATAGTTCATTTCATTTTAGTGCTGAATAATATTCCATTGTCTTGAGGTACCATGATTTATTTATCCACCCATCTATAAAAGGACATTTAATTGCCTCCAAGTTTTGGGCAGTTATGAATAAAGCTGCTACAAACATCTATGTGCAGAATTTTGTGTTGGAATGAAATGGAATATGCTTTCCATTTCTTTGTAAATAACAAAGAGTGTGATGGTTGAATCACATCATCAGAGTTTATTTATTTTTCTAAGAAACTGCCAGAATGTCTTCCAAAGTGACTGAAGCACTTTTCATACCCACCAGCAATAAATGACAGTTTCTGTTGCTTCACAGCCTTGCCAGAATTTGATGTTGTCTGTGTCCTCGATTTTGGCCACTCTAATAGGTGCATCTTTCTTCATATAGGTTCAATAACCGTCCTTTATCACATGTATCGATTGCAAATACTCTATCTTAGTCTGTGACTTATCTTTTCGTTCTCTTGACATTGTCTTTTTCAGAGTAGAAGTGTTTAATTTTAATGAAGTCCAGCTTACCAATTATTTCTTTCACGGATCATGCCCTTTTTGTTATACCTAAAGAGTCATAGCCATACCCAAGGTTATACACGTTTTTCCTATGTAATTTTCTAGGTGTCTTATAGTTTTGCGCTTTATATTTACCTTTGTGAGCCATATGGGGCTTCCCAGGTGGCTTCTACCACTAGGTAGAGAACCCACCTGCCAGTATAGGTAGACTAAGAGATTCAGGTTGATCCCTGGCTGGGGAAGACCCCCTAGAGGAGAGCACAGCCACCCATACCAATATTCTTGCCTCAAGAATCTCATGGACAGAGGAACCTAGAGGGCTGCAGTCCGTAGGCTCACACAGTCAGACACACCTGAAGCGACTTAGTGTGCATGCAGACGTGTGCTCCGTTATAAGTTAATTTTAAGAAGGCATAAGGTCTATGTCTAGATTTATTTTTTTCATATGGATGTCCAGTTGTTCCATTACCATTTGTTAAAAAGACTAACTTTGTTTCATTACTGCTTTTAGTCCTTTGCCAAAGATCAATTGGCTATATTTATGTGGATCTATTTCTGGGCTCTCTGTCTGTTTCATTGATCTACTTCTCTATTCCGTTACCATTACCACACTATCTTGATCACTATAGTTTTACGGTAAGTCTTCAAAGTTGAGTATTGTCAATTCTCCAACTTTGTTCTTCTCTACCAGTACTGTTTTGGAGGGGGGTCTTTTGCCTAGAATATTATTTAAAATAATATTGTAAATATTATTTTAATAAAGTAAAATAAAATATGGTTTGGCTCAAGTAACTCAGAGACAGGTTCATCCATATACAAGAACCTATTATGCAATAAATGTAGCATCAGAAGAAAAACAAACAGATGGCTTAGTAAATGCTGTTAGGAAAATTGCTTTGCTGTACAAAGGAAATAAATGGACACTTCATACAAAGGTGAACACTAGATGAATTAAATACGTAAATATAAAAGGTAATAGAATAAAGTTACTAGAAGAAAACCAAGTTTTATCTGGTGTTGGGAAGAACTTAAAACTTCAAATGCATACGCTATTAGCCAAAAATGGATGAATATAATATCAGGCTTAAAGATTTCTGTTCAGCAAAATTTACCCTTGAAAAAAAATTAATAAACAGCCAGCAAAACAGGGGAAGATATTTGCAATGTCTAAAGCTGACAAAACTTAGTATGTAGAGTATCCAGGAAATGCTTACCAATCAAGAAGCAAAGGACAGAAACTGCAATAACATAAAGAAGCAAGAAATAGCCAAAGCATTTGAATAGGCAATGTACAGAAGACACCCACAGAAAGACAACAAGCTCATGATAAAATGTACCGAAACTGGTAATGAGATAACATAAAAATGCTTATCACTTTACACCTGCTAAGGCTGTTAGAGCTAGCTGTCATCTTGCACCCCCACGTGTGTGTGCCTAATCTCAGCTGGTCTGCCCAAGACCTCCTGAGCGCCAGCCAACCCTCGAAGCCCCAACCCCCATCCCCACCCCCACCAGCCCCATTTCCACTGCAACAAAATGAAAGAAATGATCAAGACCCAGGAGAAACTACAGGCACAAGTGCTCATTGATGGGAAAGGAATTGCTCGCAGAAAAAAGGGTCACAGAACAACCACAGCAGATACCAAAAACCTTCAGTACTCTTTAAAGAAGTTAGAAGTATGAGACAGGTGCTCAGGGCTGGTGCACTGGGATGACCCAGAGGGATGGGATGGGGAGGGAGGTGTCAGGGGGGTTAAGGATGGGGGACACATGTACACCCATGGCTGATTCATGTCAACGTATGGCAAAAACCACTACAATATTGTAAAGTAATTAGCCTCCAACTAAAATAAATGACTTAAAAAAAAAAAAACTCAACATTCAAAAAACTAAGGAAAAAAAAAAGAAGTTAGAAGTAAAATCAACTCATATTCAAGAGGTGAATGTGGTCACAAACCAAGGAACATAGTCCACTTTAACCACCCTGAAGTTTAGGCATCTCTGGCAATAGGCACTTTCACCATTACAGACCACGCTGAGACAAAGCAGCTGAAGAAATGCTACCCGGCGTCGTAAACCAGGTGGCACGGGTCATCTGATCCATTTAAGGAGCGAGAGTGAAGTTCTCCCCAAACAATCTGGGGATGGAAAAGCACCACTCACTACTGGAGAGGATGCTGATGAAGTTCCAGATCTTGTGGAGAATTTTGGAGAGTCTTCCAAGAACGAAGCAATCTGAATTGAGCCATCTTCTGATGAAGATAAAACTTGAAGAAGTGAGTGAGACTGCTATTTCATATGATGATTGCTTTTTAAAATTTTGTCTATGGATCTGATAAAATCTAGATCATTAATATTTTGAATCCCAAGCCCCTGGACACTGCAGTGCTTTTCAGTTTTTGCTCATACACAGTTTATTCTTGCAAGCTAATTAAGCTGAGGATGCCTGGGGATAAAGTTTGAAACAAAGGTTAATAAAGTTTTTTGCCTAGAGAAAAATAAATAAATAAAAACTTTTTTTAAAGGAGTGAAGTAAGTCAGAAAGAAAAACACCAATACAGTATATTAATGCATATATATGGAATTTAGAAAGATGGTAATGATGGCCCTATGTGCAAGAAGCAAAAGAAACACAGATTTAAAGAGCAGACTTTTGGACTCTGTGGGAGAAGCCAAGGGTGGGATGATTTGAAAGAATAGCACTGAAACATGTATATTACCAGATGTGAAATAGATCACCAGTCCAAGTTCGATGCATGAAGAGGGCACTCAAAGCTGGTGCGCTGGGATGACCCAGAGGGATGGGGTGGGGAGAGAGGTGGGAGTGGGGTGGAAGGGGGGTTGGAGATGGGGGGACACATGTACACCCGTGGCTCATTCATGTCAATGTAGGGCAAAAAACACAATATTGTAAAGTAATTAGCCTCCAATTAAAATAAATTAATTTTAAAAACCATAAAAAGAGACTGTTAGAAATTGGAAAGGTAGATGAACTCAAGCATTAGGTGGGGATGTAGAAGTATAAGCATCCCCATTCACTGCCAGGGTTCCCAGGTGGCACCAGTGGTAAGGAACCCACCTGCCAAAGCAGGAGACTTAAGAGATACAGGTGACATCCCTGGGTTGGGAAGATTCTCTGGAGGACACAGCAACCCACTCTAGTATTCTTGCCTGGAGAATCTCATGGACAGAGGAGCCTGGTGGACTATAGTCCACAGGGTTACAAAGAGTCAGACATGACTAAAGTGACTTAGAACGCACGCATCATTCGCTGCTGGTGAGGTTGTAGACCAATGAGAGAAATCACACCTGCTCACTCAAACTAGATATGTGTATTTCCTCCAGCCCAGAAATTCTGCTCTTAAATACTCATCCCAGGCAACTTCTTACATAGGTTCATAAGGGGACATGTTTGAGGATACACATTGTTGCATTGCTCAGGAAAATAGGGAACTGGGGCAACCAAGATTTCATCCCTGGGAGAATCAAGACAATAGGGATTATTAACAAAGCCAAAAGTTGGATTTCTTCAAAGAACAATAATATTGACAGAATGGCAGCAATATTGATCAAGAAATAAAGAAGGCACAAATATACATCCTTAGGAATAAAACTAAGATGTAACTACATGCAGCAGAATTTTTAAAAATAATAACAATACTATGAACAACTCCATGCCAAAAATTTGAAAACTTAAATCAGATGAAAAATTCCTACAAAATTCCTAGAAATAGAAACTAGAATAATCTTAAATCTCTTTTTAAAACACTTGCATCAGCAGTTAAAAATCTTCCTATACAGAAAAATAAAGTATTTTGCCAACAAATTCTACCAAACATTTAAGGAACAAAGTATGTTAATTTTACAAAAACCTACCCAATAGACAAGCAAAAAAGAGAATACTCTCCAACTAAATGTAAGAGGCTGGCAGCACAGCCTCAGTTCTAAAATCTGACAAGGACAGTTTGAGAAAAGAAAATTACAGACTCAATTACATTCATGAACATAGATGCAAAATAACTAAATAAAATATTATCAAATAAAATCCAGTCACATATAAAAAGAAAAATATGTCATGAACAAATTGGATGTAGGCCAGGATTGAAAGTTTCGGTTAACTTTAGAGAATCAATTTAATCTACTTTACCACTCTTGTGGCTCAGCTGGTAAAGAATCCACCTGCAGTGTAGGAGACCTGGGTTTGATCCCTAGGTTGGGAAGATCCCCTGGAGAAGGGAAAGGCTACCCACTCCAGTGTTCTGGCCTGGAGAATTCCATGGACTGTATGGTCCATGGGGTCACAAAGAGTCCGACACGACTGAGTGACTTTCACTTTCACCACATTAATAGGTAAAATAAGAAAAAGCATGGTAGCTGGTAATAGACACAGGATTTCTTTGGGGCACAACAAAAAATGTTCTAAAATTAAACTGTGGTATGGTTCCATCATTTTTTGAATATACTGAAAGCTTGAATGATATAATTTAAAGAGATGAATGGTATGGTATGTGAATTATGTCTCAATAAAGCTGCTTTAAAATAAGAAGACAAGGTGTCTATCATCTGTTCAACACTGTCCTGATGACCTTAGGTAGTGTAATAAAACAAGAATGGAGGGAAGGAGGGAAGGAAAGAACCAGTGGAGGGAAGGAGAGAAGAAAGGAAGAGGGGAGGGGGGTAGGTGGGAGGTAGAGAGAGAAAGACGGATGGAGAGAGGGAGGGAGGGCAGGAAGGAGGGATAAAGTGATGGAGGGATGGAAGGAAGAGGGAGTTAGGTTAGAAAAAGAAACAACACTGACAATAGCAACATAGGATAGTTCCCCAAAATCTGAGTCACTAGAACTTACTAAAAGTTCTGTCACTCAGTAGTGTCCGACTCTGTGCGACCCCATGGACTATACAGTCAATGGACGTCTGCAGGACTTCATACTGGAGTGGGTAGCCTATCCCTTCTCCAGCAAATCTTCCCAACCCAGGAATCGAACCAGGCTCTCCTGCATTGCAGGATGATTCTTTACCAACTGAACTATCAAGGAAGCCCCTTATAATAAAGCCACTAATACATCAAGTCAGTATTCAAAAGTGAATTGCATTTCTATATATATTCAATAACACTTAGAAAATACAATTTTTTAAAAGATGATAAAAAAAAGATGTTAACGGTGATAAAAAATGATGTTAAAGATGAAAGTGAAGTCATTCAGTCGTTTCTGACTCTTTCGAACCCCATGGACTATAGCCCACCAGGCTCCTCCATCCATGGGATTTTCCAGGCAAGAATGCTGGAGTGGGTAGCCATTTCCTTCTCCAAGGGGTCTTCCTGACCCAGGGATCGAACCCAGGTCTCTCACATTGAGGGCAGACTCCTTACCATCTGAGCCACCAGGGAATCCCTAAGGCTGACTTGATAGGAGTGGGATCAACGTTATAATATTCTCCAAGATGTGGAGTACTAGGAATAAATTTAACAAAAGATATGCAAAGTCTTCATGAAAAAATTATAAAATTCTATTGAAAGACATGACTGAAGAGCTAAATAAATGGAGAGACATACCATGTTTATGAGTGAAGAACCCAATATTGAAAAGACATCGATGCTTCCCAAATTGATTTACAGCTGTGATGTAATTCCACTCAAAATACTGCAGTGTACGTATGGAAGCTGAGAAGCTGATTCTAAATTGCTTACAGAAAAGCAAAGGCCCCAAATGGGCAAGACATTCCAGAAGTACCGAGTGAAGGGACTTGATGTACCACACAGCAAGAATTATTATAAAACTGCAGAAAGTAACATTGCACTCAAGAGTGGACCAGGTAACTCAAGTTCACACAATTTGAGTACCTTCAAAAGAAAATAATGGACGATTACAAATTCTGATTCAAGGATCCATGCCAATGAAGGGCGCCAAAGGTTAAACTTCTTCACGGTGAACTCACATCCACCTGTGTGGCAATAACACTGGAATAAACAAGTATACCAACATAGCAAATTCAAGAGCCCAGAAAGAGGCCAACTCATACAAATGGATGCTACATTTAAGACTGAAACAGAATTACAGATAAGTTGAGAAAGGATGGGCTTTTCTGATGCTAGAACAATTTGATATCATTTCGGAGCCTTCCTCAAATCACCCTTCAAAATTAATTCCAGATCAGGGTCAATTAAAAACTTAAATGCAGGAGGCAAACTTATGAAATGTATAAAGGAAAATACTGAAAAATATCTTTATGATCTCAGGGTAAAGAAGATTTCTTAAGACATACAAGGTACAAACTACAGAGAAAAAAATGTTTTATTTGAAGTTAATTTGAAAGATTAAATTAAGAACAGTTTGCACCAAGAGACAGTATAAAGAGGAGGAAAAGACAAAATATTTTGTAAAATATAGTACATCTCGAAATGGTGCTAAGTGGAATAAACATTTGTGATCTAGAAAATTAACTCGTGTAGAAAGACTTTAACACTCATGATGATAGATGAAGTATTATAATAGACCATATTAAAAACTGACTTATTGGAAAAGATCCTGATGCTGGGAAATATTGAAAGCAGGAGAAGGGGATGACAGAGGATGAGACTGTTGGATGTATCATCGACTCAATGGACATGAGTTAGAGCACACTCCGGGACATATGAAGGACAGGGAAGCCTGGTGTGCTGCATTCCATGGGGTTTCAGAGAGTCGGACCTGGCTGAGTGACTGAGCAACAAATATTTTAAATAATTATGCATGCTGCTGCTGCTGCTAAGTCGCTTCAGTCGTGTCCAACTCTGTGTGACCCCATAGACGGCAGCCCACCAGGATCCCCGGTCCCTAGGATTCTCCAGGCAAGAACACTGGAATGGGTTGTGATTTCCTTCGCCAATGCCTGAAAGTGAAAAGTGAAAGTGAAGTCGCTCAGTCATATCTGACTCTTCACGACCCCATGGACTGCAGCCCACCAGGCTCCTCCATCCATGGGATTTTCCAGGCAAGAATACTGGAGTGGGTTGCCATTGCCTTCTCTGAAATAATTATGCATAGATGTTTTCTTTAAACTTCTAAAGATTTCCTTTCTAAAAATAATTTTCAAAAATTGACTTTGGGGCTGAGTGAAGGACTGTAAGAGGAAAGTAAGACTAGGAAATCTAGATTAGTGAGTTATTAACAATCCAAGTTATTTCATTAGTTTTTTTTTTTTTTGGAGGAGTGTTCTCTAAAGTGGAGGTGCTCTCATTAGGTATGAAAAGAAAATATGAAAATAAATTAAATCAAATAATTATGCATAGATGTTTTCATATTTTCTTTTCATACCTAATGAGAGCACCTCCACTTTAGAGAACACTGCTCCAAAAAAGAAAAAACTAATGAAATTACTTGGATTGTTAATAACTCACTAATCTAGGTTTCCTAATCCTACTTTCTTCTTACAGTCCTTCACTCAGCCCCAAAGTCAATTTTTGAAAATTATTTTTAGAAAGGAAATCTTTAGAAGTTTAAAGTCATGAAACTCTTACTAAAGAAAAATTAAATCGTGGGAAAGTTTCAGTGGTATAGCTGGGTATCTGCAAGCTCCATGCAGAAAATTGGAGTGAACAAGAAGGCAGAACAGGGTCCCACACTCAGAAGCTTGTAGTCTAGCGGGAGAGACAGTCATTAATTCAAGAATCACTCAGATTGAAGTTCAACTATGATGGAGATAAGTGCTGTTGATACCTGGGTTGTGCAAGTGTGAAATAGAAATGGTCTGGTCGGTGATGACAGAGCTGAGCTATGAGAAAAGAATAGGCAAGATCCAGGCAGGTGTGTTGGGAGAAGGAGGAAGCGGTAATAGGAAGAAAATTCCGGGCAGAGGGACCAGCTAGTGCCAGAGGCCCTATAGCAGAAATTGCACAGAGTTTGTAGTTAAAAATCACAACAAATATAAAAGCAAAGTCACAATAACAAATAAGTAAACAGTAGCTCTCTTGGGTGAGAAAACAGTGCATTGTTATTGAATAAGTAACAGTGGTTTCTTATCCAGACTTCAGTCATCGTAACTAACCTTTTTATATGACTGACAACACCTCCCCTACCTACTTTCTGATGTCAATTCAGGTTACTCTTGGGGAGGAGTGAATTTTTACAAAGTGAACGCAAAAGTAAATTGTAATGCCAAGGAGAAAGGAAACTGGTGGATTCGAAAACGTACATGGGCGCACTTGACGTTTGGAAGTCATTTCACTCCAGCACAGAAAGCCTGAAACTTCATTTGTTCCACATTCTGTGAAAATCCAGGCACTGGTTCATTCCCAAATATTTAAGGAGTGCCCAGTATGCACCAGACAATGTGAGAGGTCTACACAGATAGAAAGCGTGGCGTCCCTCCGGAAGGTTGCTGTTCCCAGTGAACTAGCCACTAATGGGGGAATCGTGCAAAACTGAGGAAGGGAGAGGTGACTCAGGCATTGTTTGGATGCCAAATATCCCTGAAGACTTGGAATAGGAAAGAGCAAACAGTACCAGATAAAAGAAAGCCAACTTTCTGCGTGTATGCTTAGTCGTGCCCAACTCTTTGAGACTCCATGGACTGTAGGCTTCCAGACTCTTCAGTGCTTGGGATTTCCCAGGCAAGAATCCTGGCGTGTTGCCATTTCCTCCTTCCAGAGATCTTCCTGACCCAGGGATCAACCCTGAGGCATCTCCTACATTGGCAAGCAGATTCTTCACCACTGCACCACCTGGGAAGCCCAATAGGAGGGAGAATTGCTATAATATTCTTTGCAAAGGCAAGAAGGCATGGGATCTGGTGTACATGTAGGTGAATTGGCCTTAAATAGGAGCATGCAGAGTTGAACTAAGGTAAGTAGAACATGTGGGTGCAAAATCCTGGTAGTGTTTACTGTGGTCAGGCTGTGGAAGTATACTTTCCTTGTTCTCAGTGAAGGAGGAAACGCAGTCATCAACTGAGAGATGCAGACAAGAGGAGGAGGTATTACAGGTTTAAGGACAGACAGGTATCAAATATTATCCTAGGAGAGTAGATGGGCAGATGGACCAGGGAGATATGTTGCCGGGGAGCCTGAACCTCACTTTCAGGCTCAGAGCTTTGACCCAGTCGGCATAACTGTGTTTTCCTCTTGCCATGTTCTTCCGTATAGAGTGATGTTTATCCTGACCATAGCTTCATATTTTTTAAGAAATGTGAAGTAGGACATGTATACAGAAAAGGACACAAAACATTTTTCTGGAACCTTCCAGTTCAAGAAATAGAACGTTACTAGCCTCACAGAAACTGCATCCCCTTCTAGACTGTAATCCCTTCCTCCTCACTGTAAGTAATCACTATGTTGGTTTATGATAATCATTTCACTGCCTTTCTCCTATGTCTTATCACCTGTGTATGGATTCCAAAACAATATGATTTGCTTTTCCTCTTTTTGAATTGCATTTGTTTGGTCGTAGCTCTTTTTCTTACAATTTTTTGGTGAAATTAACCCACTTCGTTGCATGTATATGTAGTTCATTCATTGTGATTTCATGCTGTGTGTGTGTGCACGCTAAATCATTTCAGTCGTGTCTGACTCCATGTGACCCCATGGGCTATAGCCCGTCAGGCTCCTCTGTCCAGACTGGAGTGGGTTGTCACGCCTTCCTCCAGGGGGTCTTCCCAACCCAGGGATCAAGCCTGTGTCTCTTATGTCCTACATTGGCAGGAGAGTTCTTTACCACTATCGCCACCTGGAAAGCCCTTCATTTCATTGTATAACTATATCTCTCCATTTTACTATTTAAAAAACAAAATGAATTCTTCCAAAAAAAATATTGCTGTTGAAGAAAGAAAATGTAATCATGTTACTTGGCTCTGAAGAGTAAGATATTCAAATATTACTCATAATAAATCATCACTGCTATAACTAAAAAATAATTCTTTGAAGGATGGAGGAGGAAGGAATGGAGAGTAGAGTGTGAGAGGTAGATGGTCATAATAAACAATAGATAATGTCTAGAGTTGAGGTGGTGCAGTGGGAAAGAATCTGCCTGCTGACGCAGGAGACTCAGATTTGATCCCTGGGTCAGGAAGATCTCCTGGAGGAGGAAATGGCAACCCACTCCAGTATTCTTGCAGGGGAATTAAGGACACAGAAACCTGGAAGTCTAGAGTTCGTGAGGTTGCAAAGAGTCAGACACAGCTGAGCACACGTGCATACAGAGTTGAAAAACCAGTGAACAACTCTTCAAAGAAGCAGCTGAAAAGGTTCAAGGTGGTTGCCTCTCTGAAATGGGGTGAGGGGTGGTTGTGAGTGGACAGCAGTTCTTTTGTCAGGAATTTTTTTTCATCAGGTCCATATAGGTACTTCTTTGATTTTTTTAATCTTTCTATTTTATATTGGAGTATAGCCGATTAACAATGTGATGGTTCCAGGGCACAGCAGAGCAACTCAGTCATACATATGCATGCATCCATTCTCCCACCAACGCCCCTCCCATCCAGCCTGCGCATAGCATTGAGCAGAGTTCCCTGTGCTATACAATAGGTCCTTGTTGGATATCCATTTTAAATATAGCAGTGTGTACATCAGTTCAGTTCAGTCGCTCAGTCGTGTCTGACTCTTTGCGACCCCATGGACTGCAGCCCGCCAGGCCTCCCTGTCCATCACTAACTCCTGGAGTTTGTTCAAACTCATGTCCATCGAGTCAGTGATGCCGTCCAACCATCTCATCCTCTGCCGTCCCCTTCTCCTCCTGCCTTCGATCTTTCCCAGCATCAGGGTCTTTTCCAACAAGTCAGTTCTTTGCATCAGGTGGCCACAAAGTAATGCAGCTGCAGCTTCCAATGAATATTCAGGACTGATTTCCTTTAGGACTGACTGGTTGGATCTCCTTGCAGTCTAAGGGACTCCCGAGAGTCTTCTCCAATTCTTCCGCATTTAGCTTTCTTTATAGTCACACTCTCACACATGACTACTGGAAAAACCATAGCTTTGACTAGATGGACCTTTGTTGGCAAAGTAATGTCTCTGCTTTTTAATATGCTATCTGGGTTGGTCATAGCTTTTCTTCCAAGGAGTAAGCGTCTTTTAATTTCATGGTTGCAGTCACCATCTGTGTTGATTTTGAAGCCAAAGAAAATGAAGCCTGTCACTGTTTCCACTGTTTCCCCATCTATATGCCAAGAAGTGATTGGACTGGATGACACAATCTTCGTTTTTTAAATGTTGAGTTTTAAGCCAACTTTTTCATTCTCCTCTTTCACTTTCATCCAGAGGCTCTTTAGTTCCTCTTCACTTTCTGCCATAAGAGTGGTGTCATCTACATATCTGAGGTTATTGATATTTCTCCCAGCAATCTTGATTCCAGCATGTGCTTCATCAAACATGGCATTTCTCATGATGTACTCTGCATATAATTTAAATAAGCAGGGTGACAATATACAGCCTTGAAGTACTCCTTTTCCTATTTGAAACCAGTCTGTTGTTCCATGTTTGATTCTAACTGTTTCTTCATGATCTGCATACAGATTTCTCAAGAGAAAGGTCAGTTGGTCTGGTTTTCCCATCTCTTGAAGAATTTTCCAGTTAGTTATGATCTACACAGTCAAAGGCTTTGGCATAGTCAATAAAGCAGAAGTAGATGTTTTTCTGGAATTCTATTACTTTTTCTATGATCCAACGGATGTTGGCAATATGTTCTCTGGTTCCTCTGACTTTCCAAATCCAGCTTGAACATCTGGAAGTTCACAGTTTGTGTTCTGCTGAAGCCTGACATGGAGAATTTTGAGCATTACTTTGCTAGCATGTGAGATGAGTGCAGTTGTGTGATAGTTTGAACATTTTCTGGCATTGCCCTTCTTTGGGATTAGAATGAAAACTGACCTTTTCCAGTCTTGTGGCCACTGCTAAATTTTCAAATTTGCTAGCATACTGAGTGCAGCACTTTCACAGCATCATCTTTCAGGATTTGAAATAGCTCAACTGGAATTCCATCACCTCCACTAGCTTTGTTCATAGTGATGCTTCCTAAGGCCCACTTGACTTCATATTCCAGGATGTCTTGCTCTAGATGAGTGATCACACCATCGTGATTATCTAGGTAGTGAAAATCTTTTTTGTATAGTTCTTCTGTGTATTCTTGCCACCTCCTCTTAACATATTCTGCTTCTGTTAGGTCCATACTGTTTCTGTCCTTTATTGCGCCCATCTTTGCATGAAATGTTCCCTTAATATCTCTAATTTTCTTGAAGAGATCTCTAGTCTTTCCCATTCTATTGTTTTCCTCTATTTCTTTGCACTGACTACTGAGGAAGGCTTTCTTATCTCTCCTTGCTATTCTTTCAAACTCTGCATTCAAGTGGGTATATCTTTCCTTTTCTCCTTTGCCATTCACTTCTCTTCTTTGCACACCTATCTGCAAGGCCTCCTCAGACAACCATTTTGCCTTTTTGCATTTCTTTTTCTTGGGGGTGGTCTTGATCTTGATCCCTGTCTCCTGTACAAAGTCACAAACTTCCATCCCTAGTTCTTTAGGCACTCTGTCTATCAGATCTAACCCCTTGAATCTATTTGTCACTTCTACTGTATAAACGTAAAGGGTTTGACTTGGGTCATACCTGAATGGTCTAGTGGTTTTCCCTACTTTCTTCAATTTAAGTCTGAATTTCGCAATAAGGAGTTCATGATCTGAGCCACAGTCAGCTCCTGGTCTTGTTTTTGCTGACTATATCAGTTCAGTCACTCAGTCGTGTCCCACTCTTTGAGACCCCATGAATCGCAGCACACCAGGCCTCCCTGTCCATCACCAACTCCCAGAGTTCACTGAGACTCACATCCATCGAGTCAGTGATGCCATCCAGCCATCTCATCCTCGGTCGTCCCC
>SJYQ01000970.1:899637-948539 GCA_006410935.1 Redunca redunca
GGATGTTGGCAATTTGATCTCTGGTTCCTCTGCCTTTTCTAAAATCAGCTTGAACATCTGGAAGTTCACAGTTCACGTATTGCTGAAGCCTGGCTTGGAGAATTTTGAGCATTACTTTACTAGCATATGAGATGAGTGCAATTGTGCGGTAGTTTGAGCATTCTTTGGCATTGCCTTTCTTTGGGATTGGAATGAAAACTGGCCTTTCCCCTTCCTGTGGGCACTGCTGAGTTTTCCAAATTTGCTGGCATATGGAGTTCAGCACTTTCACAGCATCATCTTTCAGGATTTGAAACAGCTCAACTGGAATTCTCTATCTTTGGCTACAAAGAATAGAATCAATGTTATTTCAGTGTTGACCATCTGGTGATGTTCATGTGTAGAGTCTTCTCTTGTGTTGTTGGAAGAGGGTGTTTGCTATGAACAGTGTGTTCTCTTGGCAAAACTTAGCCTTTGCTTGCTTCATTTTGTACTCCAATGCCAAATTTGCCTGTTACTCTAGGTATCTCTTAACTCCCTACTTTTGCATTCCAGTCCCCTATGATGAAAAGAACTTTTGGGGGGGTGTTAGTTCTAGAAGGTCTTGTTGATCCTCATAGAACCGTTCAACTTCAGCTTCTTCAGCATGAGTGGTTAGGGCATAGACTTGGATTACTGTGGTATTGAATGGTTTGCCTTGGAAATGAACAGAGATCACTCTATCATTTTTGAGATTGCAATCAACTACTGCATTTCAGACTCTTTTATTGACTATAAGGACTACTCCATTTCTTCATAGGGATTCTTATCCACAGTAGCAGATATAATGGTCATCTGAACTAAATTCACTCATTCCAGTCCATTTTAGTTACATGAGTCCTAAAATGTGACTCTTGCCATCTCCTGTTTGACCACTTCTAATTTACCTTGATTCATGAACATAACATTCCAGATTCCTATGCAATATTGCTCTTTACAGCATCAGACATTATTTCCATCACCAGTCACATCCATAACTGGGCATTGCTTTTGCTTTGGTTCCATCTCTTTCATTCTTTCTGGAGCTATTTCTCAACTCTTGGGTAAGAGGCTTATGGAAGCTCCCTGATAGGAGAGACTGACTGTGGGGGAAACTGGGTCTTATTCTGATAGGCAGGGCCATGCTCAGTAAATCTTTAATCCAATTTTCTGTGGATGGGTGGGGCTGTGTTCCCTCCCTGTTGTTTGACCTGGCCAAGCTATGGTGGAGGTAATGAAGATAATGGTGGCCTCCTTCAAAAGGTCCCATGCACTCACTGCTGCACTCAGTGCCCCCGACCCTGTAGCAGGCCACCGCCAACCCATGCCTCTGCCAGACACTTCTGGACACCCACCAGCAAGTCTGGGTCAGTCTCTTGTGGGGTCACTGCTCCTTTCTCCTGGGTCCTGGTGCATACATGTTTTGTTTGTGCCCTCCAAGAGTCTGTTTCCCCAGTCCTGTGTAAGTTCTCTAATCAAATCCCACTGGCCTCCAAAGTCAAATTCTTTGGGGGTTCTCAGTCCCTTTGCCAGATCCCTAGGTTGGGAAATCTGTGGTGGTTCCTAGAACTGTCTTAACAGTGCTAGAACTTCTTTGGTATAATTGTTCTGCACTTTGTGGGCCGTCTGCTCTGCGGCTCTGTGGTGGGGTTAACGGCGACCTCCTCCAAGAGGGCTCATGCCACATCCAGGTCTGCTGCACCCAGAGCCCCTCTGCAGTCCACTGCTGACCCAAACCTCTGCAGGAGACACTCAAACGCTTAAAGGCAAGTCCAGCTCAGTCTCTGTGGGGTCTTTGGGTCCTGGTGCACACAAGGTTTTGTTTGAGACCTCCAAGAGTCTCTGGCAGGTATGGAGTTTGATTCTAAACACGATTTCACCCCTCCTACCGTCTTGCTGGGGCTTTTCCTTTGCCCTTGGATGTGGGATATCTTTTTTTGGTGGGATTCAACATTCTCCTGTTGATGGTAGTTCAGCAGCAAGTTGTAATTTTGGAGTTCTCACAGAAGATGAGCACACATCCTTCTACTCTGCCATCTTGAAAGTTATCTCAAGATGTAAATGCCCATCCCAAACTCCCAATCTATCCTTTCCCCCTCACCTTTCCCCTGCCAGGTAATCATAAGTTGATTCTCTAAGTCTGTGAGTCTGTTTCTGCTTTATAGATAAGTTCATTTGTAACTTTGATCATTTTTAAACAAATGCTATTTTTTTGTTTTATTTATATTTTTAACTTTTTATTTTGTATTGGGGTAGAGCTAATTAACAATGTTGTGATAGTTTCAGGTCAACAGGGAAAGGACTCAGCCATACATATACATGTATCCATTCTCCCCCAAACTCCCCTCTCATCCAGTCTGCCATGTGTTATCTTTAAAAGAAACTATTACAAAGCAAAGTCTACATACGGTTTGCAGTGCAGCAGATAAATCAATAAATGAACAATAGAAGGTGAGCATGACTTTATGAAGAGACACAAGAGGGAGTTAAAGGAAGGAAGTCCATAAAAAGCTATTAAAACCCTCCTCCAGGACACAGCCCAAGTGGTTCCCAACTAGAGAACCAAGATGTGGTTATTTCCACGTTCCCTGAGAGCTGTGTTATTCTACCGTCCGGTTTCTTTCTTGCCAGATGAGATTGTCCCAGGCTCAGGGGCTCCCCAGGTGGTGCTAGTGGTAAAGAACCCACTTGCCAATGCAGGAGACATAAGAGATGCAGGTTCGATCCCTCGGTTGGGAAGATCCTCTGGGGGCAGCTTGGCAATCCACTCCAGTGTTCTTGCCTGAAGAATCTCATGGACACAGGAGCCTGGAGGGCTACAGTCCATGGGGTCACAGAGAGTCAGACACGACTGAGGAGACTGAGCAAGTACAGGGCCCTTGGCAGGCTGCACTGAGGCACTGCCACCATTGTGTGACTGCTCTGCACACTTCCTCAATGATGCTGAGGCCGTCTTCCAAATATTAAACACATGAGCCGGTGGAGCAGAGAGGCTGGCGTGTAAAACCCACCCCTTATCTCATCTTGATGTTGCCTCCACTTGAGAAATCACTATGCACTCTTGTCCTACCTCCCACATTCTGCAGAATGATAAACTCACCATAGGAAAAAAATGTAGACTTTTCTGGGGAAAGTCACTGTACATGTTCAGTTGTTCTAGAAAGTTCTCTTGGGAGAGATTTGTTCTAAGGACATTTTCTTCTTTGTAGAAAGGAAGACAGAAAGAGGCTAATTCTCAAAGTTCTGACAGCCCCCTCAGTCCCCTCCAGAGAGCGATGCTATCACTCACTTATCTGGGGGAAATGTATACATTGAGAGTGAATCTCTCTCCTGGATCCCATATATGAAATAACCATTTACCTTTGGGTGATGCTGAAGTATCTATCACCCCACTCACCTTCTCTCATCTCTTCTGCTTCCTCCAGGGTCAGAAACACTAATGGAAAGCTATTGATCACTTTGAGTGAAAAGCTGAAAAGGTTACTGACAGTCAAGGGGACCCAGTTCTCAAAGGGCTTGAAGTACAGCCAAGCTTCCAACTCAGTCAAGGATTTATCTTCAGAGAAAGGTACTGTATCCTGACAAGGGCTACTGACACTGCTCTCAAGGGAATGGAGGCCAGGACTGGCTCACCTTTGGCCATCACCAGAACTTCCCAGTGAGGGACCTGATGAGAGTTTGGAAACGTTTTGTCTCTTATTCTTGGCAGCCTTTTAATGACTAGCCATTCAATTTTTTAATTTAATCCCACCATCTTTCAGTTCAAAGACTGGTCAGCCTCATCTTATGAAGATGCAGTGAGGAGGACAGAAGAGGGTAGCGGTGAAGCTCTGCGGGAGTGGAGGGGTGGTGGCCACAAGCGGCCCTGATGGGAAGAAAGCTCCCTTCAGAGATGGTAATGTTTTAGGGACTTCCCTGAAAACTCCAGTACTTTGACCACCTGATGCAAAGAGCTGATTCACTGGAAAGGACCCTGACGCTGGGAAAGATTGAAAAAAGGAGGAGAAGGGGATGACAGAGGATGAGCTGGTTGGATGGCAACATCAATTCAATGGACATGAGCTTGAGCAAACTAGGAGATAATGAAGGACAGGGAAGCCTGACATGTTGCAGTCCATGGGGTTGCAAAGAGTCAGACACATTTGAGCAATTGAACAACAACTGATGGGTCCACTGGTTAAGGATCCACCTTCCAATGCAGGGGACTCAGTTGGTTCGATCCTTGTTTGGGAAACTTAGATTTCACATGCCATGAGGCAACTAAGCCCAACTAGAGAAAGCCAACACATCACAATGAACACCCAACACAGCCCAAAAAATAAATAAATAAAAGATGGCAGAGTTTTAAAATGCCAAGTCTGGGCAGGACAAGGAAGGAAGCTTGACCTATGTTTTTTTCTTTGCAATGAATTATTTGTTCATCGGCAGCCAAAATGTCTCCCACTATTATAAAGATAAATTGCTAGAGACATCACAGAGTTTAGAAGGATGGAGCATTTTAATGCCTTTTAAGATATGTATAAGAAAGCAACTAAGATTACATCTTTTCTAGCTTTGATCCTCTGCAGTATATCATTTGCGCTCTTCTCTTGACATATGATGAAGTATAGTATGGTTAGTTATTTGCATATTCATCCTTTCCCTCAATGGGTTCTATACTCTATAAAATAGAGATTGCGTCTATTTTTCCCACTTCCTCACAATCAATGCATTTCCTTCATATAATGAGTGCTCAGTGGTTGTTTAATTGAAATTTTTGAATGAGACTAATGGTGAGAATTTTAGGCACAATGGCAGCCTAAAGCAAAGGGAAGCATTTTTGGCCTCACATATTATTTCATACAGTTGGCTGCCCAGTGTCACCTCCAAGAAGGGCAAATATAAGTTAAGTAGTTTCTCCAGGAAAACCAAAGTCAAATTGTAGCTGGTTTGGGGGGATGTTTGCTCATAACAGCATCCTTAAAAGTCAGTGTTATACCTGTATTTTGTAGGAGACAATACTGCTTATTAAAATGAGTAGGAAAGGATGGATAAATACCCAACCAGTAGGAAACCCACTGAGCAAATTGTTTGATTCTTCTGGCCCCGGGTTTTGCTGTTCATCACCTGGCTTTCCCTGGATAAGCAGTGATGCTACAAGAACAGAATACCAAGGGTGATTTGGTTTGCTCTTTGGGTTCTTGGCTGTTGTGAAGAGCTTTCAGGCCAAAGCCTCAGTGTTGGCTCTTGGGAAAGACCCCACTTGACTTACACTAGTATACTGAGATATGTTTACAAGAAACTAGGTTTCCAGAAACGAACCTTGCAGATAGAACTGCTGATACGCTAATGTGTCTTAACTTTTTACCACAAGAAATACATGACTATTTCACAACGAAGAAAGGAAAAGAGAAGGAAGAAGCAAAATACTTCATCAAGTGCTCAGATGCGCCAGAGTCATGGTTTCAATCCAGAGCCCTTCATACTGGGAGGACTCCAGGACAGATGTCTTTCCAGGACACTCTCCTCCTCTGTCCACCCTTCTTCAGGGAATGAAAGCAGGACCAGCAGGAGGGCCCGGGCATTCCTGTTTCAACCAAAACAATTTAAGATGTTGAGGGCCCCTACCTTCTCAAAAGCCAAGCAACTTCTCCTTTCATTCCACAATTATTCTTGAATGACTCCTCACCCATGCTTCCCTTCACCCAGAACTCTATCTGCTCTTCATCTGTTTATCCTAAAGACTCTGCCAAGCCCTTACTTCCCTCCAGAGCACCTGGCCTACCCCCACAGGTTTAGGACCAGCACCTCTGAGACATGCTTCATAGCATCCCAAACTTTCCCACCCAAAATTATTTCAATACTTGCAAATCTCTCCAGTAAGAGCACACATACCCAAAGGGCAAGGATCATGCCCGGCAGTCAGGACCTGGGCACACGCCATCATAGGAACATGATAAATGTTGGTGGCAGGAATGAGTGTGAACTGAATGGTACATGTGCCGTGATGAAAATATAAAGATGGATTCTTGCTCTTGTTCATGGTCGAGCAGCTGGGATGAGAAACAGCAAGCAAATACATACAGATGATTATATGCCAGACACTGTTTTAGGTACACCGCGTGTACTAACTGATTTAATTCTCACTAGGACCCTATGGGCTTCCCGGGTGGCACACTGGTAAAGAACCCACCTGCCAAAGTAGGAGACGCATATTTGATCCCTGGGTCAGGAACATTCCCTGGAAGAGGAAATGGCCACCCACTCCAGTATTCTTGCCTGAGAAATCCCATGGACAGAGGAGCCTGTAAAGCTGTAGTCCCTGGGGTCGCAAAAAGTCAGACACAGCTGAGCATGCGCACACACAGGACCCTATGAGAGAGGCACGACTGTTATCTGCATTTTGCAGATAAGGGAACTGAGGACCAGATTATCTTGCTTAAGCTCTCACAGCTAGTAGCTGGCAGACCCAGCTTAAAAGCCCAGGCAGTTGACTCCCGGGTCCAAGTCCTTAGCCAGTGTGCGGGGCTGCCTCTTGGGTCCCCAGATAAGGACCATAAGCCGTACGAGTCACAAAGGTTCACGGTGATGTCAGGGAGACAGGAGGGAGAAAGTCATGTCCGCTGAGGAAAATTCTGACGTCCGACCTTAGCAGCCCCTCTTCCCAGTCCCCTTCCCTCACCAACTCCTTCAGATTCTGTGAACGACCAATCTTGGAACCAAGTTCAAAGTTTCAGAACTAATTGACACTCGATCAACCTCCATGCCCCATATTTAAGTGGGAACTTGAGGTTCTATTTCTAATACATATTTCAACATTTAGCTATAAATTGCTTCTTGAGTGGAGCTTGTAAAACTCCTTTACCTCCTGGATGAGAGAAAATAAGCTTGTTAAATATGGCATGACCTGACATAAAATATGTTTTAAAAGAAAGGCCTCTTGTCCTGATCCCTGTACTTATGGGCTGAAAAATTGAAAAGGTTTAAGATGAGAGATCTGTTTTAATGTTTGGCTTTTCTTGACTTTCCTGGCTTTGAAAATATAGCGGTCATTCATGGCCATAATGAGTCATTCCACAGTGGGCCTTCCAGAGAATGATAATGAAAGAGCCCCCTGCATTCTGTGTTCAAATGTGCTGGTGGGACTTCGGGGCCAGAGCCTGTGACCCCGCGACCTGCCGCTGTTAATGAGAAACACCAAACCCTTCTCATCCAGCGTTTTGGAAGGACGTTGAAAACATTCCTGGGCACTTGCTTTCCTAACCTCATCCCACTAACAGCTCCTTCGAACACTGAAGAGGCCCAGAGTTATTATTGTCGTAAATATTGTCTTCATATTTCTTGGGAGCAGGAGTGACTAAGAGAAATCGAAGAAAGGGGATTCCATGGAGTGGGAAGTAAGAGAGAGCTGAATTCCATTACAGGCAGTCATTGTGTCGGAGTCTTCTGAAAACGATTATTTAAAGTAGCTTAATAAAGGAGACATTTTTTAAATTGAAGTTTTTAGTCTTCAGAGTGTCATACATTTTCTTTTTCTTCCTCATTAGTTTAAATATCAGAACAGACAAGAAGGGTACTTATTTTCACCTCCAGAGAAACGGGTGATACCCTCATGAAGCCACAAATGCTCACTTGGCAGAATTATGACAGCATTTTTTAAAATATATTATTTATTTATTTATTTTTGGTGCACTGGGTCTTCATTGCTGCACACGGGTTTTCTCTCGTTGCAACAAGAGGTGGGGGGGTCTCTTCGTTGCGGTGTGCAGGCTTCTCATTGCAGCGGTTTCTCTTGTTGCAGAACACAGGCTTTAGGGCATGGACTCAGTAGTTGAGGCACACAGGCTTAGTTGCTTCACGGCATGTGGGATCTTCCTGGATCGGGGATTGAATAGGTCTCCCCTGCATTGCAAGATGAATTCGCATCCACTGGACCACTAGGGAAGCTCATGACAGCATTTTGATACAACGAAAGTCAAGATAAGAAGTCCAAACAGAGATGACACTGGATTTTTTTTACTTTAAACATTCTCCTTCTCTCCCTTTTCAGGGCCAGTTTCACTCTCTGAGAACACTGCTCTCGTTCTCCCAAAACCCATGCCAAAACTTCTCCTTTTAATGTCTGTCCATTGTAGGCTGTCAGACAGAAACCATTATAATGCATGGTTCTTTTTAAAGAATCTGCTAACACCCTTCCATTGTCCGTTGAGTTGGTCACGCCCTTCCCGACCATCGTTCACGCCTCTGAAAGGGACTTCCCCTCGGTGCCTTCATCCTCACCGTCACCATCGTTACCAGAATCACCATGACCACCTTGCCCGGCGCCAGAGAGCAGGCATCATTCCCCACAGACATTGTCTCATCCACTCCTCATGACGCCCTGTGAGGCAGGCAGTTCTATCCACCTCAGAGCCGAGCCTCAAATAAGTTAGGACCTGCTAGAGATCACACAGCTAGCAAGGAGCAGCGCCAGGATTCAAGCCCAAGACCATGGCTTCGGGCATCCTAAAGGCATTCAGATGGACCTCAGTGGTGTCCAACCCCTTGGAGTCTGCTGGGGTAGAGGGAAAAGTTGGCAATTTAGAACATTGAGAAGGCCAAAGTGGGACCAGATCTCCTTTCCACGATGGAAGAGGAAGCCAGAGAAACTGGAAATCACAAATTCGTCAGGCTCAGAAGTGCCCCAGCGACACTCCATTGTCACATGAGTGAGGTCGTGAGGATCCCACCCTCAGATGTAAGGATTCTGTTAATAAAATGTGGGTCTGATCCGAGAGGTCCAGGGTGGGCCTGAATCTCTGCATTTTATCCAGCTCCTGGGTGAGGCAGGCTTTGAATCAGCTGCTGATCTGTGGACCACACTTGGAGCAGAAAAACCTGCCCAGTGTGTGCATGATGCCTCTGCATAGACTTCCCCTGCCCAGTGAATGAAGAAACTTTGGGGGAAGCGGCTGATGACCCAGAAACTCTTCGAAACATAGGGCCTCAGCTCTGAAATTGAACTATATCAGCAGTTCAATAAGTTCAAAATTCTATACTATGAGCTTACTGTAAAGGAGTTACTATCTGCATCCAGTATATGTTCAGGCAGTATCAGGCCTAGAAATGGTCCCCAAAATGCATCTGGTAATGGAAAAATACACTGATCCTTAACTTGTGTTGTGACACATGAAGCTTTAATTATTTACCAGTTCTTAATGCCTGATTCATAATTAATACCAGAATGCACTTCTCTCCCTAGCTGCTCCTTGATTGCTGCCATAGCTATGGATTAGCATATCCAGATCAAATCCATCTTTTCTTAGGAAACCCATGAATATGTATCCAGCTCATTGAAGGAGAAGTTTAGAATGCAATTTGCCAAAGCATTAAGGAACTAATAGGAAAGGAAATTGATAATGGTCACCTCTTTAATTTGAATTAATTTCATTAAATTTAAATTAAAAATTAATATAGCTGGAAAGTTTGAATGGGTCTTTCCCACACTGACAAAATAACAACACCTCCTGCAAGTTTTAAAATGTCCCTTGCGAAACAATGAGAAGTAATGTCAGCTTTGTCATAACAGCATGATTTGTTAAAACATACAGACTGTCCCCGAAATGTTATTTTGTAGGAATCTGAAATAGCAATAGCTTTCATGAAAACTCCTCTCCCCAGGGTAGGAATTAGCAACACCAGTCACCCAGACAATACAAACGCTGCCTTTGTCCCTGAATTCTGGCCTATAGGCAAACTGTCTCATCATCAAAATGAACTGAACTGAGAAGCAGATGTTTTAAAGTCTATCTGTGGCATTCTTAGTATGGTCACCTCTCCCAGAAAATTGGAGATTTTATTCAATAACAGGTAGAGGATTTAGGAAAACAAATCACATTAATTTGAAGTAGGAAGGCAAATTTGCATTTTGAAAAGCTGACTGTGTCATGCTCATGTTTTTGTGTTTTTAATTTTTACTTATTTATTTATTTGGCTGTGCCAGGTCTTAGCTGCAGCACACCATGCGGGATCTTTAGTTGGCATGCAGGATGTAGTCTCCTGACCAAGAATTGAACCCAAGGCCCCTGCACTGGCAGCTTAGAGTTTTAGCCACTGATCACCAGGAAAGTCCCCATGCTCATATTCTTCCTCCTGCTGTTCAAAGTCAGATTGTAGGATATTGAAAGTTCTAAGATTTCATCTCAGCAGCACACAAATTTAATTGACCGTTTACAGACAAAGCACCAAGCAGGAAAAAATAAAAGGCTGACCCCTCATCCTCAACCTGCCCACAACTACCCTAGCCATGCAACGAGACCTACTGCCCTGCACCTCTGTGCCTCTGTCCATACAGATGCCTTCGGAAAGACTGCCTTCCCTCCAGCTGTCATCACGCCTCCTCTTTTTTCCTCCCAATTCTCCTCTCTCAAGACACAATGCAAACGTCTCCTGCCCTTGCGGAATCTCCACCACCCAGTCCCCCAACATCAACCCTAGCAGCCCGGTTGGTTGCTCCATCTCCCCCTCCCCGCTCTCACTGGGCCTGCTCAGTGTCCTCATCACTTCCAGGAGGTGCTGAGCTCCTCGGGCAAATGTTAGCACAGAAATGAACGAATGGAGGTTAAATCAAACAAAGGAAAGAATGATCAAAGGAATGACCAGATTGTTAAGACTAACTGTCTTGGTCATTCTCTCGGACCACACGAGATTCACCGCCATCCGTTGCTCAGTTATCAGTTGTGATGACTAGCCTGGGAGCCCCAGGGGCACACAGACTGCAGTGGCCTCATGTTTCCCATGCTTATCACATGGCTTGCACATCAGAAATGTTCAATAAATATTTTTAAGTGGATGGACATATAGATAAGTAAGAATCAGCCTCCAAACTGGTCAGAACAACATACCACTGAGAAAAGCCGTGCAATGATCCTGCTCGGGCACATCACCCATCAGGGTCTCCACTGATGTCCTTGGACCACACTTTGTGACTCCAGAGCTTAGGCCTGGGGACCTTCTTCTCTTTGTGCCTTATGCTGAATGGTGTCCCGAGACTCAAGGCAGTCTGTGACCACCCTGAGGAGTCTCACCTCTCCTTCGGTTTCACTGCAGATCATGTCATCTTACACAAAGCTTTCAGGGGCCAAACCACTATCCAGTGGTGTCAAACCCAGCAGGTTCTCAGCAAATCCTCAAGACGGCATTAAAAATCACCATGACTGGCAAGCATCCGAAGGGTGAACCATGCTCCAGGGTCCTGTTTTGTCTCCTCTGTGTTGTCGAATTAGTGGTGATGCACACAGGGCTTGTCAAGCTGCCACAGTTGCTGTCCCCTCTCGGCAGCTGGCTGTGCACTGAGCTGATGACTCCGAGAGGGTGGACCCCCAACCTTCACTCTGACACGACCCTGACAACAGGCCACTGTGGATTGAGCCCTCTGCCCCCACCATTTGCAGCTTGAATTCGATCTTAAGGGCAGATTTCTTCTTCCCCTCCAGCAGGCGGTGCTGTGAGGCTTACTGTGTCACTGCCAGCCAGCCTTGGCAAGTTGCTTGGCCAAGCTTGCCCCTGGGATCCCAGCTGCACAGCATCCGGAAGACTCTTCTCGGGGCAGCTTGTGGGTCCAGGGTACACGATGGCAGAATCACCAGAACACTCCACGGCCTCGCCCTGAGGGGCTGGGTCTGCAACAACCCAGGACAGAGCCCTTGCACCGCCAATACCCACGAGTGGCAGCGAGGGCGTCCGTGTGTGTTATCATCTCTTGTGCTTCCGCTCAGTGGTGTCTGCCCTCCCTGGTAGTCCAGCAGTTAACAATCCTCCTGCCAATGCAGGGGACACCAGTTCAATCCCTGGTCCGGAAGATCCCTTGTGCCACGGGGCAACTGAACCCATGCAGCACAGCTACTGAAGCCCAGGTGCCCTAAAGCCCATGCTCTGCAAGAGAAGCCACAGCAATGAGAAGCCCGAGCACCACAACTAGAGAAAGCCCGCTTGTAGCAACAAAGACCCCACACAGCCAAAAAAAAAAAACAACAGATAAATAAACTTTTAAAAAACAAATTCTGAGATATATAGTAAAGACAATGGAAGACCAGGGGAGGGAATAAAGTAATAGATGGGAAAATCCTTGAAAAGCAGATGGGATTTAAGGAGTCTTGAAGAATGAATGAAGTCTTGAATGAATGAATGAAGGATTCCAAGGCGGCTCAGCTGGTAAAGAATCCGCCCGCAAGGCAGGAGACCTGGCTTTGATCCCTGGGTTGGGAAGATCCCCTGGAGAAGGGAAAGGCTACCCACTCCAGTATTCTGGCCTGGAGAATCCCATGGACTGTGTAGTTCCTAGGGTCGCAAAGACTCGGGCATGACTGAGTGACTTTCACCACCACTGAAGAATGAATAAAATGTAGTTAACGGGGCTGACAGGAGAGGGAAGGGTGATCCACGTGGACTGAACCCCAACACACAGAGGCGGGCATGAGTCCAACGAGGGCCAGGAACAGATGCACAGACTTTCCCTTCATTTTCACTCTCCTTTGGTGCATTTTGCTTAGGGCAAGGAGGAGAGGAAAGGTCCCTCCCATCGTACTCAAGTTCCAGCGGGAAATGGTCCAAACCGGGGATCCTGAAGACTGCAGAGTCATCCTGGAGGGCCAAGCGGAGAAGAAAGCCAAGCTGCTCTTCGGCAGCCTTGGCAGGAGGAGCCCGACCCCACGGGGGCTAGTGCACTTGGGGGGCGCATCCTGACTGTGGCCCAAGACGGGGAGGGGCGTGGGGGAGGCCCGCAGCAGCACCACGGTTTCCTGTCCAAGTCAGCCAGCTGGCAAGGGTGTGCTGCTGGTCAAGGAGGATGTTGGTGGACATGTGTTTTTATTTTCTTTTTCTGGTTGGTTTGAGGAGACGGAGGAAGGCTCTGGCTGGGAGCTGTGCGGTCACACAAGACAACAGGGGTCTTCAGAGTCGTTAAGGGTTCTGAACCTTCTGGCTGCACAGTGGGGAAGAATTTTTTTTTTTCAAATGCAAGCCAGACTCTCTCCTCCAGTAAAAATGAGCGCCCCAAAATACATTCTCTCACACAAACCGTTTCTCCTGGTTGAACATTATCAGCCTTTGGACCTTGGCTGAAACCGAGTAGTTCCGCTGTCAATTCAGGAAATACAATTATCCGCTGTCTGGTTTTCTGATAGCAATTCTTTTGTGGGTGAAAAATGCAACTGTTGGGTCCACTATTGAGAAACCTTGATGCCAGAAAACAGAGGCGCCAACAGCAGGCAGCTCATCAGCCTCTAAACCTATTTTCTCAGCGCCTGGGGAGCGAATTGAGAAATCACATTTTTGGGTGAACATGGGAAGATTAAACACTTAAATAATCATTGTCATGAACACTGAAAAGAATAAGAAAGAAAAAAATGTGCATCCTGGCTCTAGCTTTAATGCACAATTTCCTACAACATTCTTGAGTCATCACAACTGGGTAGGATCCTGCCCAAGTCCAGGGTCCTGGAGCGATTCCTCACCTTTCTCTCATACAAATAACATCAAGATCCATTAATTACCTTGTTTCCTTGGTTTACGGGTATGTATTCCCACCAACAAGGCCAGGAGTATTGGACTCCATTCTGTTGTACGCAGAAAGGAAAAAATACTCTCCCTGGGAGCCAAGTGCTCGCGGGTATAAAGTAAATTACCTCTTCTGCAGTGCAAAATGCTTGGGATCCTAACCATTTGGACCCTGGAAAACACCCCCTTAGGAGCAATCTGTTCCACCGCATGTGATAAATTCCATCTATTTTTAAACCATCCTCTCTGGCTTGTCTGGGTGTGAGCCCAGGTGTGGAGAACTAGCCAAAGCAAGTCAATCAAGTTAACTTTTCCCTCCGTGTAGTCTATTTCCCCTACACACACACACACAGACACACACACCTCTGCCCTTGCTCCCCTATCTCAATCCCTTCCTCCTTCAGTCCTCCCTACCCTCCTCTCACAACCCACCTGACTCAGCTCTAACCCCTCTTTCCTCCTCACTCCTCCCCTGATCAGTCAAGCTCTTTCGTCCCATTTGCCTCCCCTCAAAATGAGTCATGGTAAACAGAAAGCTCTGACATTCTGTGCAAATAAATAGAAAGAAACATTCATCAGGGAAAAAAAAAAAAAAAGCAGGCTCTCTTCTTAATGCATGGTTTAAACCTTCCAAAGGCTTAATGAAAATTTGGCACACGTGGCACATGAAGCATGCATCTCTGCATTGTAAATCTGACATCAGCTCACAGATATAATGATTTTGGCTCTTTGCCTTCCTAAAAGGAGACAAAATGTTTGCAGTCATTATTGGCATTACTGTCTAACAGGAGAAAGGAAGACTCTAATTATGAGTAGACAAATCACGAGCAAAGTTCATTTCATTGCAGTCCTGGGAGAACAATGCACTGGGGGAAATTAATGAGGACGGGGGATGGATAAAAGAGAAATACCTTTCATTTGCTGAGTGTCCTCGGCTACTGCTTCAATGCAGCCACCCTAGATTAGAGAATTCCTGGCTGGTGAATGTCCCCAAGCTCTCCCTGTCCAAATGTCCCCTTGGCCTACATGAGGGCTTCCCTGCTCACTCTGTAGAGAGGCAACCTAAAAATGTTCTGTGCAAATTGAGGAATACTGAAACTACTCTTAGGAAAAGTTCATGCTTTATAGGAACCTAATACCAAAACCAGACAAAGGTATCACCAAAAAAGGAAAATTACAGGCCAACATCATCAATGAACATAGATGCAAAAATCCTCCACAGAATTCTAGCAAACAGAATCAAACAGCACAGTAAAACGATCATACACCCTGATCAAGTGGGATTTATCCCAGGGAGGCAAACATTCTTCAGTACACACAAATCAATCAATGTTATGTACCATATCAACAACCTGAAAGGTAAATCTCTATGATCTCTCAATAGATGCAGAGAAAGCTTTTGACAAAATTCCACACCCGTTCATGATAAAAAACCCTCCCCAAAGTAGACATAGAAGGAACCTACCTCAACATAATAAAGGCCACGTATGACAAATCCAAAGCAAACATTCTCAACAGTGAAAAACAGAAGGAATCTCTTTGTTAAGAGTGGCCATACCTTCGTCTCTTGGTTTGGTAAATTTCCCTTTCCATGTATCAGGTTTTCTCAAAATAGGCTTATATATTCATCTCTTGGTTTGGTAAATTTCCCTTTCCATGTATCAGGTTTTCTCAAAATAGGCTTATATTGGTTGCCTGAAAAAGCCATGTCAACATGGGCGAGTCAGCATCCTCCCACAGTAAACAAAAGGAGCCTTACAATTCAGGATCTCGGGCAGGATGAAGGAGCAGGCGTCATCAGGGAGGGGTGCGGGGCTGCAAGCCAGACATCCTGCCGTGGCCATCACCAAGCATTTGCTTTCAGGGAAGTGGTGCGTGGTTTTGTCTTTATGTCCTGGTTTTCACCATCCTTGAAGTAAAAGGAATGGCTGAGTACATGGTACCCAGCCATAGACAGTCCCCTCTCCCCACCCCTCAAGTGGCTGGTGGTAAAGGACCGTGGGGGGACTCCAGAACAGCCAGAACCCCGTTTCTCAGCTTCTCCAACTCCAGATCTAAATTCCAGCCTCTTTGAAGCCCCACCCTACCACCACCTGGACCCAGTCCTATTCCCCACAGTGGCTACTGCTGCTGCTGCTAAGTCGCTTCAGTCATGTCCCACTCTGTGAGACCCCATAAATGGCAGCCCTCCAGGCTCCACCATCCCTGGGATTCTCCAGGCAAGAACACTGGAGTGGGTTGCCATTTCCTTCTCCAGTGCAGGAAAGTGAAAAGTGAAAGTGAAGTCGCTCAGTCATGTCCGACTCTTAGCAACCCCATGGACTGCTGCCTGCCAGGCTCCTCTGTCCATGGGATTTTCCAGGCAAGAGTACTAGAGTGGGTTGCCATTGCCTTCTCCGCAGTAGAGAGCTGGGAATTAGGAGGGATTGGAGAGGAGAGAGGCAGAATGAGGATGTAAACAAGGGACACTACCCTGACTTCAACCAGAGGAAGGGTCTTAAGGAAAGAAAGAAGGGGTGATAAGAAGCAGGCATTCCATCCAACAGTCTGCTCATTTAAACCCTAAACACTTTCTAGTCAATGGACGATTAATGCACCAGTAGCCAGTACTGCCTCCTAGGGCCAGGAAGGGCCCAGCATTCCAGTTGTCTGTGGGCCATATGATAAATCTGGAACTTTCCAGATTGATCAGGAAGATAAACATACAACTAACTGCTGCTTATTCATTTGTGGATTAACCAGAATACCCATCTACTCTCTTCTGAAGCACTTCAGTATCCTTTTTTTGAAAACCCAAATGACCACTGATGATGTCTGCTGGGCTTCCTAGGTGGCTCAGTGGGTACAGAATCCACCTGCAGCGCAGGAGATGCGGGTTTGATCCCTGGACTGGGAAGATCCCCTGGAGAAGGGAATGGCAACCCACTTCGTATTCTTGCCTAGAGAATCCCCATGGACAGAGAAGTCTGGCAGGCTACAGTCCATGGGGTTACAAGAGTCAGCCATGACTGAGTGCACACACACACACACACACACACACAGTGTCTGCTACCATCGGTTTGGTTTGGCCGTGAGTAGATGGGAGGTGAACTCGCCCAAGGTCATCCGTGACCCACATCTCGGCCCCCCACCCCAGTTCCTTCATCCTGGCTTCACTCTGGCTAAAAGATGCCTTTAGACTAATGATAGGGTTCATCCATCTGCATTCCAGTTGCTATGGATAATTAGCCATGGCTGTTTATTTACATAACTTCTATTTGCCTAGGGACCCATAAGCTTATTTATTCCAATAAGCAGACACCATAACACCTGTGTAAATGGGAAGAAAAAAAGGCATGACATTTTTACTGAAACAGACAAGATTTTTTTTGTTAATAAACTTACGTGTGACCGTAATAGATCCTAATCAATATTGGACATGGTGTCTCAGAACTGTCTGCTATTTGAAAAATAATAAAAAGCTTATTAATTGACATCTCCAAGGGCCAGGAAAACTTCACCAGCTTCACCAACTTGAGAGTAGCTACAATTTTTGTTCAAAGAACAGCGGGCGATCCGGCAGTGGAGGAAAAGCAGTTGCTTCCAATCAAGCATGATTTTGAATAACCAATATTGATTTAATGAGGTTTTACTCTATATCAGCATTTCAGCCAGCGCTATTATAGCCGACAACCTTCCAAGGTCAAGCCCAGAGGTTTTCCCCCTCACCTGAGGTGGAAAATAATAAAATCCATTTTCCCCTGGGGGGGAAAACGTACCTATAAATCAGTTTCCACGCCTCACGTGGCTGCCTCAAATGGCTCCGCTCCCCAGCGTGTCTATGTCAGTCCTGCAGCTGCCTCAAGGAGACTCCATCAGGCTCCGGGGAGGGAGGAGCAGGAGGAAAGTGACAAGTTGGGCATCAGACTGACAGCTGAGCAGGGCTGCGTCGCAGAGAGGCTGGGACTTCAGGCAAAGAGTCTCTCGGCATCTCACGACTGGCTTTTCCCCCCCGTAAGTGAAATGAGCCCGAGCCATAATAGTCATTCATTCAGCCTAAAAATGGGAGCAGCCTCAGAAGACAAAGGTTACTGGCTGGATGACATCACTCTTTACTTTCATAAATCAGGTCCATCAGCTACTGTCCCACCACGTTGAACTACTGTATGTTCCCTTACACCGCAATTAATGCAAATATGTAGCCTATTATTACAAATTGGTGGTCTTGTAGCACAGACTGTAAGCCACCCATTTTAATCTGCGTCATTCTACTAGAGTTGAATTCACACTCCTCTGTGCAATGATGAGATAACATGAGGGACTCTGAGCCCTAAGACAAAAGGGGAGAGAGTGGGGGTTATTGCCAAGTCCCCTCCACAATGGACTCAGATCCTGCCTGAGCCGTACAGAGAGCAAGAGTCTTGCACCCGCGGAAAGTTGGCGGTACAGGGTTGTTGCATATGATGTGGGCTTGCACACGCGGTTGGCCTATTTCAATTCTGGAAAGCAGCTGTACATCCTAAAGCCCCTAGAGGGCGCCACAGGGACGCTCTGGGCGCCGCCCTCTGCCGGCGGTGCAGACAAGAAGGGGCTTGTCCAGGGAGCCCTGGGAGAGAACGTGCTCAGGAAGAGGCGGTCCACCAGGGCTGTGCGGAGTCGGGGTGCCTGCTGCTGACACGGAGCGGGAAGATGGAGAAAAGTCTGCCAAGCCCTGCAGTGAGCTAGTACTCCTGTCGGTTCTATTTAGCAAAAAGACTGTCCAACGATTGCAGCAACAGGATGGCTATTGTTACGGCCTCAAGAAAATGGTTTCCTCACTTTTCCTGGTATATTGATGAAGATCTTTGTGAATTGTCTTAGATCGCCTACTTTTATATAATATTTTATCCACAGATGGGCAGCATTATGGAGAACAAGCATTTCAGGGCCATAAATCCTAGAATATATCCAACACATTATCGAACAAACAATTGCTGTTTCTTGGTCTAATGAATCCTTGTCCTTCTCTCCGCTAAACCCTTCATTCTCATCCATCTCATGCTCAGCCATCACCCTGCCACCCACTAAACACCTACTAGGTGCTAGAGCTAGAATTACAGCTGATTTATGAGGATTTTCTGAGCTCAAAGAATTTACCCTCTCAACTCCCCCTCTATATTCCCGAAACTCAGCATGTGGAGAGAAGGTAATGGGAAATAAAATTTGGGAAAATATTTGGGCCCCAGATAGTGAAAAGCATTAAATTCCATACCAAGGGGTTTTAGATTTCATCCCTTTGGCAATGGGAAGCAATGAAGAATTTTAAGCAGGAGATTTAGATTCAGCTTCGAGTTTTCTTAAGCTCTGAAGGATTAAAGAATATTCACCTTTCTTAGTAATGCAATTAAAACACTGAAATGGCATTTTAACCTGTTGAATTGCCAAAGTTGTTGTACAAAACAACAAGTAGTGTAGCCAAGGATTCCTTAAAATTAATGATAGTATCCCTTACTGATAGGAGTTAAAAACTGGCATATTCCTTGAGGTTAATTAGGTGTGTGTGTATATATATATGTGTGTGTGTGTGTGTGTATCCATATATAGAGAGATGTATATACACACATATATATGATATATAGTATGGTACACAAAATATTGTATCCCCTTTGACTTGAAAATACTTCTGATTCAAGGAAGAAATTATAGAAGTCTAACCTAAAGTTGGAACAGAGTGGTAATGAAGAGAAAACCAAAAAAGAAATAGAAGCCATAATAGCAAATGAAGCAACTGACAAACAACTAATCTCAAAAATATACAAGCAACTTATGCAGCTCAATTCCAGAAAAATAAATGACCCAATCAAAAAATGGGCCAAAGACCTAAATAGACATTTCTCCAAAGAAGACATACGGATGGCTAACAAACACATGAAAAGATGCTCAACATCACTCATTATCAGAGAAATGCAAATCAAAACCACAATGAGGTACCACTTCACACCAGTTAGAATGGCTGCGATCCAGAAGTCTGCAAGCAATAAATGCTGGAGAGGGTGTGGAGAAAAGGGAACCCTTTTACATTGTTGGTGGGAATGCAAACTAATACAGCCACTATGGAGAACAGTGTGGAGATTCCTTAAAAAATTGCAAATAGAATTGCCTTATGACCCAGCAATCCCACTGCTTGGCATACACACCGAGGAAACCAGAATAGAAAGAGACACATGTACCCCAATGTTCATCGCAGCACTGTTTATAATAGCCAGAACATGGAAACAACCTAGATGTCCATCAGCAGATGAATGGATAAGAAAGCTGTGGTACATATACACAATGGAGTATTACTCAGCCATTAAAAAAAATACATTTGAATCAGTTCTAAGGAGATGGATGGAACTGGAGCCGATTATACAGAGTGAAGTAAGCCAGAAAGAAAAACACCAATACAGTATACTAACGCATATATATGGAATTTAGAAAGATGGGGATGATGACCCTGTATGCGAGACAACAAAAGAGACTCAGATCTATAGAGTGAACTGTTGGACTCTGGGGGAGAGAGGGAGGGAGAGGGTGGGATGAGAAGGGAGAATGGCATTGAAACATGTATACTATCAAGCAAGAAACGAATCGCCAGTTGATGTCAGATGCAGAATGCAGGATGCTTGGGACTGGTGCAAGGAGAGGACCCAGAGGGATGGCATGGGGTGGGAGGTGGGAGGGGATTCATGTTTGGGAACGCTTGTACACTCGTGGTGAATTCATGTCAATGTTTGGCAAAACCAATACAGTAATGTAAAGTAAACTAAAGTTAAAATAAAAATTTTAAAAGTAAAAAAAAAAAAAAGAGATAGAAGCCATAAAACCTGGTAACCAATTATATACATAATGATAAATAATTAGGAAAGTGATTCCATGGGTTCCGGCCTGAACAACTGAATCTGTGTAAACACTTTTAAAGTACAATTAGAGTAGTCTTTCTGGATAAATTACAGGAGGGCAATTTAAAGCTAATTATTGAGGGACTTCCCTGGTGGTCCGGGGGCTAAGATTCCAAGCTCCCAATGAGAGGGATTCGGATTCAGTCCCTGGTGAGGGAACTAGATCCCACATGCCGCAACTAAGAGTTTACAGATCTAAGACCTAGGGCAGAAAAATAAATAAATGAATATTTTAAAAACAAGAAAGTTAACTGTCGAATATTTGAGAGCAGAGAGTGTATAAGGGGAGATACTTGCAGGACACTCGGAGGAGAAGCCTCATTGAATGTGAAGATGGCAGGAGGGAGTTTAGAAAGTATTTGTGATATTTAAGAAGTCTGTTGAGTGGTGAAAACAGAAAGTATACCACAAAGGACTGAAGAATAGGTGGCAGGTAAGAAAGCCGGAATAGATCCTAGACCACAGAGCTGGGGACCTAGCTTAAAGGAGACTAGAATCATGGGAATAGTTTGCTTGAGTCTGAGAGTTTTTCAGTGGACGTAGCTTGGGAAGAAGTTAAAGTTGGGGGAGAGCACTCAGTGGAAGGGAAACCATTTTAAAGAGGTAGGGGTCGAGTTGCCCAATTTAGCAAAGAAAACAACACAATATTCAGTTAAACTTAAATTTCAGAGAAACAGTGGATCTTTTTTAGCTTAAGTATCCCTCGTGCAATACTTGAGACTTAACCTGTACTAAAAAATGTATGTGTTCGCTATTTACTTGAAAGTTCAGTTCAACTGGGCATCCCGTATTTTATCTGGCGACTCTAGGTCAGGAGGAGGACCAGGAGCCTGGGCCAGGAAGGGACGTGGGGCATGTCTGTTCAATGTGGGAGAAGAGACAGGGGCCAGCGAAGAGAGAGGCATTTAGGAGGAGGACACGAGGAGACTCAGGGAGCTCAGAAGTCACGGCTCCCGCTTTTCAGAGGCGGGGGTCAGAGCACCTGAGAAAGTGAGCAAGTCAGAGGACAGGACAGGGACCTGATGTCAAAGTGGGGATCGTCAGCGGTGCTGGCTGGGAGACGGGACCAACGAGAGGGCACACGGGCTCTGGAGCCGGGGCCTCTGAAGTGCGCAGAGGGGGATGGAGTGATGCCCGAGCTGCAGCAGCGTCAGAGCACACAGCACCTCAAAGACCACCTCATGACGTTTCCACCTCTCCTTCACCGGACCATGGAAGCCAAGTCAGTGAGAGGTGCTAGGGGGTTTGAATAAGCACCGCTGGCTACTTGGGGGGAGAGAATTAAAGATGAGGAAGAGCGGAGGTTAGGATATCAGGGCTCAGACTACGGTAGCACTTCAGAGAAAAGATGGGAGAAGACGTATAGAGACACAGAGGGAGAAGGGGCGCTGAGGACAGGATCATCAAGGCTTCACCATTGATTGGATTGGGGGGGGGTTGATTAGGAAAAGAGAGGTGAAAGAAAGGCACTCAAGGTAGTTTCCTAATCACTGACATGAACAAATGAGTAAGGAAAGAACACTGAGATAAGGAATTCAAAACGAGACACAGGTTTCATCAGCAAAAAGGACACCCAGCCTGCCTCCCTCACCTCCCTGGACCACGAGGGGAGGAGAGACGGCACGCACCCTGCTCTCTGTTCGCTGAGAATCTCAGCACTGAGCGTTTCACGTTCGCGTCTGAGCTCTCTGACAATCCTATAGGACATCATTACCCCATGTGGCAGAAGGATATTTGGAATTCTTAATCGGTTTTCTATTTTTTCCCCTGATAGCTCACTTTTCTCACCTCTTCACTGCTCCCAGTTCAAGAGCTGGATCAGTCAATAGCCATCACCTTAGGGGGGCAGATAATACAAGGTAAGAAACAAAGGAAAAAGAATGAAAGAAAGAACGTTCTGCCATTCTGCTCTAAAAGTTCAGTGTTCTTATAAGACTCAACAGAGCTTGTACAAAAAAAAAAGACCTTGTGCATAGGTTAAGCGTTCAAGTGGAGGGAATTTTAGGAGCAGAACTTTATCTGGAGACTTGAAAGGCTTCTTTCCAGCTGGGGAGAGGGAAGACAGCTAGAGAGATGTTTGATAGCAGATTTTCCTGGACCCCAGAGAGGGGGTCCTGCACCTACTGACCAGCAGACCACCCCCCACACATCCCAGGAAATGGTAAGAGCCCCAGAGAGAAATGTGTGAGTCAAAACAAAGGTACCTTAGCAATATGACAGAGACTTTTATGCCCCAGTGTTGCCTGGGAGCAGCAAAATCATTGCAAGAGTCTCATGCATAACATGAGAAATACGGAACCTGGTAAGTCTACCTGGAAAGAAGCAAGGGTCACTCGGGGCAGGCTCAGTTTGATGGATGACCCAGATCTAAGTGGGGCAAAGAACACTGACAGATTTTTGTGCTCAGGTGAAAAGTCCGCAAAGCTCTGATTCTATAAGAAAGAAGGGGGGGAGGAAAAGAGAGAAGGATCCCTAATTCAGCTGTGATTAAGTCCTGCCATCTCAACAGAATGGGGTCTTATAACAGTTGACCCCATTTTAGATAAAGGTTATATCGTTTTAAGGACTGTGTCATGGGATATAGTCTTATCATAGTTAGAATGGAAAGTCATCATTGGAAATTTTTTAAAGTTATCTTCTCTGTCCAACCAAGTTATAAACGGAGGTTTGTATCTACAGCTTACGTGATAAGTCACTTCAGTCATGTCCATGTCTTTGCGACCCCATGGACTGTAGCCCACCAGGCCCTTCTGTCCATGGAATCCTCCAGGCAAGGATACTGGAGCGGGTTGCCATGCCCTCCTCCAGGGGATCTTCCCCACCCAGGGATCAAACCCTGGTCTTTTATGTCTCCTGCACTGGCAGGTGGGTTCTTTACCACTAGCACCGCCTGGGAAGCCTATTCTACAGCTTAGATTTTGTAAATGCAAAAACTCAGGCTGGGGAGTTGCTGCGTCTCCTCAAAGCTGAGGAAACAGAGGGGCAAGGGCACAGCCAGGTGTGTCTGGCTCCAAAGCCCAGCCCTCCCCAGCACTGTGATTCATTATCCAGGGGGAGCAGTTTTCACCCTCTGCCACCTTTTTTTGAAATACAAAAATGGGTTTCAATGGGGTTCCGTTCTAATAAATCCATTGTAAGTCGAATACGTCGTTAAGTCCAAAATGCACTTAATATACCCAGCTTATCGAACACCAGAGCTTAGCCTACCTGAAGCATACGCAGAACGCTTACATTAGCCTGTGGCTGCACCACATCGTCTAACACAAAGGCTATTTAAAGTGTGGACTGTCCCATGTAATTTACCGAATACTGTTCTGACTTGTAGCAGTTTTTACCATCACAGTCGTGGGGCTGACTGGGACCTGCTGCCTGCACCACGAGAGAGGATGTACCATGTACCACGAGCCCAGGAAGAGATCAAGACTGAACATTCAAAGCATGGCTTCTACTGAAAGCATATCAGTTTTGCACCATCTGTTTTTAAGTATTTATTTATTCGGCTGTGCTGGGTCTCCACTGCTACTCGGGCTTCTCATTGTGGCGGCCTCTCTTGTTGCGGGGCTTATGCTCCGGGTACTCGGGCTTCATTAGTCGGGCCTCGAGGGTTCTAAAGTACAGCAGTGGTTGTGGCGCACGGGCTTAGTTGCTCCATGGCGTGTGGGACCTTCCCAGACCAGGGATGGAAGCCGTGTCTCCAGCATTGGCAGGCGGATTGTTTACCACTGAGCCACCAGGGAAGACCTATGCCATCTCAAAGTTGAAAAATCCCGAGCCGCACCATCGTCTGTTGGGAACTGTCTGCACTGACTCCAGATCAGCCTCGTGAAATGATGGGAACGGTCACTGCCAGCGGGATCCCAAGAGCTAAGAAGCTTCCACGTTAGGAACTGTCTCTGAACACTCAGTTACGTGGATGCGGTGGCTGCAGAATCACTAGACCAATGAATGCAGTAAAAACAATTTGCATTCTTAAAGCCCAAATAATGCCATCAGGAGTCAAACTGAGATTTTTATGCTGCCATTAAAGCAAAGTATCAGCAATTCCTCAGGGAAAGGGGAAACTGAGAGTTCAAAGGACACATTAGCAAGTTTCTCAATTAAATGCCTAGCAGTAATACGACTTCGTTTTAACACCCTCATACTCAGTCATTTAATTTTTCTTGGAAAAAGGAAAACAACCCTGGGAGGGGTGGGTGCGTGGAACCGAATGCCTGTCTAAGCAGACGGAGCAAATGCTTTCTCAAAGAGGCTACCGAGCAGTAGGTCTGATTATGTCTATTTCTGAACAAGAAAATTGATCCATTAAGGGGAAAGGAGGCTTTCAGAGCAAGTACTGAAGAGAAAAACAAAAACCAAAAAGCTGCAGGCAGTGCTCCTGCTGGGAGTTAATGAAAGTTCCGCAGAAGAAGTTAGACTCCGATTGGAAGCCACGAGGGCTGAGTTCGCTTCAGTCAAGCCGGAGCGAGAGAACGCGCTGGGGAAAGAAGCAAGAAGAATCATTTTTCAGGAGTTTACAGAACTGATGTTTGACCTTCTGGGGAAGGGGCAGGGCTGAGCTCTGCCGTCCACGTAAGGAGTTTCTTCCCAAACCATCCATCCTCAGAGGACAAGAGATGCTGGGTGTCTCATCTGACCCCGATGGGCACAGCATAGTGCAACCCAGAGTTAGATCTTTCAGAGAACACTAGAGCAGGGACCCAGGGGTATTCCGTATACACAGGACGGCTAATGAACACTTCCCTAAGCACGTAGGGAAAGAAGCACGCGGGGTCACAGTGGACCACAAGACAGAAAAAAGGGTAATTCTTTGATCGAACTGTAGACAGCCAGGGTTTCTTTATTTCCATCATGGCTGTTTATCAGCACCTATTGCATAGTTAGCACCCCGTCTGAACTTATTTGTGAATGAGTGGCCACAGAGACGATCATCAGACTGGGAGCCGTCTCTGAAGGTCAGTTACTCTAAATCCTATAATAATAATAAACTAAGTAGTAGCTGCTGCTGCTGCTGCTGCTAAGTTGCTTCAGTCGTGTCCGACTCTTGCCCTGCAAATAAGCGGTTAGGATGATAACTCCTAGGAGAGAAAGATGGCTGAGATGCGTAGATGGGTGAGGGATCTATACGTCTGTCTCTCATGGGAAATCACGGGGAATAAGATAAAAATCTGTCTGTGTGAGTGTGAGGGTGCTCCTGCCTAGGTAGGGAAGAGAAAGGAACACGCATGAAGAACCTATTACTTTCAGACTGCTGGGCGTGCCTTTCCCCAGTGGCTCAGCGGCAAAGAATCAACCCGCAGTGCAGGACACCAGGAGCTGCAGGTTGGATCCCTGGGTCTGGAGGATGCCCAGGAGGAGGGCACGGCAACCCACTCCAGTACTCTTGCCTGGAGAATCCCATGGACAGAGGAGCTTGGCAGACACAGTGGCATTAGCCTAAGTTTCTCTCCCAGTCCTCCTTGTAATAATAAATCAATAAGACTAGGAAATCATCTAAAACCACTCCCTCCCTGGCCTCCAACTGTCAATTTATTATTCTCTCTCTCTTCGTTGGTGGTTCACACTCGGGGAAACATTTACTTTGCATATCTGAATTTGTCCCGCATCAGGATGATAAACCTGAGTTAACTTTTGAGATCGTCACCCATCGAGTCCTCTCCCCCTTCCTCACAATGGGCAGAGCTGAGTCCTGCCTTGGAAAGCTGGTTCATTTTGTCCTGGAAAGTTGATATGCGCTAAGCCCCAGAGAGTGAAAGGTGGTGTCCTGAACACCGAATCAGACGAGGTCCCCGTCCTCGGGGAACTCACACGCCCAGCCCTCGGGGCCTGCAAAACAGTCAAGTTATAGGCCTGCCATCTGCTACCAGGGACCCACAGATTCCTTTAACTTTTCCGGAGAAAATGTGAAAGGCAGCACCAATCCTCATACGGGACTTAGCCTTTGCAAAGGTCACAAGTTCGCACCAGGGCATTTTCCCCTTTGAAATGCCTTTGTGGGAACGGACTCCAGAGACCTGGGGACAGGACCACCTTCCCTGTGTGCTATTGAGGGATGGGTCTGAACGTTCACCCACCCCCGCCCACCCCCTGCCTCTGCTCGACTGACCGACTTGGATTCAACAGTTCGAGGTACCATATGGCAAAGGTTGAGGTCAGACAGATAAAAACGTCTCATTACGCTGAAGCATGGTTAACAAACACGTGAATGTAAATTCGAACACAATGTAAAACTGTGGCAAACCAGGCTGAAAAGAGACTTTAGTTAGGGCAGGAAATCTGTTTCGCAGCTCCACCCCCGCCCTTCCACTTCATTACAGGTATTGTGGGGAAGAAAAGGGGGTTTTGTGTCCTCTCTTGGCAATCTGCACTCTGCTCTTCAGACAGATTCCTAATGACTTTTCAATAGTGACTTAAGAGGGGCTGGGCCTGCAAAGCTGGAGTTCAGCTCGGCTCCTTTCTTTCCCTCTGTTTGCCTTCCTTCACTGAGCTGTGCACACACAGGACTCTAGCGCCAGCAGCTTTTCTCCAAGTCTCTCTCCACGGCTCCCTCTCCAGCTTGCAATGCTCTCTGAGGTCACTGGGTCAGTGGAGTGGCAAGAGAAACTCCTCCAAGGGACCATGGTTTAGACTCGAATTGGATCCATGGCAATTTGTAAACATCCTTGGTGGTATGGCCACCCCTACCAGCAAAATTGAAACTCCCTGTAACCCCAGGCAGGAATTTGAACTGAAAACCAACTTGGTCTCTCAAGCCAGCAGCCCTCACTCAACACACACACACACACACACACACAATGCTATAGACCCTGCTGAAATGTCCGAATGCCTCAGCCCTCTCGTTTGAGGCCCACAGTGGGAAACTTTGGAAAGAAGTCTGAGAAGGACCTAGGAGAGATGCGGCCTTGGGCAGCAGAGCCCAGAGGATGTGCTGGGATCCCATGAACTGCTCACTCGGAAGCTCGCTCAGAAATCTCTTCCTGGGGATCTCCCTGACGATCCAGTCAGTGAGACTCCACCTCAAATGCAGGGGACCTGGGTTCGATCCCTGGTCCGGGAGGATCCTACATGCTCTGGGGCAGCAAAGCCCACCTGCATGCCACCACCATTGAGCCTGTGCTCGGGAGCCTGCAAACCACAACTCCTGAGCTCATGGGCTGCAGCTCCTGACCCTGCCCCCCTAGAGCCTTGCCCCGCAACGGGAGAACCCACTGCGGTGAGAAGCCCACGCACCACCACTAGGGAGCAGCCCCTGCTCGCTGCACCTAGAGAAAGCTCACTCGCAGCAGTGAAGACCCAGTTCAGCCAAAAATAAAAAACAAATAAAATAAAATTTTTAAAAGGGAAAATAAAAGCAGTGTCTGCCTGGACCAGACACTCACTCCATCCCCATCCTTCAGCCCTGAGCCAGCAGCAGGGCTACCTCCAGCCTATAAGAGATTCGTGTGCAAATGAGAGAACCCGTGACCCCCCATGCCCCTCCGGGGTAATCTCACAGCACACCAGGGTGCACGCTTGGCAAGCAGAACAAACTAGACTCCAGCCCCACGTGCCCCCATGGGCTCCACCCACTACAGGACTCCTCTGTAACCACAAAGACTCTTCTCTCTCCTCGGCCACATCCTTCTGTCCTCCATTAGACCTCCTTCCTCACGCCCGATAGCCTGTTCCCCACCCCATGCAACTGCGCCATCCAGATGAGCCCTGGACTCTTTCTGCTCCTGGTTTTCTGGGGCTGAGATGGAGATCACAGTGCATCGTGAACACCTTTGTCTTCGTTGGCCCATCAGGCTAACCTGGCTACTGGGTCCTGATGGGAAGCTCACAGTCGGTATCACATTCCATAAAATGTCTGAGAAAGGGAATTTAACCCCAAAATGGGAACAATAAAAATCACCACCTTCGTTGTCTTTCTCTTCTGGAAATGTCACGTCAGCACCTGTCATTTTTTCCCTCTGAGCACGCACTCCGTGACACCCACCGGTGACAGTTCTTCACGCCCCCAGGGCTGCTGCGCACTGGCGCGTTTACTAATGAATTAAACAGCGGAGGGTGGCGAGCTCATGGGTGTTTTCCACGTGGCCAGTGTTTTCAGCAGCCTACTGGGCATTTCTCTGTTCTTTGTTGAGCTTAATTCTTCCCACAGCTAATTCAGCATATGTCTTAGGTAAGACATTTCTCTCCAGATTGTTTCCTCTTCTGAAAATTGAAGAGGTGAAGAAGATGGTTTCTAAGGTCAAACTTTGTTCTAAAATTTCTCTACTCAATGATCCGAAAGGTCTCTTAAAGATCATGTAAATAGCACATGTTCCTGTAAATATGAGACGAAGGAGAATATATTGGGCACACCCAATGTCAAAAGTAAAATGAGGGGATGAATTGGGAGATTGGGATTGACACGTGTACACTGCTGATACTATGTATAAAACAGATAACTAACAAGACCTTACACAGGGAACTCTACTCCCTGCTCTGTGGGGACCTAAATGGGAAGGAAATCCAAAAAAGAGGGAATAGATGCAAACATATGGCTACTCACGCCAGCATTCTTGCCTGGAGAATCCCACGACAGAGGAGCCTGGCAGGCTACAGTCTATGGGGTCGAAATGAGTAGGGTGTGACTGGGTGACTGAAACTGCGCTCAATTTCACTGGACAGCAGAAACTAATACAGGAGGCAAAGCAACTAAACTCCAATGGAAATTAATTTTAAAAAGTGAAATGAGGGGCTTCCCTGGTGTGTCAGTGGTAAAGAATTAGCTTGCTAATGCAGGAGACGCTAGTTCGATCCCCTGCCGGGGGAGATTCCACGCATCACGGAGCAACTAAGTCCGTGAGCCACGACTCCTGAAGCGCGAGCTCCCTGGAGCCCATGCTCCCCAGCAGAGAAGCCGCTGCAGTAAGAAGAGCTGGCAACACAACCAGAGAGGAGCCCCCCACCCCCACCCCCCACCCCCCCANTCCACCTCCGATCGCTGCAACTAGGGAAAAGCCTCGGCAGCAACAAAGACCCGGCACAGCCGAAAATAAGTAATTTCTAAAAGCCACGTGCTTATAAAGGCAGGCAAAATGGGTGCAATCATTCCACCGGGAAAGGAGCTCATTCACCGATGGGGAAGGGTGGGCTAATAAACAGGCTTGGCGACATCAAGAATCAGCTTCCTTCACTGCGGTCCTCTGCCCTCTCTCACTCAGCAAGCCCTGGTTTTCAGCAAAGGCTGGTAATTACCGAAAGACATTCTGCTCTGTTTTTTTCTATCTTACACACGAAAGAAAGGAGTCGGGTAATAGAAATTGATTGGACTTGGTTTCTTTCCCTGGGAGCCTTCAAATTCTCTTATATTATCTGGAAGTGAAAAAAAGCGGGGGACGAGATGAATCCTATGAACATCCAATCAAAATAGCAAAGTTGAATCTTCTACCCCGGAACCTTTAAAAGGAGTTCTTTGAAGACCTACATCAGAGATCAGCATTGACTTGCAGGGATTTCTGAAGTTCTCCGGCCTATCTTATGAACCTCCCACACAATCATTTCAAATTGGTCAAGAAAAAAATAGTCATCCTGGGCTCCTGAGGTTGCCAGTGAGGCGATACACAGTCAGAGGTGTGTGTGGTACCAGCGAGGTTAGCGAGAAAGGGAAGAGGCTCGGGGCACACAAAGCCACATTCAGGGCACAAATTATTTATAAGAAAGTTTGTGAAGTGGCTCTTTCCCGTCGCATTAATAATATTTGAATAGAAGTGGGAACTTTCCAGGTCTTCCAACAGGCAGCCAGGGACCTCCCCCCAAGCCCTCCTGGTACCCCCCCCAACTCACCTCCTCACCCCCCACGAATGATTGACAGCCGAGGAATGCGGCCGTGACAGTCCCTTTCTTTGCTTTCTTAGGCTCTTTTTCCTCCTTTCTTCCCCACCACGGGGGAAAAAACAGAGGAAGGGCAGTGGGAGGAAGGTCGACTGTCTTTTCAACCACAGGCCTCAGAAAGATTTCTCAGCAGGGCGTGGGGATTGAAGTGTCCATCTCGAGCCCGTCCGTCGCCTTGGCCTTTGCCTCGGTGGAGGGGAGTGGGAGGATTCCAGCCCCTCTTTCTCCTCGAGTGCTTTGGCAGAGCCCCAAGACCTTACAAGGCTCCCCTCCCCTGCCTTGCACGCCTGCCTGATGCCTTCAAACCCCCCCTCCCTCAGCAGGGAGAGAGGCAGGGGCCCTGAGGAATTGCCAGAAGGGGTCAGGACATGGCCCCCCCAGGCCAGGCAGAGCTGGGGGTGCTGGGCCGGGGGCGTCCCTCAGGGCTTCCGCCCAGAGCTGAACTGGCCCACTCCTGGAGGACGCTCTAATACTCTCGCTGCCTGTAATTAAAATACAAGCCTGATAGAAAAAGAGCTTTTCGTTTAAAGGTTTGCTAGAGATGCTGGAAGGATCCCTATACTTGAATGAATTCATCACCGCCAAATGACATATTTATGCCGTGCGCTTAGTTATGCCTTTGCTAACTCTATGATTCTAATTTATTTGCTGGTAAAACACCATCCCCGCTGATGTGCTCTGCTGAGTGTATGTCTGTCAAATACCTACTTGATAAACAAACAACATGACAGATAAATAACAAAGCCCTTTGTGGAGAATAGCAATGGATCTCTCCATCCCGGGGACAAACCCCGAGCTGCAGGTGCTTGCTCCCGAAGCTTCATGTGATAAAACCTCCTAGAGAGACCCCAGGCCTCTCCCTTCCCTCCTCCAGTCCCCCAGCAACATACCCTGAACCATAGGCCACAGTCTTCACTTTTCACTGACTGTGTTTCCCTACAGTCTGACTTCTTTTCAGGTCTATAGGCCCCCAGGCAGAGAAGGCAATGGCACCCCCACTCCAGTACTCTTGCCTGGAAAATCATGGACAGAGGAGCCTGGTGGGCTGCAGTCCATGGGGTCGCTAAGAGTCGGACACAACTGAGCGACTTCACTTTCACTTTTCACTTTCATGCGTTGGAGAAGGAAATGGCAACCCACTCCAGTGTTCTTGCCTGGAGAATCCCAGGGACAGGGGAGCCTGGTGGGCTGCCATCTATGGGGTCGCACAGAGTGGGACACGACTGAAGCGACTTGGCAGCAGCAGCAGGCCCCCAGAACTCCCAACAGCACTACTGAACTTACCTCACCACTCCCAACCCGACCACCATCCCTTCAGTCGTGTCTGACTCTTTGGAACCCTATAGACGGTAGCCCGGCAGGCTCCTCTGTCCATGGGATTCTCCAGGCAAGGATACTGGACTGGGTTGCCATGCCCTCCTCCAGGGGATCTTCTCGACCCAGAGATCAAACCTGTGTCTCTCACATCTCCTGCATTAGCAGGTGGGTGCTTTACCACTAGCACCACCTGGGAAGCCCCCCAAAGCCTAGTGGGGATCACTATTTTGTTTGCTCTGAAGGCCACTAAATAGACCACAACTGGGATTCCCTGAAGAACCCAGTGTCTTCTTCCAGAACTGAGGACGGGGACCCAGGAGGGACTGGAGAAAGCAAAAGGAGGTTCTCACAGACACATGGGCAAACATACTCTGAGATCATGAAAGGAGAAGTCCTAGAAGCTTCTTGGTGTTTCTTCTTTGCTCCTACCAGCCCTCCTCCTTGCAACCTCTTCCTTCTTACTTTTTCTTTTCCCTGCTACCCGGAGTTGAGCCAGACGTCACATGGTGAAGGCGCAGCCCTTCATCCTTATATCACACACCAGCCACGAGCTCCGAGTCCCCAGGCTGCTCTCACTGCTGACCAGCTGGCTGCAAGTGCTGGGATTCCCACTACTCTCTCAGGTTTGATCATCGGCCAGAATGACTCATAGAACTCAGGAAAATGTTAGTCGCTCGGTTGTGTCCGACTCTTTGTGACCGAATGGACTATGGCCCACTAGGCTCCTCTTTCCTTGGGATTCTCCAAGCAAGAATACTGGAGTGGGTAGCCATTCCCTTCTCCAGGGGATCTTTCTGACCCAGGGATGGAACCCAGATCTCCTGCATTGTAGACAGATTCTTTACCATCCAAGCCACTTATGATTAGTTTTATTATGGCAAAAAAAAAAAGATACAAATTAGAACCAGTCAAAAGGGGAGACCCATAGTGTGAGGTCTGGGAGAATAGACCAGATTCCAAACCCAAACATGAAGCTCCCATTATCCTCAGGGATTTTCACCATCCCAGCACATCAATATGGGTTAATACACAGGAGTAGGCTCAGGGCAGTTGGCTCAAGCTTTGGCATCCAGATTTTCATCGGGGTTTCATTAGGTAGACAGTGACTAACTGAATCACTGTCCATGTAACTGAGCTTCATCTCCAGTCCCCTCCTCTTCTCCCAGAGGTTGGGCTGAAATCCCTGGCTTCAAGCCCCAATCTTATCATCAAGTGATTGAGTCTTCCTGCCAGGGTCGGCCCAATCCCAAGTCACCTCATTACCAAAAACCATCGGATGTGGTCCAAGGAGCCCACCATGAGGAGCAAAGACTATCCTACCACTTGGGAAATTCCAGCAATTTAGAGAGGACATCCAGGAGCCAGGGGCAGAGGCCAGCCAGACTCTTCATTACACACCTCTAAGGCTGACTAGAGGGCAGCAGACACGTCTCTACAAATCACATGTCACATGCTGAAAGCAGAGCCACAGTGAGAAGCCAGTGTGGACTCAATTTAAGGACTACTGACTGAGAAAGTGAAAGTCACTTAGTCATGTCCAACTCTTTGTGACCCTATGGACTATACAGTCCATGGAATTCTCCAGGCCAGAATACTGGAGTGGGTAGCCTTTCCCTTTTCCAGAGGATCTTCCCAACCCGGGAATCAAAACCCAGGTCTCCCACACTGCAGGCGGATTCTTTACCAGCTGAGCCACAAGGGAAGCCCAAGAACACTGGAGTGGGTAACTTGTCCCTTCTCCAGAGGATCTTCCCGACCCAGGAATTGAACCAGGATCTCCAGCATTGCAGGCAGATTCTTTACCAACTGAGCTACTAGGGAAGCCTGAAGGGCTACTGAAGAGTCAATGCAAGTTTTCAGGCCATCTTAACTAAGTAAGAGGGGCCGTGCAGCAATCCAATTGGTTTCTCAGAAACTGACTATCAGACAACTGACTCTAATGATCTTTGATTTGTTTTTTTCTCTTTTTTTAATGGTAAATATACTTTGCTGGGCAGTGAAGCCCTGAGAGACCCTGGGAGAGTCTCACCATTAATCTTTGCCAATGGAGCCTTCCCAACTTTCTCTGGGAGAAAATCAGAGGAGGAAGGAGCTGGAAGGAAATATGTGATGTCGAGGAGTCCAACCCTCTCACTCCACAGCTGGGAAGACAAGGACAAATGGCTTAGGGAATCCAGCCAGCAAACAAATGCCGTGACACCAGGCCATTCCTCTCTGGGTGACATTTGTTCCTCGGCGTTTCCTCTCCAGCAGCCATCCTTGAAAAAGCCAGTATTCCTCTGAGGCTGATCACAGTGAGGAACTACAGCACATTTGGCCATTTCTCTGAGTGTCAGTTTCCTAGTCTTTCAAGCCAGTGGACTGACCAGGTGGGGGGCCTCCGAAACCCAGATGCGTCTGCTCAAGGCAGACAGGTAACATAAGTGATGTAAGCAGGCAGTTGTGAAGTAATCAGAGCGGTGGGGATGGGGAGAGATGGAAAATTAAAGGCCTTCACACTTGAATTTAAGACATTAACCAAAATCCTTTGGCACGGGGTTTGTAATCGCTGACCCCGATGACCCCAGTCTCACTCATACCTGGGAGAATCTGATTCTATTATTTTGTTTTCCTCAGCACATTGTTTATCAGATTGATTTACTCTGTGACAGTCAGTTATGCTCAGGGGATCAAGGGAGCGAGGTGATTTTCCAGGGGAGAAATGGGGAAACTTTTCAACTTGAGGATACCATCTTGACTAGGCAGCTACCGGAACATAGCTGTATTGAACCCCGTCAAACAAGAAACAGGGAGTACTCTGTAAATTTCATGGTTTTGCCCTAGGTAATCTCCAATGGAATAACCTGTACCAACTAAGTCCACTGCAGAGAACTTCGCATTCGCAATGAGAAGGGCAGCTCCTGGAGCTGTGCAGTGCACAGCCTGGACAACAGTACACAGCAACCCCAAATGGCCTTTTTTTTTTTTAAAGTTCGGGAGCCCTCCAAACCCTAGAAGAAATGCTCAGCTGCTCCCAGGCCTGAGGCAACCATTAACCCAGTTTTCCTGCTTCCTGAACCACCAAGTTTTCTTTCTGCTAAACCTCTGCTGCCCCAAAGGCATTTAACAGGCCCGGCTATTGTAGCAAAAGAGGTGCAAGAGACAAGGAGCGTTCATCGCGCATGCGCTCACCCTCTCCTGAACAAGCTCAGCCTGGAGGACCAAAGATGACTACGTTCCTCCCAGGGATTTCTCTTTCTCTCTTCCAGAGGTGTCTGGCCCCCGGGGATACTGCCCCTTCTTGAACCTTCCTCAGACCTGATCTGTACAAGTTCCAGCCCCTAGGCCCAGCTTCAGTCCCTTCTCCAAGACCCACCACTGTTTCCACGAGTGCAGCCTTCTCAACAGCCTGCTGCCGGCCCGCAAGCGCTGAGCATCCTCCCCGGGGTGGGAGAAAGGAGGACAGCAGCCCTGCTAGGAGTCACACCTCTCTCTGCCGTGAGGGACCAGGGCTTCTCCATCTGCAGCTGCCAAAACTCCCTGTGTTACTGTGCGTGTGGGGACCCCAGGACAGCACCAGCAGGATGAAGTCACAATTGCTGGCAACCCAGCTCCTGCCGCACCGGCTCCCTGGGGCCTATTCGCCCTTTTCCAGAGTCCTCCACACCCACTTTGCAAACTCGCTTCTGCAGAAACAAAAGCTTGGATGTCTTGTGTATCCTTAAGAGTCTTCCCGTTTTCAGAAAAACTCAGAGCTGGGGGTCAGGATGTCCTTGGCTGACTCAGTCACCAGCTGGAAGTTTAAGCCTGAACTGGATCAGAGTCTTTCTGCATCTCCTGTCCTCACCTGCAAGTTTCTAGGTCCAACAATCCAGGCTGTTAGGAGCCGTGACCCTTCAACTTGTCCAGACCCCACTCCTGTCGCTGAAATGCCTGCCTTCCTCCTAAAATCTGATCCGGTGGCCAGTCACTCTTCCTGGGTGCCCCCCACCCCATCCCGAGGGTGATGGCAGCTCCTCCATGGTCGACTGGGGAGGGGTAACCAGCAAACAAACAGCCCCACCTCAGCTTTCTCCTCCCTCTCCCGCTAATTTGTCTCAAGTCACAGAGCCTTTGCCTGGACAATCCACCAGCTTACTTCTCTTTGAAATAGGTTTGGGGCTCATGTCTAACATTGCTCCTTGCAGGGTTTTAGGTGGCGCTAATGGTAAAGTACTCTTGCCTGGAAAATCCCATGGATGGAGGAGCCTGGTAGGCTGCAGTCCATGGGGTCGCTAGGAGTCGTACACAACTGAGCGGCTTCACTTTCACTTTTCACTTTCATGCGTTGGAGAAGGAAATGGCAACCCACTCCAGTATTCTTGCCTGGAGAATCCCATGGACAGAGGAGCCTGGCAGGATACAGTCCCTGGGGTGGCAGAGTCAGGCACGACTGAAGCGACTTAGCACGCAAGCAAGAAGATTTTGGTGCCCATCCCTCTAGTTCCAGAAATAATTCCAAATAAATTTGCATTATGGAAAGTGGCCAAAATAGATACTGAAATTCTAATTGTGTTTTGTTTTTGTTCCCAAGACTTTCGGATCACATATGTTTAAAGCAGTTCATTGGGACTGCATTTGTCTCGATCACCTCACGGAGGCTGCCTATCAGCTGGTATCTCATAACCTGGTCTGAAAGCAAGCATGACCATCCCTCAGCACAGCTGCTTGGACCAAATGTGGACATCTGACCGGCTAAGCCAATCAGAACCTTGAGCGAGAAAAGGTCTGTGCAAGAGACCAAAAACGAATAGCCTGACAGTGCTAGGAAGCTGCGGTCAGAGTCCTTGCGGTCCGTCAGGACAGCCACAGGGAAGCCAAGTTACAGAGGCTTGCACAGGAAGCCAGACTAGAGAGGGGAAGAGCGCAGACTTGGGGACAAGGGAGAAGTGTCCCCGCCGACAGCCTGCAGGCTCCCGGCTCCGGACCCAGGGCTGCAGCTCCTGCCGGTGCAGCCATGAGATGCCCCTGGATGTCGACAGGGACTCCCCGGCTCCCTCATCTTCCTGCCCAAACGTGAGAACAGCCACATCAGAATCACCCGGGGCTTTTCAGAACTGCAGACTGGCTTTCCCTACCCCAGGGCCGCTGTCTCTGAATATGCACGTTAAAGAGCTCTCTGGTCCCACTTGCTCCGTCTACTGTCATGAGAGGGTTCGTTCCTGTTAAGACACCCTGCTTGACAGCCTCACCCCCATCGCTACTTGGCCCAGGACTGCACCCCCAAGTTCCCACAGCCCAGGCTCCCCGCTGTGGCTTCTCAGCCCCGGCATCTCCCCAGGCACCCAGCCTCACACTGAGCCCTGACACCTGGCAAATCCAGCAAGGAGGGAATTAATCACTGCCAGAAACCGAGCTCCTGCAGCCACCCAGCTCCTCCTCTGGGGAGGACTGTGTGCCCTTCCTCGCGGAGCCTGCCCAGCCGCCTCCTTGCCTGTCTCCCTGCCTGTGGCCCCAACACCAAGACCCACACGCACTCCAGAAGAGCCTCCACTCATGACTCAGGCAGTGGATCCGCTTGCCCTTGCCTTGCTCAGCTGCCACCTCTACAACCAGCTTTTGTCCCCTAAGTGATTTCTCCAGTGATTTCTCTGGTGGCAAAGGGGTTCTCCTGCTTGTCAGCCCACAGACAGTCTTGGGGCTTGCCTGCCAGAAGCTTGTCCCCATGACGGACACACACCAGAGACCTGGACACGAACTGTCCTTCAACCCCTGACTGGTGCCCAGGGACCAAGGACTCGAGGCGCCAACTTCTCTGCCAGCATCGGTTCCAAGATTGAGCTGTATGGCCCTAGACTGACATGACCCTCCTCTGGGTAAGGATGGAGGCTTTCCAGGCCCCTCAGCTCCTCCTGGCAAAGGGCTCTGGGGACCCAAGGACAGCCAGCCTGCTCCAAAGCTGGGTCTTGGGTCCACTGGTTCAGAAGGAAGCTGCAAACTTCCCGTGTTCCTCTGGGGCTGCTGCCTCAAGCTGACTGTAGGCAGGTATCCAAACGTAGGGAGGAGTTTTCTCTGGAACCACGTGACCATAGTGGCCTGCAAGTCATTGCTTCCTGCACCTTACCTCCTTGAAGCCTCACAAGAGCTCTGAGTCACTCTGAAGGTGGAATACACGGGCACGATCATTCCCTGAGCGAGAAACCAGTGCTCAGCGAGGTAAGGGGTCTACCCCAGGCCACTCCAGGCTTGGTGGGACTGGGCTCAGATGAAGGGTTTCTGACCCCGGTCGAGCATTCAAGCACGCCAGTCAGCCTCGTCTCTTGAGAGCTTGCTCTCCTGTGCTCACTCTCACTTCCTGCCTCTCGATCCCTTCCCAGCACACTCCACTCATCTCCCCTCCTCCTCCCACAAAACCATTTCTCAAGGTCACCAATGACCTCTGTTGTGGGTTGAACAGTGCTCCCCAGAAAGATGTGTTCAGGTCCCAACTCCCCCCAGTCTCTGATGTGACCTTATTTGGAAATAGGTTCTGGGCAGATGTCATCAAGTTGAGATGAAGCCACACTGGATTAGAGCGGCCTTCTCTAATCTGAATCATGTCCCTACGAGAAGAAGGACATTTGGACACAGACACATGGACCCATGGAGGGAGAAGGCCGTGTAGAAGTGGAGACAGACACTGGAGCGGCCCATGGCCAAGCCAAGGCCCACCAAGGGCTGCGGACCACAAGCAGAAACCAGGGAGAGACAGGAGAGATCCTCCCCTTCCGCCTTCAGAGAAAGCATGGCCGGCCGCCACCTTGGTTTCAGACATCTAGCCTCCAGAACTGTGAGACAATACATTTCTGTTGTTTTTGGCCACCAGTGTATGGTCATTGGTTACGGCAGCCCTAGAAAGTGAACAGCATCTCGGCGTTGCTGAAATCCACAGCCAGTTTCCATCCTTTGTATTGCTCAACATCTCAGCAGCATATGGCTCTCATAACCCTGCTCCTCCCGCAAACAGGCTGTCTCTCGGACACTGCGCCCTCCCGCTGGCCCCCGTCCACTGGTCAGTTCCTTCTGTCTCCTCTGCAGGCTCATTCCTCCATCTGGAGTTGGGGTTCGGGAGGGTTGGGCTGGTCCCAGGTCCTCTTGCTTTCTTGGTGGTGGTGGTTTAGCTGCTAAGTCGTGTCCGACTCTTTCGACCCCATGGACTGGAGCCCACCAGGCCCCTCTGTCCCTGGGATTCTCCAGGCAAGAATAATGGGGTGGGTGGCCATTTCCTTCTCCACTTGCTTTCTTACTCTACTCCTCCTGGGGGAAGCACTTCACTCACTACCTATTCTCCAGAAACTCTGGCAGTTTGAGTCCAGCCCTCTCCCCGAGCACCAGGAGTTCACATCTGATTGTTTGGTTCTCTCCGAAACTCACGTGCCAAAAGTGAAACTCAGTCTTCCCCATCCACGCCGTTCAGTTTGGCTGAAACCTAGGCGTCATCCTTGGCATCTTCTCCTCCCTCACCCTCTGTCTGATCTCTTACCAGGTCTTGCTTTGCTTTAAAAACACTTTGTCTTTGCAATCAGTCCATTTCTCCTGTCGCCACGGCCATGTGCTAGTCTGAGCTCTCAGCGTCTCTCCCCTGGGCCAGTGAGGCATCAGTGTGCTTTGCTCTCTCCTGTTGCCCCTGCTTTTTCTTTTCTTTTTCCTTTTTTTTTCTTTTGGTCGCACAGCATGGCATGTGGGATCTTAGATCCCCAACCAGGGATTGAACCCACGCCCCCAACACTGGCAGTGTCTTGACCATCTGACCAGCAGGGAAATCCTCCCATCCCCTCTTGCTTCCCTGCAACTGTACTCCAGCCAGCAAACAGAGCGGTCTCAAAACACAAATCTCATCCAGTCTCTGCCCAGTTTAGAGTCTTCACTATTGTCCCCCAGTTCTTAAGACAAGAACAGAATCCCTGAAAGGGAAGACCCTGAGCAGCGCCGCCCCTGGCCAATCTGGAGACATGTGCCAGCTGCTGTCTGCCTCAGCTTTCTCTCCTGTAACACGGAATTCCAGAGAGCACAGAGCTTTTAGGTTTACGGGTTAATACACATGGCGTTTAGGATGTGCCTGGGACATAGGATAGTAAGGCTTGAGCTGAAACAGCAGTTGCTCTCATCATCATCATCATTACTCGTTCAGCATTTCCAGGCCTCCCATTGCACTGTGTGTCATCCTTGCTGTTCTCAGCCAGACACGCGGCCTTCTTCCCTGTCCTTGCCCACACTGTGCCCCCCTCTGCCACAGGACCTTAGTACATACTTAGCATCTGCCTATGGAGAAGGTGATGGCACCCCACTCCAGTACTCTTGCCTGGAAAATCCCATGGACGGAGGAGCCTGGTAGGCTGCAGTCCATGGGACTGAGAAAAGTCGGACACGACTGAGCGACTTCACTTTCACTTTTCACTTTCATGCATTGGGGAAAGAAATGGCAACCCACTCCAGTGTTCTTACCTGGAGAATCCCAGGGACGGGGGAGCCTGGTGGGCTGCCCTCTATGGGGTCGCACAGAGTCAGACACGACTGAAGTGACTTAGCAGCAGCAGCAGCATCTGCCTATCTTATTTTCCACCTCATTGCCAAGTTACCTTCCACTCAACCCGCAGATGTCAGCAGAAGTATCCCCTCTTCAGTGAAGCCTTCTCTGACCTTCCAAGAATTAGGCATCCCCCCTCTGCCATCATAACTGCATGTTCTATTGGTTGTGTCAATGGCACCCCACTCCAGGACTCTTGCCTTGAAAATCCCATGGATGGAGGAGCCTGGTGGGCTGCAGTCCATGGGGTCGGTAAGAGTCAGACACAACTGAGCGACTTCACTTTCACTCTTCACTTTCATGCATTGGAGAAGGAAATGGCAACCCACTCCAGTGTTCTTGCCTGGAGAATCCCAGGGACAGGGGAGCCTGGTGGGCTGCCATCTATGGGGTCGCACAGAGTGGGACACGACTGAAGTGACTTAGCAGAGTAGCAGACCATTCCTGTGATTATACTTGCATTTGGGTGATTTGTTAACATTATTAGCTTTATTATTATTAACATTATTATAACTTTATTAACATACGCCTCTGTGTCTAAGGGCCTTCCCTGGTGGCTCAGACAGTAAAAATACTGACTGCAATGCAGGGAAACCCGGGTTTGATCACTGGATCGGGAAGATTCCCCCGGAGAAAGGGAATGGCTACCCACTCCAGTATTCTTGCCTGGAGAATTCCATGAACAGAGGAGCCTGGTGGGCTACACAGTCTGTGATTGCAAAAATTTGAACACAGCTGAGCAGCTAACACTTCCGGTTCACTTTCACTTTTCTTTGACTAAACTGAAAGCTTTGTGAGTGCAGGGCTCATGACTGATTTTCTTGCCATTTATTCCCTATCCCAGCACAGGGATCTTCATCAACCCTCAAAAACCGACTGTACTTTTAAATGAACACTTTGTCCATCCAACTCACTATCAGTAGGAAATTTTTCTCTAAGTCCCTGTCTGTCCGTGGTGCTGAAACCACCACAAGGATGAGCAGGAAGAACCACCAGGTGGAGTCTTTGAGAGCAAGCCTGCTCTGTTCCAAGCAATAGGGAAGTAAGTGTTCCCTGTTCCAGTCCTTCTCTCTGGGTAACCCATTCTAGAGGCATTAAAACCATCTATCATGCTGTTTATCACAACACATCCAGATGCTCTGAGCAATAAAGCCATTCACAACACACAGTCATCCCATTTTGGGAAGATGCTCCCAGTCGAGCCTTCCCAGGGGATCTTTCAGAAGAGGAGAGACACCCATCTGTCTGCAGAGCTCCCTTCCAGCCCAGTGACAGATGTCGTGGGACCAGTCTTCAGAGCCTGAAGGTAGCAGACCCTGAAGGGGAGCCTTGTCCCCTTCAAGCTGACAGCAAGTTCTGCATTTGTTCAGGATATTAGAAAATGCCAAGCACGGCTTGGTTTTTCAGAAGACTCTTCCGTTCAAAATAAAGAGGGCTTTGTGGGGTGTTTCCCCCTCTGAAGTTTCAGATAAAATCAAACTTTGCAAAAAGAGGTTTCTGCTGAGAACCAAATCAAGACCCAAAAGGAAAAGAGGCTTCCGTCTCCTGGAGCAATGAGCCAGATCTAACAGGATGGAGTTTAATTGGAATGAGTTTAAGGTTCTCCACGTGGGTCCAGCCAGCTGAAAGGGGAACAGGGTGGTGGGGATGAGCCTTGGTAACAGCCACGGTGACAAAGATTTACTCGACTCTGCTCAGTAGGAGTCATCTGGCTGCCAAAAAGGCTTAAGCAGTGTTAATGGGAAGAGTGCACCTGGTGAGACAGAGAGGACCATCTTATCCACTCTGTTCTGATCACAGCACACGGGAATATGGTCTCAGTACAGAGCACAGCACCTAATTTTCACAGAATACGGTCTGGCTGAACAGCATCCCCTGGCAGGGAAGGAGAGGCAGTTTCTTAGAAGATTCAGCACAGGTCACAGCACAAGGGTCAGGAAACCATCACCATCTGTTCTAGAAAGAACACGCTTGTTCATTTTGTTCAGTCATTAAGTTGTGTCCAACTCTGCCACCCCATGGACTGCAGCACTCCAGACTTTCCTGTCCGTCACCAACTCCTGGAGTTTGCTCAAACTCATATCCATTGAACAAGTGATGCCAGCCAACCATCTCATCCTCCGTCGTCCCCTTCTCCTCCTGCCTTCAATCTTTCCCAATGTCGGGGGCTTTTCCAGTGAGTCAGCTCTTGGCATCAGGTGGCCAGTGTGTTGGAGCTTCAGCTTCAGCATCAGTCCTTCCAGTGAATATTCATGGCTGATTTCCTTTAGGATGGACCAGTTTGATCTCCTTGCTGTCCAAAGGACTCTAGTACTCAAAGACTGTGGACAGGTGGGGAAGAAGCTAGACATTCTGGGAGACTCCACTTGATTCTCCTAGAACTAAAGGAGAAAGCAAAGGGAAGCAGGTTCGGCTGAACATAAAGAATGCCAGTGTTGGGATTCTTCTGTCTTTTAGTTTTTTAAGTACACAACTAATATGTGTACATTGCCAGAGAAAAGTTCAAACAATACAGGAACAAGGAGAATATCACCTGCCTATTCACCTGCTTGTATGGAACCACATTAAGTTTAGTGTATATCCTTCAAGCCCTTTCAGAGTGCATTCACACACACACACACACACACACACACACACACACACCCCAGTTTGACTTTGGGGTTCTCAATGAGACCATACTTACCCACTGGGGAATACTCTCTGAGCATTGGAACCATGGGGTAGTCAGTGATGGAGAGGGAGTGAGACCCTACCCTCCCCCAGAGATGTTCAGAGACAGGGCATCTGTTAACCAGGATACGTACAGAGGGAACTCAAGCAGTGGCTAGATCCTTAGTTCTCTCAAACTTCAGCTTGAAGAAAAAATCAGAGGGTGTTTTCTTGAAATTTCAGATTCCGAATCCAAAATGCAGAGAGCCTGACATAGGAGATCTTGGGGTCTCTGAATAGACATTTTCCACAAGCACCCCACAGCACTCAAATGGAAATGGTCAGTGATCCACACTGAAATTGATGGTTAGACCGCTTGACTTCAACTTGGACTGGAGCTCACTGGAAAGCCCTTCTCGTGAGGTAGTGTCAGCAGTAAGGAGACTGCCGTGATGTCTGTGTGTCCAGCTGACTAACACTCTGCCTGCCTTTCCCAGTGCTATCCTCTTGCCTCAGTCTGGAAAAACGATGGATTCTTTCACAGGGCTCAGCATGGGATAAATCCCTAGCTCAGAAAGCAGGATGAAGAGCACTCCAAGTCTGATGGGTGGTCCACCACGCCAGGGACAAGTCTGAGAACGGCAGAGACCCTCCCATGCCCCAGGCTCCTCGAGAACAGCACAGCAAGCTAGCGCCTGGTGGGCAAGGATCCTCCAGGTATCCATCATCCCACTTGCTTCCAGGTTCCCCACAAACCCCAGAAGTGGAAGTTGAAAATGTGTACAGTTTTAACAGTCTCAATGACTGGGGCAATATTACCATCTGGTGAGGGAGGCCAGACGCCCTGCAGTTCAAGAAAGTGCTCGCGCTCAGTCGCTCAGTCGTGTCTGACTCTTTGCGACCCCATGGACGGTATCCCGCCAGGCTCCTCTGCACATGGGTACTGGAGTGGGGTGCCATTTCCTCCCCCAGGAGATCTTCCCAGCCCAGGGATTGTACCTGCGTGTCCTGTGTCTCCTGTACTGCAGGTGGATTCTTCCCCACTGAGCCATCTGGGAAGCCCTTCAGGAAAAAGAATCACACAAAGAAAAAGTGGCCCCTGACCCCTGCCCAAAGTGTGCAAATAACTTGCCCTCCACCCACCGACTCACACCACCATCAACTGTGCCACGTACGTCAATGGGAGCTATACCCCTTGATTTGTCTGCTGCAAGAATTGATGCTTTTGAACTGTGGTGTTGGAGAAGACTCCTGAGAGTCCCTTGGACTACAAGGAGATCCAGGCAGTCCATTCTGAAGGAGATCAGCCCTGGGATTTCTTTGGAAGGAATGATGTAAAGCTGAAACTCCAGTACTTTGGCCTCCTCATGCAAAGAGTTGACTCATTGGAAAAGACTCTGATGCTGGGAGGGATTGGGGGCAGGAGGAGAAGGGGACGATAGAGGATGAGATGGCTGGATGGCATCACTGACTCAATGGATGTGAGTCTGAGTGAACTCCGGGAGTTGGTGATGAACAGGGAGGCCCGGTGTGCTGCGATTCATGGAGTCTCAAAGAGTCGGACACAACTGAGCAACTGAACTGAACTGAACATCACACTGATGCCTGCTTTAAAAAAAAGGTGTATATATAAGATTCAGAGTCTATTAGAAAAAAAGCAAAGACCCTGCAGAAGCATGCAGGCAAAGCACATGGCCATCAGCAAGGTTCAGTCCATCCTCAGCTATGTCCAGCCCCTGCCCTGACCTGAGAACTCCCCTCCTGCCCAGACAGCTCTTTTCTAGCAGAGTATCAGCTCCTAATGAGGAGCTGCCCTCAGACCAATACTAAGGCTGCTTGTTTCCTGGCTCTCTCTCCAGAGGGCTCTTGCACAAAGAGGCTTTTTCTCACCTCAAGGTGCTCTCGGCTGGTTCGACAGGAGTGCTCTGCACAGCAGGACCGTGTCCTCAAGTGGTCGAGGCCATTTGCTTTGTCAACTGACAAATGTCATTTATCATTTGAGACAGAGATTGGATATTGGGGCCTCTGGCTGGTGAAAGCTGTTGAATATTATTTTTTTCAGGATGGCTTAGCAGAAACTTGGCAAACTGAGATGTTTTCTTGAGCTGTGGATTTAAAGGTACAGTCGCCTTCTGCAGAAAAATATTAATATCAGCCAGACTTTCAAGATGGCGAAACCCTGCAGGTCAATTCAACAATAGGTAGCACTTATTCATCCTGTCTTCTGCAGGTGCTTTACCAGTATTTTTTCTCAAATCCCCTAGTATTTTGTAGACCTCAAATTCTGAGGGGATGGAAACAATCACTTTCCTCCTTCTGATTCCCCCACAGTATCTGGGACAGTGCTGGATTCATCCTACACCTGATACAAAAGCACCCACTAATTGATTATTGACTGACCATTACCATGGCTTTATTGCTTCCTCATCTGTCTTCCTCATCCTGTTGCAATCTTGTATGCCCCAGACTTGCACTACAGGACACAATCTAAGACTTCTCTCAGGAAGGTTTTTCTTGGGACTTCCCTGGTGGTCCAGTGGTTAAGACTCAGCACTACTGGTGCAAAAGATGTGGGTTCGATCCCTGGTCAGGGAACGTAGATCCCACATGCCATGCAATGGGGCTAAGAAAAAGATTTATTTTCAAGAAGTCTTTTCTTAGGCAAACCCTGGTCTTTCTCTTTGCACTTCCCTGGATTTAAATGCAGGAGTAGTTTGGAAGGATATATTTGTTTTTGTGCTACATATACAGTCTTTTCAACTGGCCCACTGGTTTCCTGAGAGTGGGCATCACTTTCTCGGCTGTCTTTATATCCCCAGTTGAAACTAGTATCATGCTTGGCTTACAATAGGTGCTGGTGAATGAAAAGAAAGAACAAAGGAGTGAATGAATAAATGTTTTTATAAATGTATGCTTCAATAAGACTTCACTTTATCATCCAGGAAGCATTTTGCAATAGTTAAGGTCCTTTCGTGTGGATTATCTATCGCCTAAAGTCACAGCCCCATGAGTGCTATCTCACTTTATGGGTGAGGAAATATCCAGAAAGACTTTATGCTCCCTGGAATCACATAGCTAACAGCCAACAGAGCCAGAACTCAGACTCAGAGACTCCAATCCCAAATCCAATCATCTTCCCACAAAAACAAACCATCTTAGTTAGTGATCCATGTTAATCTCGGAAGAATTTGTTTTTTATGTTTTCTCTTATTACTAAATTCATGTGGACCAAAAATACAATTTTAGCTTCTTGAAGAGTGTGTTTCACTATTAATAATGCTCTGAGTGACTAATTTAGAATTTATTATTTTGAACCGTGAATAACAACCACATTTATTTCATTATTTAGGAGAATGAGTTATGCTCTTGCCTAATTAGTGTTTTAAGATTTGTTTACAAATTTTACAGAAGTAGACTTTTCTGTACTGACTCTTCCCTGGGGCTTTCCAAGTCTTTGCAGGTTATGGTTACTCTATCTATTCCTAAGGATTTTAAAGTTTTCCATGCTTTAACTCAAATGAGTTAAAGCTTCCAGGAACAGAAATACAGAGCAATCATAACTAGCATTTACCGAGCACTTACTGTGTGCCAGGCATTGTGCAAACTACTTTACATGGATTATTTTATTTAATTTTCATGAGAATCTAGGAGAGTACTGTTAACATCCTCTTTAAAGATGAGGAAGCCAATGACCCATGCATATGTAAAATAGCCAGCAAATGGGAATTTGCTGTATGACTCAAGGAGCTCAAACTGGGGCTCTGTAACAACCTAGGGGAGTGGGATGGANCATATGTAAAATAGCCAGCAAATGGGAATTTGCTGTATGACTCAAGGAGCTCAAACTGGGGCTCTGTAACAACCTAGGGGAGTGGGATGGAGTGGGAGGTAGGAGGGAGGTTCAAGAGAGAGGGGACACATGTATACTTGTAGCTGATTCATGTTCACGTTTGACAAACCAACGCAATACTGTAAAGCAATTATTCTTCAATTAAAAATACACAAATTCATTAAAAAGGAGAGAAAGCCAAGTCTCCAAGATGGTAAGTAACATTCCCGAGGTTATCTAATGCTGGATCTTGGATTCAACCTCAGAGCTATTTGACTCCAAAGCCCTAACAAGTAGTCACTTTATTGTAAAAACTCTAACTGGAAGCCAGAGGACCTGGGTTCTACATGACCCTATGTCACCAGTCACATGGTTTCAGGGACAGAAGGGTTCCCAGAAGTGATGCTCTTGGAGTCTGAAGGTAAGTAGGCATTTGTAGCAGAGGAAAACACACTTCAAGCAGAGTATCTTCAAAGAATTCAAGAGGCATGAAAGCTACAAGCACTCAGGTTGGCAGCCTTGAGATTCTACAAAGATTCACCTTTAGGTAGCAACAGGAGATCGATAACATCCATAGGGGCTTTCTCAAAATGATTTTGGACCCTTTTGGAAGATGTGGAGTAACCTTAAGAGTGATCGAATCTGACAAAGTTGCAGGGTAACCCAACAGCACTAGGCTTCAGACGTCCCAGAAACAGAATTATGACCTGGTGCCCTGGGCTTCTCCAAGCAGAGGCAGCTCAAGTCAGAGGCCACTTACGTTCCACAGGACAGCAAGTCTGTATCAATGTCTTGATTTTGTTTAGTCGTTCTAGTCATGTCCAACTCTTTGCAACCCCGTGGACTGTAGCCCACCAGGCACCTCTGTCCATGGGATTCTCCAGGCAAGAATACTGGAGTGGGTTGCCATGCCCTTCTCCAGGGGATCTTCCCCACCCAGTGATTGAACCCGTGTCTCCTGCATTGGCAGGCAGATTCTTTACCACTGAGTCAGCTGGGAAGCCCCATCAATGTCTTCCCATCCTCTTTACTGTGAAGAATTCTCTCTCCCACTTCATTTTTTACTGAGCTGACAATCACAGAAATGTGCCCTCTGACTACCAGAGTGGCCATCATTCCAAGGAGGTTCAATTAAGGCCCTCTGCAGGGAATCTCAACCTTGGACAAGCAGGGGAGCTGAAGCGGGTAACAGCTACCATCCAATGATCTCACTAAAGGGTGTTGGTCCAACTGCCAAAGTGCCCAGAACTGCCCCAGTGTCTGCTGGCCTGAGTGTGCTGGTTCCCCTATTACCCTTGCAATGCACTCTGAAGCCTGCCTGTAAAGCACTTTTTGGCTCAGTTAGTTAAAATTTGTTTGCTTGCACCCAAATAACTCTAATGCTCGGTTCACTTCAGCGACTCAGTCATGTCCAATACCTTGTGACCCAATGGACCACAGGATCCCAGGCTGCCCTGTCCATCACCAACTCCCTGAGCTTACTCAAACTCACATCCATTGAGTCGGTGATGTCATCCAACCATCTCATCCTGTTGTCCCCTTCTTCTCCTGCCCTCTATCTTTCCCAGCATCAAGGTCTTTTCAAATGAGTCAGCTCTTCAAATCAGGTGGCCAAAGTATTGGAGTTTCAGCTTCAGCATCAGTCCTTCCAATGAATGCTCAGGACTCATTTCTTTCAGGATTGACTGGTTGTATCTCCTTGCAGTCCAAGAGACTCTCAAGAGTCTTCTCCAACACCAGAGTTCAATAGCATCAGTTCTTCAGTGCTCAGATTTCTTTATGGTCCAACTCTCACATCTGTACATGACCACTGGAAAAACCATAGCCTTGACTAGACAGACCTTTGTTGGCAAACTAGTGTCTCTGCTTTCTAATATGCTGTCTAGTTTGGTCGTAACTTTTCTTCCAAGGAGCAAGCATCTTTTAATTTCATGGCTGCAGTCACCATCTGCAGTGATTTTGGAGCCCAAGAAAAGAAAGTCTGTCACTGTTTCCATTATTTCCCCATCCACTTGCCATGAAGTGATGGGACTGCACGTGAGTTTCGGTGGACTCTGGAAGTTGGTGATGGACAGGGAGGCCTGGCGTACTGCAGCCCATGGGGTTGCAAAGAGTCGGACACGACTGAGCAACTGAACTGAACTGAACTGATGGAACTGGGTGCCATGATCTTCGTTTTCTGAATGTTGAGTTTTAAACCGACTTTTTCACTCTGCTCTTTCACTTTCATCAAGAGGATCTTTAGTTTTTCTTCACTTTCTGCCAAAAGGGTGGCGTCACCTGCAAATCTGAGATTGTTGATATTTCTCCCAGC
>SJYQ01000970.1:950822-970646 GCA_006410935.1 Redunca redunca
TTTTGGGGGGCTCCAAAAATCACTGCAGATGGTGATTGCAGCCATGAAATTAAAAGACCCTTACTCCTTGGAAGAAAAGTTATGACCAACCTAGATAGTATATTCAAAAGCAGAGACATTACCTTCCCGACTAAGGTCCGTCTAGTCAAGGCTCTGGTTTTTCCTGTGGTCATGTATTGGATGTGAGATTTGGACTGTGAAGAAAGCTGAGTGCCAAAGAATTGCTGCTTTTGAACTGTGGTGTTGGAGAAGACTCTTGAGAGCCCTTGGACTGCAAGGAGATCCAACCAGTCCATTCTGAAGGAGATCAGCCCTGGGATTTCTTTGGAGGGAATGATGCTAAAGCTGAAACTCCAGTACTTCGGCCACCTCATGCGAAGAGTTGACTCATTGGAAAAGACTCTGATGCTGGGAGGGATTGGGGACAGGAGGAGAAGGAGACGACCGAGGATGAGATGGCTGGATGGCATCACTGACTCGATGGGCGTGAGTCGAGTGAACTCCGAGAGTCGGTGATGGACAGGGAGGCCTGGCATGCTGCGATTCATGGGGTCACAAAGAGTCGGACACGACTGAGTGACTGAACTGAACGGATAGAGCATCTCCATCTTGGCTGCAAAGAATATTGTCAATCTGATTTTGATATTGACCATTTGGTGGTGTCCATGTGTATAGACTTCTTTCATGTTGTTGGAAGAGGGTGTTTGCCATGACCAGTGTGTTCTCTTGGCAAAATCTGTTAGCCTTTGCCCTGCTTCATTCTGTACTCCACGGACAAATTTACCTGTTACTCCAGGTATTTCTTGACTTCTTACTTTTGCATTCCAGTCCCCTATAATGAAAAAAACATCTTTTTTGGGTTTTGGTTCTAGAAAGTCTTGTAGATCTTCATAAAACTTTTCAACTTCAGCTTCTTCGTCATGAGTGGTTGGGGCATAGACTTGGATTACTGTGATATTGAATGGTTTTCCTTGGAAATGAACAGAGATCATTCTGTCATTTTTGAGATTGTAGCCAAGTACTGCCAGAGAAGGCAATGGCACCCCACTCCAGTACTCCTGCCTGGAAAATCCCATGGACGGAGGAGCCTGGTGCTGCAGTCCCTGGGGTCGCGAAGAGTTGGACATGACTAAGTGGCTTTGCTTTCACTTCACTTCCATCATTGGAGAAGGAAATGGCAGCCCACTGCAGTGTTCTTGCCTGGAGAATCCCAGGGACAATGGAGCCTGGTGGGCTGCCGTCTATGGGGTTGCCCAGAGTTGGACACGACTGAAGTGATAGCAGCAGCAGCAGCCAAGAACTGCATTTCAGAGTCTTTACTAGCCATCTTTACTATGATGGCTACTCCATTTCTTCTAATGGATTCTTGCCCAAGGTAGTAACAGTCATCTGAGTTAAATTCACCCATCCCAGTCCATTTTAGTTCACTGACTCCTAAAATGTCAATGTTCATTCTTGCCTTCTCCTATTTGACCACTTCCAATTTGCCTTGATTCATGGACCTAACATACCATTCCACCTAACTCTAATGCTCACTGCCAGGAAATACAGGCCTAAGAATGTTTTGTGTGGTCTTAGGCTAATTCCAAGGCAAGTCCAAAATGCCCATCATCTGGAATGGGGTATCTGGCCAGTCTCATAATCTGCTGGACTCCAAGAACACCTTTGGGAATGTTCCCAGAGCCAACAGAACCTGCTACCACCACCACATGAACCAGACCCCAACTGGCCCAGAACATTCCACTCCAACCCTGGTGAAGTGCAAAGAGTGGCTTCCTCCCCATACGCAGTGGCAGTCTTCACCCCCTCCATCCTCTCCCCCCACAGTCCTTACAGTCCATCCAAATACTGTGAGCTAGAGATAAGTCAGGGGCTTCCCTGATGGCTCAGGGAGTAAAGAATCCACTTGCAATGCAGGAGACGCAGGAAACGCAAGTTCAATCCCTGGGTGGGGAAGATTCCCTAGAGAAGGAAATGGCAACCCACTCCAGTATCCTTGCCTAGAAATACCATGGACGGAGGAGCCTGGCAGGCTACAGTCCACAGGGTCACAAAGAGTCAGACACAACTGAATGACTTCACTCACCAACTCAAAGAGAAGGCAGGGCTCCCCTGGTGGCTCAGTGGCAGAGAATCTTCCTGCCAATGCATGAGCCGCAGGAGTTGTCGGTTCCATCCCTGGGTCCAGAAGTTCCCCTGGAGGAGGAAATGGCACACTTCAGTATTCTCACCTGGGAAATCCAATGGACAGAGGAGCCGGCGGGCTACAGCTCATGGGGTCGCAAAAGAATCAGACATGACTCAGCAACTAAACAGCAACAACAAAAGGTAAGTCAAGATGCCTTTTTCTGAAAGTCAGCGAAACTGAAGAAACATACACTACATCGATCCTTAAAATCCTGCAACAGATATAATTGTCACCACTTCATCCATGATGCAACTGAAGCAAAGAGATAGTAACTCCCCGAGTACTTTGCACAACTGCTAGCCACCAAAGTCCATCCCAGCTCTTCTGCTACGTGTAGCAAACACACCTTTTGCCTCTCCAGCCTCCCCTGTCTCCGAGACTTTATCCTCTTGCCTCTACCTCAGCCACTGCTTTGAGCAATCAATTTTAGCAAAGCCCGCTCAGTTCTCCTTCCTGAGGCCAACCAGCCACATACGCGTAGACCCACCCCCAGGTTCAGTGATTCACCAAGAAGACTTACCCTACTCCAGCATATCCATGTGTTTGTGTGTTCGTGGCTATGAGTTGTTGTAGCAAAAGGATACAAAGCCTCATAAGCCAAGTGAAAAGGCACAGGGGGTGAAATCCAGGGGCGACCAGGCCCAGGCTTCCAAGAATCCTCTCCCAGTGAAATCCTACAGGACTTGCTCAATTCCTCTGGCAGGTGGGTGTGACGACACAGTGAAATGCTGTCTTCCAGGGAGCCTCATTGCCTAGGAGGGGTTGCTGGGGACTGGCCATATAGGCATCCTCTGCCAACATATAGCAAACTCCCAGAAGGGAAATGTGTTCAACATAAGCTGTGTCACTTGCCTGAAACGTTTAGGCACAGAGAAGCATTCTTATTAGGGGATGGCGGGAACCCCTCTGACATCCAAGTTCCCAGATGCCAGCCAATCATCAAGCCTGCAAGCGGGCCTTTTTAAGAATAGCAAGTTTCCAGCCTGCTCTATTTACTCCGTTCTGCATATTTTTAACTTTGGATGACATCTCATATCATAGGGCCTGAACTCTGACCTCTTGAGTGGCTTTCAAGGGGCTCTTATGAGCAAATCATACAAAAAAGCGCTCTCCCCATGGGGTTCAAGTTTGACTACAGAAGTAGGACTGGGAGGATATGTCCGATTTCATCTTCCTCCCAAGGACAGTCCAAGTCATGGTTTTTCTATCATATCTGCCCCAAAGCATCCTGCTTGGCTGAGCAAGCGTACCTGCTGAACAACTAACTGGCGACGGGTTTTGTTTATTATTGCTGCTGCTGCTGCTGCTGCTGTGTGTGTACACAGAGGCCATCATGAAGCAGTCACATATCACTTTGAGTTGATTCCCATTTTGCCCACCTCCTCTCTCTTTTTCTTCACTTTCCTTGCCCTGGGATTGCAACTCCCAAATAACACATTTTCACTGAAGCCTTGTCTCAAACTTTGATTTTTAAGATGCTGCCTAAGACACTGTGCTCTGTTGGGAACATCTTCGCACAATGCCACTTAAGTTTTCTCTTATTCTAGGATCAGTTCAGTTCAGCTCAGTCACTCAGTCGTGTCTCTTTTCGACCCCATGTACTGAAGCACTCCAGGCCTCCCTGTCCATCACACTCCCGGAGTTTACTCAGACTCATGTCCATAGAGTCAGTGATGCCATCCAACCATCTCATCCTCCATCGTCCCCTTCTCCTCCTGCCCTCTATCTTTCCCAGCATCAGGGTCTTTTCAAATGAGTCAGCTCTTCGCATCAGGTAGCCGAAGTATTGGAATTTCAGCTTCAGCATCAGTCCTTCCAATGAATATTCAGTACTGATTTCCTTTAGGATGGACTGGTTGGATCTCCTTGCAGACCAAGGGACTCTCAAGAGTCTTCTCCAACAGCACAGTTCAAAAGCATCAGTTCTTCGGTACTCAGTTTTCTTTATAGTCCAGCTCTCACATCCATTCATGACTACTGGAAGAACCATAGCTTTGACTAGATGGACCTTTGTTGGCAAAGTAATGTCTCTGCTTTTGAATATGCTATCTAGGTTGGTCATAACTTTTCTTCCAAGGAGTAAGCGTCTTTTAATTTCATGGCTGCAGTCACCATCTGCAGTGATTTTGGAGCCCCCGAAAATAAAGTCTGACACTGTTTCCATTGTTTCTCCATCTATTAGATCACAGCATCTGGTCCCATCACTATTCGAGGATGGACCACTCAAATTGGTTGAAATAGTCTGGATGCCTGCCTTAGAGAAAGGTGAATTTATTCTCTAGAAGAACTAGATAGTCATCATTTATATTACCAAATACCAATAAAATATCAAGCAATATAATGACCCTGGAGAAACAACAGTGAGTTGAATAGACATGATCCCTGTCTCCACTCTTGAGGATCTTGCAGAATTACGGAAGAGAGAGTTAATTAAACAATGACAAAGAAATTGTGGCAAATGCTGGAATAAACACCAGGAAGTCACAAGAGGTTGTGGTAGGAGAAGCCATTTGGAGCAAGTTGTGTTTACACGGGAGGGGCTGGGAAGAGGGAAAAGCTCATGGGAGACCTCTGGACTGCAGGTGTGAATTTAAGCATCTTCTCCGTGTATAAGCATAGTGATGGGTGCCAGGGGAGTGGTTGAGAAAGTACAGAGAAGAGTGTATCTGGCATGGGTCAGGCACTTAGCCGTCTCTCCCTCCTCTGAACTCCCAAGGAACTCTCTGAGCTGCCAAAAACTTTTCAAAGTTCATAACATTTATCTGATACCTCAGCTGTGAATTACCGTTTCATCTGCATGAGCCTTGTGTCGCCAACTAGGTTATGGTGACCTTGAAAACAAGGAGAACAAGAGCCTTACCTAGCCCTGGCAGTAAGGGAAGGGTGGATGTTCAACTATCTTAATTCAGCAATCCCCAACATTTTTGGCATCAGGAGCTGGCTTCATAGAAGACAATTTTCCATGGACGGAGTGGGGCAGCAGGAAGCAATGGTCTGAGGATGATTCAAGGACATTATATTATTGTGTAGTTTATTCCTCTTTTGCGCAATCTTAGGATATTCTACCTTGACTTTAGGGTTAGGGATGGCACTCCTATGAGCATCTAATGCTGCCGCTTCTCTGGCAAGAGGTGAAGCTCAGGTGGTAATGCAAGGGATGGGGAGCGGCTGTAAATACAGATGAACCTTCGCTCAGCTGTTGCTCACCAACTGGTGTGCAGCCAGTTCCTAACAGGCCACAGACCAGTACCAGTCCATCATCCACAGACTGGGGCCTCTGGTCTAATTGCCTAATGATTGATTAAGATCCTGGAAGGGGAGAATGTCTTGAGGATTTCTCTTTGTCAACTCCCTCCTTTTGCCTATAAGAAAATGGGAAACCAGAGAGGTGACTTTGTCCCCGTGTCCCAGGTTTATCATACTGTCACACAATTGCCAGTAATGTTTTGTTTCCCCTGTTAAACTCTAGCAGCCCCAAGAAGGCAGGGCCTGTGTCTGCCTTATTTGCTCTTATATTCCCCAAGCTTAGCACGGTGCCTGGCACACAGGAAGGACTCCAGACATGGTTTTTGAATGAAGGGAGTAATAAAAAGCTAGGGCAGGTGGAACTCAAGCTAGGAAGCAGGTCTCCTGACCCTGCCCAGAGTTCCACCCATCAGCACACACAATCTTGCTTCCCCGTCACGTGGTGAATCAAACCCTGCTTTCCGAGGTTGATAATCCTCTTGTTGGAGCCCCAGGCACAAAGTCTGTCCCTGGCTACCGCTTTGAGCATCAGAACTATGTTGAGAAAGTCCTCTCGTTCAAGCACAACCAGTTCAGCCTCCAAAGTCCATGAGCCCTGTTGATTTGGGGGGTGGAGGGAGCAGTGAAATGGAATGAGTGGCTGATTTTCTCCAAATGGCACATTTCATTCATGATGCATGATTGTAATCGGGGTTGCCTGAAGCCTGCAGTCCCCAGCTCAGCAAAAAAAAAAAGAAATGGCTATTTTCTGGAGTGAATACACTGAAAGGGCAAGAAATCCATATTCATTTTCTTGCCTCTCGGCTGGACTCTATATTTCGCAGGCAGGTGGAACAAAAATCTTTAAATATCATGCTGATCCAGGAAACGCTCGGCAATATTTAAAGAGCTCCACGTGCCTGCCTCCTGCCCTCCAGTTCTCGGCAGGCAAGACCCACGTCACGGGGCTGGACAGCCGCTGCTGCAGCCTCAGCGAGCCCCGCTCCAGACCCCGGGTTCAGATTAACTGGCGCGTGACCTTTACAAAGTACTGTAGTTTATAGGAATGTTGAATTTTTCAGCAGCCAGGGAGGACCAGCACTGGTGGGAAGGGAGGGATGGGAAATGACTCCGGGCAATTGAAGCCTCCAAGGGGAAAAATGAACTTGGCTTTGATTTTAATGATGTCCTCCGCCCTCTGGAGACACAGAAGAAAGCCAGTTGGCAGGGACCATTCATCAGGGCTCACCCTCCATAAATAACTTGAGGAAAATCTTCAGAGTATCATTGAGGTTCTTCCCCTTCCCTCCTCCGGCCCTGACTTCCTTTCTCCCCCAGCAGATGGTTGGAAATCTCAGGACTCCGGGTGTCTTGACCTCCTGCAGATGCTGCGCTCTGGACAGAGGACTGCTGGGAGAAGAAAACAAAGAGCCTTAATGCGCCATATCAGGGTGAGCCTCAGGGGGTCCACTAACTGCTTTTTTATGATCGTCACTGAGCAGCTCCGATTTCCCCGCCATGAAAGAGCGGCGTGGGCGATCACAGAGGACCTCAGAGGGAGAGCGATTCGAGGGAGGGCCGAGTGTGATGGGGACCTGGGTCAAACGGATCACGAGTGGACGATTATGGGGAGGGGCGAATCGTCACAAACTGGGTGCTGATTCAGTGTCCTCTCTGAGGTCCTCCAACTGGCTATCACCCTCCCCTAGTGAGACTGTCCTGAGTTTCTCTGTATGTAGCTATTAAAGTCTTGTCTCCATCTGCTGAAGTTCTCTGGGGGAGGGGCGTGGGGGTCAGTGGGGTGCGGGGGGCAGACTCAGTGTTTTTCTCTCCTCTGCAGTCTGGACATGCAGGAAAAGGGCCAGGCGGCAGAGGACCCTTCCAAGGGAAGCATGGAGTGGGAAGGGACCTGGGTTCAGAGGGACGTGGGAGAGGAGGGGTCAGCAGAAGCCGTCACAAAGGCCGCTCCTGATCAAAGGGCTCCTGGGAACAGCCAACAAAGTGCCAATGTCCTTCCACTCCTTCCTCACCCCAGATGGCGTCCTGTAATCCTCATTCACACAGTCCCTGGATATCAGTCTGTGGGTGGTGACCCAGCCAAGTCCCTTACAGAGAAGAAAATGAAGTGTTGGTGCCTGAGTTGAGCGGTGTTACAGGGTTAACTCAGGCTCAACTCAGCCACCAATGCTTTACTTTCTTCTCTGTAAGACTGGAGGAGGAGAGAAAGGAGAGAGGAGGTCCCGACACGTCTGTGACTCACTGCCCCATAGGCTGTGGGTTTGGGACCGTGCAAGGGCCGTGAACGTGTCCCGGGAAGACCGATAGCGTGGCATGCAAACCTTAGCCATGCTGCCACACCAGGACCTCAAGGAAAACCCTCACCCCCAGCCCAGCAGAACCGCATTCCATGACATCCACCACCAAGCCTCCTGCCCGGACCCTCAGTCATGACGCAGCCATTTGGTCCTCTCTCACTCAGCAGTGGGGCTTCCCTGGTGGCTTAGAGGTTAAAGCATCTGCCTGGAATTCGGGAGACCCAGGTTCGATCCCTGGTTCAGGAAGATCCCCTGGAGAAGGGAATGGCAACCCACTCTAGTACCCTTGCCTGGAGAACCCCATGGAGGGAGGAGCCTGGTAGGCTACAGTCCATGGGGTCACAAAGAGTCGGACACGACTGAGTGACTTCACACACACGTACACACACACTCAGCAATGAGCTATATGATGTCTGCTGTCAACATCTCAGGAGCAGATTTCAATGTGTACAACGGTCTCAGCTTGAAATTTTTTAAAAAAATTTATTTTCATGATTTTTCCCAGAAAAAGTCACTACCCCAAAAGCACATTTAAATGTAAGCGGAGTGACTCGGACTTGGGACTAAAACCAATTGCAACAACTACATTGATGCCTGGAAACAGCACAGCAAGAGGTGTGCAGAGAAGGCCCCTCGGCTCTCACAAAACGGCCCACGGTGGGTGAATACATTTTGATACACAATGCTTCAGTGTCTGGTTTGTTTTAGCGAAACAGGAGCCCCTTCCCCCTTCCCAGGCCCAAGGCAACACAATAGGGCCCAGCCCCATGAATCTATTATGTCTTCTAAGGCTTTTAGCAGGAGGATGACTGTTTAACCAGGCAGTGACACGAGAAGAATCACTATTAGACACTCCAGCTGAAAGTAGAGATTTTATTGATTCCCCACACTGGCCTGCCTTTTTATCTTTGATTGAGTGGCTTTCATGAATCCAAAAAGCTAACACTCTTGCATTGAAAGCAGCAGCAGGCAGTGCAACCCAGTCTGAAACCATCTGTCAGTCGAAAAGAAAGATGAAGGGATTCCCAAAGTACCATCTCTCTGGGCCCTCTATCCCCAGGACCCTCCATCGCCTACCCCTGAGTTCAGGGCCCAGCCCCGCTGGGGTAGGGCTCCTCAAAACAGCTAAACCTTGACAGAGGGTTTGCTGAAGAGATAAGCAAAACACACACCTTGGTATAATTAGGACACTAATTGCACCCTGAGACAGAGTAATTATGTCCCCCTTTTTAGGAAAGCAGTTTGTTCTACACATTTCTACTTTCAAGGTTTCATGATCATTATTTCTTATTGTTTCTGAGGTCTCATTTGGAAAACGATCGGATTTGTCTCTCTGTTTACTAAATATCAAACACGATGTACAAACATCTTTCAATTAGGTGTTCTTCAAGGAGCCCGCTCTCCCCCTCTCGATTTTAAACAGGACTCATTTGCATTCATGGGCAAATTAGAATGCAGAAAAGCGGATAAGCAATGTGCCGGTTTACACTTCAGTGAATATTCATAAAGTACGATTCTCCTTGCAACCATTTCCACTATGTTCGCGGTGTTTGTCATTTGGGGGCCTTTCCATTTGTTTTAAAGTGCCAGGTTTGGAGACAACGCAAATGGATTCAGGCAGGCCCCGTGAAAGCCTGAGCTGGAAGGAAATGGTATTTGTGTTTCGTGCCACAACAGAGCACACTGGGAATCCTTGCAATTGACGATGCTGCCTCCCCACGCAAGTATAAGGGAAATAATCCAAAGTGACAAATGGATTGGGCCTTGGCTGGAGCAGAGACGAGCTCTTGTTCAGCTGTACACCCTCCATCCTCTAAGCCTCTGCTGGGCCAGGGTCCTCCGTGCACAGTGTCTAGATGAGGGGGTCTCCCTGCCCACCTCCCTGGGTCCTGCCTTCTCCAAGGTTAGCTCTGCATGGATGGGATCCTCTGGATAATTCAGGCTTGAGAAATAAAGCCCTCTTTTGCCTGTATTGTGTTGCTCCAATGAAATGTAAGGTAATTGCATAATCCCCCTCCAAATCAAATAAGCCCTTGGTGAAAGACAAGGAATCAATAGGCAAGGTGAGAATCGGCAAAATTAAAGATAAAGGCTTTATCTGCTTCATCTGTTATCTGGGAAGGGAGCACATTTTTGCATGGAAGCCATGTTTCTAAGTCCCCGAGTGTCTGTCTGCACTTCCGGCGAGGAATCAGTCGGGCAGACAGCAGATCTGGGGTGGTGCCAGCCTGTGCAAGAGAAGCAGAGAGGGCCCCATATGGACCACAGGGCCCTGAGACCTGGGAACAAAGGCTGTCAGGCCACTGCGCAGACCTTCCTCCTCCCACTTCCTCCCAGTAGGCGACTACTAAGCCAAGGTTTCCGCAGATAGGACCCTGGCTTTGGGGCTTATGGTGAAGCCCTGCTCAGAAGGAAGTGAAAAGCATGAGACAGAAAGAAATATAAACATAAAAGAGTGGAAAAGAGCTATGGGATCCAGGAGCCCTGGGGTGGCAAGATGCCAGGGAGCTTCTGCCCAACTGCCACTTGGTGCCCGGGGTGTTTGTGGTTCCAGATGGTAGAGCTACACACAGGGGTCATGACCTGAAGTCAGCGACCCGGCTTCCTCCAAGGGGGGAATGCCAATTTATGTTTGGTTGACCCACACCGGTCAATTGGCCAAACAGATTTGCATCTCAGGGGCAGACTCCTGTAGGCTGCTCACAGACTACCCCCCTAAACGTCCCACAACGAGATCCCCAAAGAGGAAGCAGCCTCCCCCATTGGTCAGTGGCAATGGACAAGAGTCACCTCCATTCAGATCGTGGTGTTGCATAAAGCAGGCTTCCCAAATCGGCGACCCCAGGCAATCAGAGGAGCTTCCCCAGTCCCCCAGCACTGCACTTGAAGTCGGCAGATGGTGGAGGAGAGAGAAGGAGAGAGGAACCAGACACTGGAGCAGCGCAGAGAGAAACACACTCAGGATCCCCCAGACTCGAACGTGGCTGAAGACACACAGATGGAGACAGGCTCCACCAGCCCTTGGAGAACTCAGATGCCATTAGGGAGCAGGGGTTGGAAGTTTCTTTTGAATCAAGGCAACCTACAGAGTTTTTCTGTCAAGCATGGTTTTTCCTTCCAAACCAATCAGGAGGAATGAGGCGGCATCGGTGCAGCTGGACGCTGCCCCATCAAGCTAGGGTGGGAGTGCAGACAAGGAGGCATGCCCACACGGCCATGTGCTCCGTGATCTGCACCTCCAGGCACTGACCCACTCTGGTTCTTCCATCTCTCACCCTCGGCCCAGCCTCAGCCCGGCCCTGAGTCCACGCTCACCCATTTTCACAAAGCACTGGCTCCTGCCCCCACACCTCCCCCAGCCTTGTTCTCCTGGTTCTCCTGTCCTGTCCCAGCAGCTGCGTGGCAGTCAGAGGGTTGAGGTGCGAGGAAAGGTCTCTTGGTTTCCAGCACCTCTCCCAGCTCCGGCTGCAGGGCTGCTGAACACCACTGGAAAGCATGTTCTTCTAGCATGCAGGCCCAGTCACTAAGTCATGTCTGACTCTTCGAGACCCCATGGACTGTAGCCCACCCAAGCCCCTCTGTCCATAGGATTTTTCAGGCAAGAATACTGGAGTCAGTTGCCATTTCCTCCTCAATGGGATTTTCCCAACCCAGGGATCAAACCCACATCTCTTGCATCTCGTGCTTTGGCAAGCCGGTTCTTTACCACTCAGCCACCTGGGAAGCCCAAGTTCTTACTAGAGTCCATCACAACTCAAGCGGCTGGAGGGGGCAGGGATGGGGGCGATCAGAGAGGGTGTATTCATTAATCCTTCTTAAAATCCCGAAACCAGCTGATCCAAATGTCTTCTCTCTCTCTTGCCCTCAAGCCCACTCCCAGAACCCTGTCTCCCTCAGCAGGGCCTTGCTTCCTACTTTACCAAGAGACCATCTGATTCCTTTTTGCAGAAAAACCTCTTTCCCTTCCTTCTCTTTCTCCCTGCCTCTCCCAGTGAAGAAGTGCCCTTTCTTGCAAAGGCTGCCCCTTCCCCCACTCCTGGGGCTCCACCACCCCCTCACTTGCTCACATTTTCAATTTCCCAGTCTCCACCAGCACCTCCTACACAGCCTGCAATCAGGCTAGGTCACCCTGCTTCCCTCTCGGGTCCTATTCTTGTCTTCCTCTGATTTCTTCCCTTCCAAGCACACTGCAAGGGGCACCAGTAGCTACCCTGCTTCTGTCACTCAGCCTCCTGTCGCCCCAGCACCCTCCCCATCTCCCAAGCCTGTCTCCTAGTCCATAGGGGACACCTTTACTTACTCTTTAGCCCTCTGACTGCACGCAGCATTCGACCCTTTGGGCCACCATCCCCTTCTCCAAAAGTCCTTGTTTTTCCTGCTATTTCACTTCCTGAATGTCTCCCCACTTTTCTGATTACCCCTACTTTTGGTTGCTGTTCTCTGTCTCTCCCTCACTCCCCATATCTGAGAGCTCCAAGCTTCCCCCCTCATCCTCTTCTCAAGCTAAGTTCATTGCTTCACATCTTTGCAAAGGACCCACAATCTGTCCCCACACCCCTGCCCTGTAACCAGAGTCCCACTCCACAAGCTGCCTCTGGAAAATTCCATGTACGCATTCTGGCCAAGCATACTCAAAATGGCACTGACGTCTTCTTTCAACACAAATTTGTACGGTGCCAGGTCGATATCCTGGCACCAAACGTACAAAGGTCAGTCAGAGCCCATCCTTCCCTTCAAGGCTTTCATCATCTAGAGAAAGAGATAGACATAGATAATCAGATGATTGCAAAACAGTATGGAAATGCAGAGAGTTAGACAAGAAAGAGTACGCATCGAAGAGAAGCCCTTAATGGGAAGTCTGGAAGCTTTTTTGAAAGATAGTTATGCCTGAATTGAGTCCCCCAAAATAAGTCCAAAGAAATAACTATGAAAAATTCTGAGCACAGAATTTTAGTTAAGATAGCAGAACTTACCGATCATGTAGTATTGATTGACTGTACTTGGCAGAGACACAAAGAAGTCAAGCCTGACACCTGAGATTCTAGCAATACTATTCTCCCTGGTACCCAGTACTCAGAATCTCAAAGCCACGCAGCCTTCTTCTTCCTTCACCCCTTCCAACCAATAGTCTAATTGAGGAAATTACACTTCCATATTGTCTCTAAAACCAACCTTACTCTGCTCTTCCACTGCCGTCTTCATAGCTCAAGCCACCTTTGAATTGTGCTTCTACATTGGAATTCTTTCTTCCACCCATAACTCTGCCTAAAATAATCTTGTTCACACTGTAAAATGATATCTTCATGAAACCAGGCCTCTCTCTATTGTTTGTATAAACTGATTCACATGTGTTTGTATGGAAGAGACAAGATGTAACAAGACACTAAGAGCTGGCATGCAGTGAGTGCCTGCTCCTCTAAGTCCTAATGAGTTGACAGTCTTTTGAGGTAAGTAACATTCTCCCCAGTTTACAGATGAGCAAACCAAGGCAAAGAAAGTTCAAGCATTTGCCTTACACCATGCAGGGAGTAATTGACAGAGCCCCCATGTAGACTCAGGCAGTTAATTCTGAACCACTGTGCCTCTTGCCAAGAAGATGGGGGAGGGGGCAGGTCATGGGAAAGAGCTTTCCTTTTTCACTTTACCCACTATTGTTTGAAATTCAAAAAGTGGGAATATGTTGTTTTGGTAACTGGGGGAGGGATGGAGGGGGGAAAAAGAAGCGGAGAGAAGAGGAAGGGAGGGGAAATAAGAGGGAAAGGGAGAGAGGGAAGGAGGAAGAAGACAGGCTGCAGACAGAGAGGGAGATGAATACGCAGACAGAGACGGAGGGGGCAGCGAGCAAGGATGTGAAGGAGAGGGAGGGTATTTCGGTCTCCCTTGCTGCTATAGTAAATTACCACATGTTGTTGTTGCTGTTTAGTCGCTAAGTCTGTCTGACTCTTTGTGACCTTATGGGCTGTAGCCCGCCAGGCTCCTGTGTCCATGGGATTCTCCAGGCAAGGATACTGGAGTGGGTTGCCTTCTCCAGGGGATCTTCCCAAGGCAGGGATCGAACCCAAGTCTCCTGCATTGACAGGCAGATTCTTTAACACTGAGCCAACAAATTACCACACACTTAGTGGCTTAAACAATAGAGATTTGTTGCCTTCATGCAAAACGCTGCGCTGGATGAAGCACAAGCTGAAATCAGGATTCCTGGGAGAAATATCAATAACCTCAGATATGCAGATGACACCACCCTTATGGCAGAAAGTGAAGAGGAACTGAAGAGCCTCTTGATGAAAGTAAAAGAGGAGAGTGAAAAAGCTGGCTTAAAACTCAGCATTCAAACTAAGATCATGGCATCTGGTCCCATCACTTCATAACAAACAGGTGGGGAAACAATGGAAACAGTAACAGACTTTCTTTTCTTGGGCTCCAAAATCACTGCAGATGGTGACTGCAGCCATGAAATTAAAAGACGCTTACTCCTTGGAAGAAAAGCTATGACAAACCTAGACAGCATATTAAGAAAGCAGAGACATTACTTTGCTGACAAAGTTCTGTTTAGTCATAGCTATGGTTTTTCCAGTAGTCATGTACGGATGTGAGAGTTGGACTATAAAGAAAGTTCAGCGCCAAAGAATTGATGCTTTTGAACTGTGGTGTTGGAGAAGACTCTTAAGAGTCCCTTGGACTTCATGGAGGTCCAATCAGTTCATCCTAAAGGAGATCAAGCCTGAATATTCATTAGAAGGACTGATGCTGAAGCTGAAACTCCAATACTTTGGCCACCTCATGCAAAGAGCTGACTCATTTGAAAAGACCCTGATGCTGGGAAAGAGTTAAGACAGGAGGAGAAGGGGACAACAGAGGATGAGATGGTTGGGTGGCATCACCGACTCAATGGACATGAGTTTGAGCAAACTCTGGGAGTTGGTGATGGACAGGGAAGCCTGGCGTGCTGCCGTCCATGTGGTCGCAAAGAGTTGGACACAACTGAGTGACTGAACTGAAACTGAACCTTATGCTCTGGAGATAAGAGGTCCAAAATGAATCAGCAGGATTCCATTCCTTCCAGAGCCCCTAAACAGAGAAAATCCATCTGTTTGCTTTTTCTAGCCTCTAGAGGCTGCCTATGGTTCTTGGCTTATGGCCTCCTCCTCCTCGACCTTCAATTCCAGTAGTCCAGATCCTTCATTTGATCATATTTGTAAAGTTCTTTTGCCACATAAGTTATTCACATGTCCTGAGAACTGGTAACTTTCCCACTTCCATTCCATACACTGTGCTGTGCCAAGCTTAGTCGCTCAGTCATGTCCTACTCCTTGCGACACCATGGACTGTAGCCCGCCAGGCTCCTCTGTCCCTGGGATTCTCCAGGCAAGAATACTGGAGTGGGTTGCCATGCCCTCCTCCAGGAGAAACTTCCTAACCCAGGGATAGAACCCCAGTCTCATATGTAAAGTAGATCACCGGAAAGGACCTACTGTATAGAACACAGAACCGTACTCTATATCTTATAATAACCTGTAATGGAAAAGATGCTGAAAAAGAAGATATCTATCTCCTTGATGCACACCTGAAACTACCACAGCATTGTAAACAGCCAGACTTCAGTACAAATTTTCAGTGAACAATTTCATGGACATTTCAGGTGATGGGAGCTTGGAATTCTTATTCCATCTACCACAGGAGAGAAAAGAGAGAAGGGAGGAGAGAGGGGAGAAAGAACAAGTTCCACCCAAACCTTACGACTCCTCTTCCCCCGCATTTTGTCCTGATTTTTTATTTTTCAGCTGGATATTTTCCCTTCCACCTTGGAACCCCAGCTGTCCCTTGCTTCCACTTCCTCTGGGCCCTGAGAGAAAGAAGCCTGTAAGCTCCTGGAAACTGGAACTGTCTCTTTCTCCTCGTGAACCCCTCCAAAGCCACGCACGTGCCTCCTGCAGCACATGGGCTCAGCAATATTTGTGGGACTGGATTCAGTTGTTGAAAGCGACTGGACCTGCCCTCATGGCCTCAGCTGCCAGCCTGGAGATTACTTGTCTCGTGAATGAAGTTGCTGATCCCCGCCCAGCCGTGCCTTTCAGAGTGTGTTTGGGTTCTCTCTGCAAGGGCAGATGATTGCCCCTGTCACTCACTTTCCAAGAACCGATCTGCCAGCCCAGGTGGGCAGGGCAGCCTGACCGGGGTTGGGAGTTGCCATGGCAGCCGGTGGGGCGGGGCTTCGGCTCACCTGCCTCTGAGTGACGGGAAACATCCTGCTGGCCTCCGAAGCTGCCAGTGGCCACGCGGCAGAAGCCTGGGGCAGGGCTGACACCAGCTACCTGGATGCTTCCATATGACCTCTCCCCACCCCACCCCTACCTCCCCAGTTAGCTAGTGCTTGCTGCTGTTCTAATAAAGATGAAGAGGAGGGTAGGATAAGTTAGGCGTTGGGGATTGACATATATACACTGCCTGCCTGCTATAGCTGCTAAGTCGCTTCAGTCGTGTCGGACTCTCCGAGGCGCTATGGACCGTAACCCGCCAGGTTCCTCCGTCCATGGGATTCTCCAGGCAGGATTACTGGACTGGCTTGCTGCACCCTCCTCCAGGGGATCTTCCCCACCCAGGGATCAAACCCACGTTTCTTACCTCTCCTTTATGGCAGGTGGGTTCTTTAGCACACCTGGGAACCAGCAAGGACCTACTGTATGGCACATGGAACCCTACTCAATAGTTTATAATAACCTGCACCTTTATAATAATGGAAAAGATTCTGAAAAAGAAGCTATATATCACTTTGACATACACCATTGTTAGCAGCTCTACTTCAATACAAATTTTTCATTTATTTTGAAATTAAAAAAGAAAGGTGTTGGCTATGGATGCTCAGAGGGTATCCACAGTCTTTTTTTTTTAAAGAAGTCAAGAATACAGAGAATTTCAGACACATTCGTTTGCATGTGACTATGACGTCTCACACAAGGAGCCTCACCAGCACCGAGGCCACAGATGTCTGGTTTGAGGCAACCTGAAATGCAGCCCATAATGAGTCCCAGGGAGCAGACCCAAGGTCAGCACCAAGGCGGCTGGCCAAGGGGGCTTCCATCTTTGGATGGGACCACGAGGAAAGCCCCACAGCACCCAGGACGACCCGACAAGGAGGCCCTGTGCAGCCCCCGAGACATAGGGCACAGCCCACCAGAGCAGCCCCAGCCCAGGAACAAGGAGGCCTGGCTCCAATAAGCAGTTCTTATCTGCACCACTCTCTGGGCCTGTTGCCTGGGGGCTCTCTGCTTCTCTCTCTCTCTCTCTCTGTCTATCATTCTCCCACTCCAACAACACATCCTCCAGACATCAGCAAGACACCCAAAGCGAAATGAGGAGAGAGTGAAGAGAAACCTGATCTAGGAGCAATGGGTGGGGTGAAGCTCTTCTAAAAGCAACATACCCTCCTGTGTTTGTGAATTACCCCCTCATTCATTCAACTTATAGGCACCGAGAGCCTGCCACGTGCCCAGCACTGCACTGGGGACTGGCAAACAGCAGTCTATGAAACAGACACTGCTTCGGCCCCCGCCCCTGCCCCTGGGGAAGGGAGACAGAAATAAACAAGATAAATAAATAAAATGGACAGCGTTTAAGACAGCAGTGAGTGCTGGAGAAGAGTATGAAGCAGAGAAGGTGTGAGAAGTGCAGAGGGAGCTGTCGTGCTGGCAGGGCGAGGCAGGCACAGTGTCCACTCCCACTGGCTGCTCTCAGAGGACGCCTTTATTATTTTTCAATTAGAGGGCGATTACCTAACAATACTGTGATGGCTTTTGACATGCCTCAACGTGAATCAGCCATGGGTATTCATGTGTCCCCTCCCTCTTGAATCTCCTTCCCGCCTCCCACCCACCCCACCCCTCTAGGTTGTCGCAGAGCACCAGGTGTGAGTTCCCTGCATCATTCAGCAGATTCCCACTGCTGATCTGTTTCACATATGGAAATGTATATGTTTCAATGCTGTTCTCTCAAATCATCCCACCCTCCCCTTCCCAGAGGATGTCCTTAGATTCTCTGTGAAGCCATCTCACTCTCAGAATCCCCAGGTCCCACTGGGCCCGAGACTCTGCCTTCCAGCTTTGGCTCCCCCGCCCCATTTCATGCCTGCTGCACTTATTCCTCCTGCCTGGGAGCTCCCATATCTAGATTTCAGTAACTGGAACTACAGACACCCCGCACTACTTGCAGAAAAGTCCTCCCACCTGGTCGAAGCCAGGTAGTCGCTTGAACCCCTCTTCACATGACCCACTGCAAGCCCAAAGCAAGGCACGGTTGCATGCATGGCATGCTCACCACCACACTGGGAAGCAGGCACGACAAATGTCCAGTAACAGGAGCCCAGGATGCTTGAATCAACTAGTGCACACGTGTCAGTCGTGTCCGACACTGTGACCCCACGGACTGTAGCCTGCCAGGCTCCTCAGTTCATGGGATTCTCCAGGCAAGAACACTGGAGTGGGTTGCCATGCCCTCCTCCGGGGGATCTTCCCAACCCAAGGATCGAACCTGGGTCTCCTGCGTTTGGTGCTTTGAAAGGTGGATCATTTACGGCTGAGCCACCAGGGAAGCCCCTGAGTAAACTAGGCATCTGCTCAAAGAACTATGAAGTCGTCATCTTACATCGTAACAGGGTTTCTCTCCTCAGCACTATTGGCATTTGGGGCCAGAAGATTCTTTGGAATGCACTGCAGGATGTTAGCAGCCTCCCTAACCTCTACCCATTAGATGCCAGGAGCAACCCACCCCCTGCTGGTTGTGATAACCAAACATGTCTCTGGACATGGCCAGAAGTCCCCTGCCTGGAAAATCACACCCCTCTATTGAGAATCACTGCATTAGAAAGGTGAAGGCTATGTCAAAATGCAGAAAAGTGAGTAAAAAATTAGAACAGTGTGACAAAGAATTTCTTCCTGATTCGTGAGTTTATTCCTACCATCTCACAAAGGAATACAATGATCTATCAGATCTCATTATGCGCTTAATGACTTGCCATTTTAAAAAATAAAAAAATTAATAAAAGCAGAAAATCTGGAGAAAATTATTGCCCCCATAATAGAGGAAAAACAAACCAGCAGAAACAAACAAAAACAACAACAACAAAAACAAAGAAAAAACGTCATGCACAAACACCTCCATGCTGTACCTTCCCTGTAATTCTTATGACAAAAAACATGAAAACAGTTTGATTTGCTGGGCTAGTGGACTGTGGGTAATATTTCCTACTTTGGTATTTTAGTGTTATTATGAAATCACGTAGTGAAGTAATTACATTTTTGAAATCTCTCTCTGCAGTAAGTCTCTCACATGGCAACAGTGATGGAGAGCTGTGGTTTGATGGGCATCTATGGGATTTTGTTAATGATGGTAAAAATCAGAGGAGAAAAGTCTGGCCTCGCCGCTCTAGGGCAGCTCACTCCTTCAAAAGACAGCTCGCCAGATAGCAGGAGGGGCAGGATTTCGCCTCGAGTATGATGAAAATGACACCACCATCTGAAAGACAGAGCTCCAAACCTCCAGGTGTGACTCTAAAGGTGACTCTTCTGAAAAGCAAGCTTTGGGGACATTGGGACTCTATTTTAAAAATCGCATCTTCCCCCCAACCACACCACCCCAGACTCTCTGGCCAAATTTCACGCCTATTTCAAGGGAGTACTGCAACTCCCACTTTATAACCGACCCAAATGTTCACGAGCTATGTCTTTTCTTCCTATGTGGCAGGACAGTTGATTGCAGTTGGCTGGAAAAAAATCAAGTCTTTGCTAATGACTAAGGGTAACAAAATGGAAAAGCACAAAGAATAACTGAAAATCTAGGTCATCTCTCTTGTAAAATGCTGCTTCAGTTCAGTTCAGTCGCTCATTCGTGTCTGACTCTCTGCGACCTCATGAATCGCAACACGCCAGGCCTCCCTGTCCATCACCAAGTCCCGGAGTTCACTCAGACTTGCGTCCATCGAGTCAGTGATGCCATCCAGCCATCTCATCCTCGGTCGTATCCTTCTCCTCCTGCCCCCAATCCCTCCAAGCATCAGAGTCTTTTCCAATGAGTCAACTCTGCGCATGAGGTGGCCAAAGTACT
>SJYQ01000970.1:975836-1003278 GCA_006410935.1 Redunca redunca
TTTAGAAAAGGCAGAGGAACCAGAGATCAAATTGCCAACATCCACTGGATCATGGAAAACGCAAGAGAGTTCCAGAAAAACATCTATTTCTGCTTTATTGACTATGCCAAAGCTTTTGGCTGTGTGGATCACAATAAATTGTGGAAAATTCTTCAAGAGATGGGAATACCAGACCACCTGACCTGCCTCTTGAGAAATCTGTATGCAGGTCAAGAAGCAACAGTTAGAACTGGACATGGAACAACAGACTGGTTCCAAATAGGAAAAGGAGTACGTCAAGGCTGTATATTGTCACCCTGCTTATTTAACTTCTATGCAGAGTACATCATGAGAAACGCTGGACTGGAAGAAACACAAGCTGGAATCAAGATTGCCGGGAGAAATATCAATAACCTCAGATATGCAGATGACACCACCCTTATGGCAGAAAGTGAAGAGGAACTAAAAAGCCTCTTGATGAAAGTGAAAGAGGAGAGTGAAAAAGTTGGCTTAAAGCTCAACATTCAGAAAACGAAGATCATGGCATCTGGTCCCATCACTTCATGGGAAATAGATGGGGAAACAGTGGAAACAGTGTCAGACTTTATTTTGGGGGGCTCCAACATCACTGCAGATGGTGACTGCAGCCATGAAATTAAAAGACGCTTATTCCTTGGAAGAAAGTTATGACCAACCTGGATAGTATATTAAAAAGCAGAGACATTACTTTGCCGACTAAGGCCCATCTAGTCAAGGCTATGGTTTTTCCTGTGGTCATGTATGGATGTGAGAGTTGGACTGTGAAGAAAGCTGAGTGCCAAAGAATTGATGCTTTTGAACTGTGGTGTTGGAGAAGACTCTTGAGAGTCCCTTGGACTGCAAGGAGATCCAACCAGTCCATTCTGAAGGAGATCAACCCTGGGATTTCTTTGGAAGGAATGATGCTAAAGCTGAAACTCCAGTACTTTGTCCACCTCATGGGAAGAGTTGACTCATTGGAAAAGACTCTGATGCTGGGAGGGATTTGGGGGCAGGAGGAGAAGGGAACAACCGAGGATGAGATGGCTGGATGGCATCACGGACTCGATGGACGTGAGCCTGAGTGAACTCCGGGAGATGGTGATGAATAGGGAGGCCTGGCGTGTTGTGATTCATGGGGTCACAAAAAGTCGGACACGACTGAGCGACTGAACTGAACTGAACCGCACAATTGCACTCATCTCACGTGCTAGTAATATAATGCTCAAAATTCTCCAAGTTAGGCTTTAACAATACATGAACCAAGAACTTCCAGATGTTCAAGCTGGATTTAGAAAAGGCAGAGGAACCAGAGATCAAAGTGCCAACATCCGTTGGATCATTGAAAAAGCAAGAGAGTTCCAGAAAAGCATGTACTTCTACTTCACTGACTATGCTAAAGCCTTTGACTGCATGGATCACAACAAACTGGAAAATTCTTAAAGAGATGGGAATGCCAGACCACCTGACCTGCCTCCTGAGAAATCTGTATACAGGACACGGGGCAACTAAGCCTGTGCGCCATAACTACTGCAGCCCGAGTTCTGCAGCTCTGAAGCCCACGTGCCTGGAGCCCGTGTTCCGCAGCAAGAGAAGCACTGCAACGAGACGCCCGAGTACCGCCACCAGAGCATAGCCCATGCTCACAGCTAGAGAAAGAAAACTAAATAAATTTTTAAAAATTGCCAGGCCCTCTGAGTGAGAATTTCCAGAGAAAAGACCTGGAGATCTGTTTTTGCTTAGTGTTTCATTGTTGTTTTCTTCATAAATCCCCACTCTCCAGCATGGCTCTCATCAGTGTGAAAAACTGGACACAGCTTCCCTAGAGAAAGAAATGTAAGGACACTGACTGCAACATCCTTTTGATAGCTTGATACTGGAAATGACCCATATCCCCATCAATGGGGGCACCATACATAAAGCATAGTATTCATAAAATAGGACTTTATGTGAGTTTAAAATGAATGAATGTTGATCTATCAACATGGACAGAGCTCAGAAACAACGTTGAGGGGAAGAAAAAAACAAGATGCAGAAGGATGTGTTACAGCATAATACTTATGTATGTAAAATGGATGCTTTAAACTATCCTAAAGGATAAATACCAAATAGATGATCATTGCCTTGGAAAAGGGTGGAGAGAAAGGAATTAGGTTAGAAGTGTTGGTTAAGGAGGCTTTCAGAATATCTGGAGTATCTGATTTCTTTTTTTAAAGGTTAAAAACTATATAGTGAAATGCTAATGGTTTTCATTCTGGTTGGTAGGAATACAAGTATGAGTATCTGTTCAATTATTCTTTATATTTTTTTTTAATTCCCCAAATTAAAAAACAAAGTATGACCAACCTACACAGCATATTAAAAAGCAGAGATATTACTTTGCCAACAAAGGTCCGTCTAGTCAAGGCTATGGTTTTTCCAGTTGTCATGTATGGATGTGAGAGTTGGACTATAAAGAAAGCTGAGCACTGAAGAACTGATGCTTTTGAACTGAGGTGTTGGAGAAGACTCTTGAGAGTCCCTTGGACTGTGAGGAGATCCAACCAGTCCATTCTAAAGATCAGCCCTGGGTGTTCATTGGAAGGACTGAGGTTGAAGCTGAAACTCCAATACTTTGGCCACCTGATGAGAAAAGCTGACTCATTTGAAAAGACCCTAATTCTGGGAAAGATTGTAGGTGGGAGGAGAAGGGGACAACAGAGGATTAGATGGTTGGATGGCATCACCAACTCAATGGACATGAGTTTGGGTAAACTCTGGGAGTTGGTGAGGGACAGGGAGGCCTGGAGTGCTGCAGTTCATGGGGTCACAAAGAGTCGGACATGACTGAGCGAATGAACTGAACTGAACTGTTGGTCCCTTTAATGTGACATAGAAACTCTCTGTGATCTGACTCCTGCCCTGAACCATCTCCTGCTATTTTTCTGTGCACACCCTACCTTCTCTACCGCAGCAAAATACTTCCTCTTCCTTCACACCATGGCGTGCCCACCTGCCAGGACTCTACCCATAAGCTTCCCTTGGCCTGTCCTGCCTCCCAAGAGCCCTCCATCTGCTAGAGATTTCCTCTTCATCCTTCAGTGCCCACTTTTCCTGCCACCAACCCTGTGAAGAGCTCTCCATCCTGCTCAGACAGAAGGGGGGAGCTCCCTCAGATTTTTCTGGCACAGACCTTGTTCTTTGAATGTCCAGTATCCAACCCAGTTCAGTCTGTACCCTGTTAAACGTTTTGAATAAAGGAATGAAATGGAAGATTCATCTAGTCTCTCATAAGCAAAACTCATCTGCATAGATATACATTAAATGCCAGTTGAAAGAAACAAAACTATTTTGAGGACATGAACCGCACGTTCTAAGAAATTTTTGCAACAAATAAGGAAAAGGCAAGAGAAGGCGGATGTAGCCATCTTCAGATATATGAAAGGCTTTGAGAAGAACTGCTCCATGTCCAGTAAGCACTGAGATAAATAGTGTAAATTATAACTGGAAAGATACCGATTAGATATTGAAAAGAACTTAATAGGAGCAACATAATGTAATGGGAAAGTACATGGTTTTGGAGACAGACAGATCCAGTAATAAATTTCAGTGCTTCTCCTCTGATGGCTGTTTAACTTTGGGGATGTTATTGTATCTCTCCAAGCCCCAATGTCTTCATTTCCAGGGTGGACATAATAATGCCTACTTTACATGTTACTGCAAGCATCAAGGACACAATATGTAAAGCCCTTGGCACATGGTGGTCACTTCCCCTGAATCATCATGGACCTAAAATAGGAAATCCCTCTCTTGCAACTTTTCAGATTAGATCATGCAACAGTTGGTTAGTAGAAGTCCTAGTTCAAAGCAGGAGGATGGATTCCAGGAACTCCACAGAAACCTTGGATCCTTCAGTTCTACTGTATCACAGAAAAGATACATTCTTCATTGAAAAAGACCCTGATGCTTGGAAAGACGGAGGGCAGGAGAAGGGGATGACAGACAATGAGATAGTTGGATGGCGACAGCGACTCAATGGACATGGGTTTGAGCAAGCTCCGGGAGATGGTGATGGACAGGGAGGCCTGGCGTGCTGCAGTCCATGGGGTCACAAAGAGTCAGACCTGACTGAACAACAGCTCAGGGAAAGGGGCCTTAACTTAGGGTGTCAGACCATCCAGAACAACGAGGTCACCATCGGAGCTCCCTGTTATTTTTGTGAACAGGTATTCTGCAATGGTATTTTTCTTTTTTCCCTTTGAAAAGAGATGTCACTTGTAGTTCTGATAACAGCTTAGGCTAAACTGTTTAGCATTTTCATTTTAAAAGGTGATACTTAAACTGTCTTTTTAAACCTTCAGCGTAAAAGGTGATGGTTAAACTGTCTTCCTTCAGCCCTAACATCAACACCTCCCCTGCTCCTGCCCTGAGAAGAGTCTCAGGATTGTGCTTGGCTGCGCTTCTCCTTTCCCCTCTTCTCCCCATTGGAGACAGAAATGAGGCCTTGCTCAAGGCTCTTTGAGATTCTTTGCTGCTCCAATCCGCTCAGGCTCAGACCCTAGAGGAGACGCTGCTCTGATTCTAGTAGTCTCCATTTGTAATGAGATCCGTCTCTCAGCCTACCCTAGGTGAGGAATGTGTCTCTTGAAGGCTAGGATTCACCCTTGATGTGAAACATACACGACCCAGAATCAAGAGGTCCGGAGGAGCTGGTGTGAAAGACGGGGTGCCAGCCAGCCCACACCACCTGTCTTCCACCCTCTGCTCTGCCCTTTGCCCTCTCCCGTCTCCCGCAAGCCGCCCAGAGTAGAGTGCCAGCGAGGTGTCCTCCACTGAACTCCCGACAACGCGTTCTGTAATTAACACCGCCCTTCCCCCATGGAACCACGGCACCCTTTACACTCGGCTTCTCTCAACAAGTGACAGAGAAGGCGCTGATTGTCTTCATAGCTTGTGACAGGGTTCAATACATAATGAACAAAATGTCATAACAGCTTGATAAAGGCACTTTGTAAAACACATGGAACAAGTAATTTAAAAAAAAAAAAAAAACCTCTAAATGAAGATTCAATTCCAAAGGGAAGAATGCCTTTGGGTTTTTTGACAAAGCAAAATATTCCAAAATTCGATTGTTTAATATGGCTTTCCCCGAAGCTCTAGCACATATTAATTCTCATTTCAAGGCAGCATGTTTATTTTAGTTCCAACCTACTTTCAATGGTAGGTAATTAGGGAAACTAAAAGTGCATATCTTATTGCTTAATTTAGAGTCTACCACTGTGTTTCTCAACCCTTCTTGGGATGTGTTTTAATGATACAGAACGATGAAAGAGTTTTATTCAACTTTAACTGCATGAGAAAGGCAGTGAATAAAAGTCAGGTTATATATGCTGATTTTTAAAAGAAACCTCGCCTTATGATTTTAAATACCAGTTTTTGCACATACAAGCTCAGTTGCTGGGTAATAAATCGCACCAGAAGTTCCTGGAGCCCCCGAAATCATTGTTCCAGTCATTTCTCTAAAGTCCGGACACTCGTCCCATGATTTCCACCAGTATCACCAATAAAAATTGTCTTGACTGGCCATTGTGAAAATCACAGGTGTTTCTGGAGTGTCTTTCTATCTAAAGAGAGGGAAGAATCCACATCAGAAACAAGAACAAATCGTGTAGAATCACAAGCTCCCGATGTTGACAGAGACTTAGAACACAAACTTAAGTGTGCGTGTTCCAAAGAACTACCCAACACAAATACAATTCAAGCCCATGTGTTATCTCACATTTTCTAGCAGCCACATTTTTTAACATGAAATTAATTTTTACAATTTATTTAACCCAATATTTGCAAGATATTATTTAATGTTGTTAATATAAAATTATTAATGAAATATTTTACACTTTTTCATATTATGTTTTCAGACTCTGATGGGTATTCATACTTGTGGACATCTCAATTTGGCTACTAAATTTTCAGTGGTTAAAGTTAAATGTAGCCTTATGAAAACCATAAAGTTTCTTTGGTTTGGCCGTGTTTTTTATTTTAATTGAGGTATAGGTGATTTACAGTATTGTGTATTTGTATACAACAAAGTATACAACGGTATTGTGTATTTGTATACAACAAAGTGATTCAGTTATACACATATATTCTTTTTCAGATTCTTTTTCATTATAGGTTATTCCAATGTATTGAATATAATTCCCTGTCCTATACAGCAGGACCTTGTTTATCTATTTTATATAAAAGCCATATACCAAGCTAATGCCAAGCTCTTAATTTATCCTTCCCCACCCATTTCCCCTTTGGTAATCATAAATTTGTTTTCTATGTCTGTGAGTCTGTTTCTGTTTTGTAAATAAATCCATTTGTATCATATTTTAGATTCCACCAATAAGTGATATTTTATGGCATTTGTCTTTGTCTGACTTACTTCACTTTGTCAAATAATCTCTAGGTCCATCCATGTTGCCGCAAATGGCACTACTTCATTCTTTTTTATGGCTAAGTAGTATTCTATCGTGGGCTTCCCTGGAAGCTCAACAGAAAAGAATTCACCACCAGGGTGGGAGACACAGGAGACAGGGGTTTGACCCCTGGGCCAGGAAGATCCCCTGGTGAAGGAAATGGCAACCCGCTCCAGTATTCTTGCCTACAGAATCCCATGGAAAGAGGAGCCTGGCAGGCTACAGTCCATGAGGTTGCAAGCAGTTGGACACAACTTAGTGACTAAACAACAAGTATTCCATTGTATATTTGTACCACATCTTTGAGCTTCAGTCCATGGGGTTGCAAAGGCAGACACGACTGAGGGACTAAACCCAGCACAGCACCACCTCGTCTATATCGGTTCATCTATTGCTGGACACTTAGGTTACTTCCAGGTCTTGTCTACTGAAAACAGTGCCGCTGCGGACACGGGGTGCCTGCACCTTTTCTCCAGATAGGTGCCCACGTGGGATTGCTGGATCACACGGCAAGTCTTATTTCCAGTCTTCACAGAAACTCCGTAGTGGCTGCACCAATTTACATTCTATCTGCAGTGTAGTAGGGTTTCCTTGTCTCCACACCCTCTCCAGTATTCATTGTCTGTGGACTTTTTAATGATGGCCATTTCGTCTGATGTGAGGTGATACTTCATTATAGCTTTGATTTGCACTTCTCTGATAATTAGTAATGCTGAACATCTTTTCACATACCTACTGCCTCTCTGTATGTCTTCTTTGGAGGAAAATCTATTTAAATCTTCTACTCATTTTTTGACTGGGTTGTTTGTTTTTGAGTTGTATAAGCTAAAACAATGAAGGCTAATTTTTTCCTCCAGCTTTATTGAGGTATAATTGGCAAATAAAATACAAATTGATAATGTGATATACATATACGTTGTGAATTGATTACTGTAATCAATTAAACTAACACACCAATCACCTCACTTACTTTTTTTTATTTTGGTGAGAACACTTAAGATGTACTCTCAATAAATATCAAGTATGGGATACAATACTTTTAACAATGTCACCATGATGTACATTAGATTTGTGGAACTTAGTCACCTTATAACTGAAAGTTTGTACCCTTTGACCAATATCATCCATTTCCCCACCCCTCCAACCCCTGGCAACCATCATTCTACTCTGCTTATAGAAATTTATTTATTTATTTATTTTTATAATATTTTAATGGTTTAATGATACAGTAGGCCAAAGCACATTTGATAAAAATACGATATATTGTGATATAATATGATGAGCATTTAGCAAAACCTGATATAACAAGACTTTAGCATGAAAAAGTTGCCTAATCTCCTGATATCAAGTAAAATATAAATAAATTTTTTATTTTTTTATTTATTTTTTTTATTTTTTTGAAATTTTTATTTTAACTTTAGTTTACTTTACATTACTGTATTGCTTTTGCCAAACATTGACATGAATTCACCACGAGTGTACAAGCGTTCCCAAACATGAATCCCTTCCCACCTCCCACCCCATACCATCTCTCTGGGTCCTCTCCTTGCAACAGTCCCAAGCATCCTGCATCCTGCATCGGATTCATTCCCATATAAGTGATATCATACAGTATTTGTCTTTCTCTATCTGGCTTACTTCACTAAGCATAACGTTCTCCAGGTTCATTCATGTTGTTGCAAATGGCAACATTTCCTTATTTGTGGCTGAATAATATTCTATTGTGTAAATACACCACTTCTTCTCTATCCAGTCATCTATTGATGGCACTTGGGTTTGCTTCCCTGTCTTGGCTATGGTGAATAATGCTGTGATGAGCATGGAGCTGCAGATCTCTCTTTCAGATATTCCTTTTGTTTTTTTCAGATATTTGTCCTTGATTAAAATTAAGAAATGCAATTCCTCAGTTGCACCAGCCACATTTCCAGTACTTAGAGGCCACATGTGGTAGGCTACTGTACTGCAGAGCGCAACTCTAACGGTCTTATAATCCAGGGCCACTTGGTGCAGGAATCACAACCAAGATTTTACCAGGACCTGAACTCTGCTAGTATGGACCTAATAGACACAGAAGAGGTGGCAAGAATACACAGAAGAACTATATAAAAAAGATGTTCACGACCTGGATAATCATGATGGTGTGATCCTAGAGCCAGACATCCTGGAATGCTAAGTCAAGTGGGCCTTAGAAAGCATGACTACGAACAAAGCTAGTGGAGGTGATGAAATTCCAGTTGAGCTATTTCAAATCCTGAAAGATGATGCTTTGAAAGTGCTGCACTCAATATGCCAACAAATTTGGAAAACTCAGCAGTGGCCACAGGACTGGAAAAGGTCANCAAGACAGTTCCAGAAAAGCATCTATTCTGCTTTGTTGACTATGCCAAAGCCTTTGGCTGTGTGCATCACAATAAACTGTGGAAAATTCTAAAAGAGATGGGAATACCAGACCACCTGACCTGCCTCTTGAGAAACCTGTATGCAGGTCAGGAAGCAACAGTTAGAACTGGACATGGAACAACAGACTGGTTCCAAATAGGAAAAGGAGTACGTCAAGGCTGTATATTGTCACCCTGCTTATTTAACTTCTATGCAGAGTACATCATGAGAAACGCTGGGCTGGATGTAGCACAAGTTGGAATCAAGATTGCCGGGAGAAATATAAACCACCTCAGATATGCAGATGATACCACCCTTATGGCAGAAAGTGAAGAGGAACTAAATAGCCTCTTGATGAAAGTGAAAGAGGAGAGTGAAAAAGTTGGCTTAAAGCTCAACATTCAGAAAACTAAGACCATGGCATCTGGTCCCATCACTTCATGGCAAATAGATGGGGGAACAGTGTCAGACTTTATTTTTTTGGGGCTCCAACATCACTGCAGATGGTGATTGCAGCCATGAAATTAAAAGATGCTTACTCCTTGGAAGGAAAGTTATGACCAACCTAGATAGCATATTGAAAAGCAGAGATATTACTTTGCCAACAAAGATCCGTTTAGTCAAGGCTATGGTTTTTCCAGTGGTCATATACGGATGTGAGAGTTGGACTGTCAAGAAAGCTAAGTGCCGAAGAATTGATGCTTTGGAACTGTGATGCTGGAGAAGACTCTTGAGAGTCCCTTGGACTGCCAGGAGATCCAACCAGTCCATTCTAAAGGAGATCAGTCCTGGGGGTTCATTGGAAGGACTGATGCTAAAGCTGAAACTCCAGTACTTTGGCCACCTCACGCCAAGAGCGGACTCATTGGAAAAGACTCTGATGCTGGGAGGGATTGGGGGCAGGAGGAGAAGGGGACGACAGAGGATGAGGTGGCTGGATGGCATCACTGACTCAATGGACATGAGTTTGAGTGAACTGCGGGAGTTGGTGATGGACAGGGAGGCCTGGCGTGCTGCGATTCATGGGGTCGCAAAGAGTCAGACAAGACTGAGCAGGTGAACCGAACTGAACTGAACTCTGCCAACAATGAGGGTTCTTCAAAGTGGCCCAGTCCATTGTCAGTTCAGGTGGACAGAAAGTTCTTCCTTACGTTGGGCTGAAAACTTCTGCCCTCTCATTTCAGATCCCAGCTTTGTTTTCCACAAAGTCTGTCCCCTCCCTGGGGGTAGGAGTATGATGGGTGGAGCCCACACAGTCTCCAGAGACCGAAGAAGCCCAGCTCGGCTCACGTGGGGTCCCCTCCCTACTGCCCACGTCTGCTTGCCTTTGACCATTTAAAAGGAGTCAGGCTTTCTGAGAAAGCCTTTTCTCACTCCTGTCCCCTTTATAGGACAGAGAGTAGAGAGGACAAGAAGAATGGTTAATAACTGTCTCCCTGAGGCAAAACAGCTCTACTTTCTCTTGGCTCACGTCATACAAGGCACCTGCAGAACAGTGACCCTAAATGCCAAAAAAAAAAAAAAAAAANCACTTCACATAAAGCTGAATATGCTTAGTGCCTGGCACTCAGAGATTTTTCAGAGGAAGCCCTTTTGAAGAAAAGATAAGCAAAGTGGGGTGAAAGAGTTAAACTTTAACAGGTACATCAATAATTGTTTCGCATAACTGAGGTCACCTGGTCCATGCTGTCACCACGGATGCCTTACCCCACCTCCTATCCGCGCTCTCACCCCTTTCTCACACACCCCACCTCTGTAACTCATTTTAAAAGCACAGCCTGTGTCCTAGATTTTCCTCTGAATTTATGTAATCCAGTACAGCTCCCTAAATAAATACACACAGAATTTGGGCGGCTGGTCAAGGTTGGTTTTACAATACTGAGATCTCATATACGGTTTCCTGCACCTGGCTTTTCTCATATTACTCTCAACTGCACGCAGAAGCCAGGCCTCCTCTGTCTCGCTGAGCCAAGGGCTGGCTCCCAGACCAGTGAGCTGGCGCGAGACAAAGGGCAAGGTTTCTGGCAGCCTCTCGCACACACTTGCAGGCTCCGGGCTCTGCTTCGTCTTCGCCGCAGAAGTCCACGGCCCACCTGGAAAAGCAGACTTGAAGCTACAAAGACTCCCCAGGCCTCCAGGCAGCTGGAAGTAACTCTGCAAGCATCATCAGCCCGCTGCCTCGGTGCGCTGCGAAGGAAGCAGAGTCCTCCGCCTCGCGCGCCGCATGCCCGAGGCTTTCACCTCCAGTGCCCACGCCTTCCTTTCTCCGTCTTGCCATCACACACACCCCTTCTCTCCCCCCGCGCCCCCCACCCACCCAAGGCTGGAGTTGCAGCCAGGAAATTGAACCTCGAGCCAATAATTGGAAGCCTGACAGGTCTGCAGGTGTGAATGGAGTTCTTTATTTGAAGAAACAATTATGCAGCGGACCCAGGCTGAGCGTATTTATATCGGGGAGCATTCAATTGCCACCCATTACTTTGCTCACGTCCCTCTCTCCCATCCGGCCCTCCTCCCCACACCCAGGCAGTAGTGACGCCCCCATCCCACCCCCGACAAAGACCCAGAGGTCTGTTAGTACCACTTGTCCTCAGGGAGAGAATGGAACTACACTCCCCAAAATGTGTCATGCGTCAGTGCCCAAGTACCACCAGAAATCATGAGGAAGGAAATATTTCCTTCATCCATTTTTAATTCCTGCAAATCGTAATGACATTCTTTGGAAAATTAATACTTAACCACCTTCCCTTAGATTTTTCAGACCCGAGGAGGACGGAGATGTAAAGCTTTCAGTTAATAGCTTAGTTTATTCTGGTGTCATTTCTTTTATTTCCTTTCGGCTGGATATTTATGGTTTAAATTTTTTGCACCCTGGTGCTTGGCCTGCTTTCCTCGGGAGGATAATTAAGAAAAAGAATTTAGATGTTCAGGCATTTCTTTTTTTTTTTTTTAACCATTGGGCTGGAGGCAGTTGAAGTGTTTAGGGGAGAGGGGGGGAATATGAGAGAAGAAAGCAAACCGTTCTATAGTCATCACCAAGACCCCAGAATGAAATCTATTATTTCCCTAAAGTGCATTAAGGTGTTATTCTTGGCGTATGGGATGGCGCAACCTATTATTTTAACACTCAGTGAGTTCTGTTAGGCAAACAGCTAAATGACAAGACTCCTGTGTGTGGACAGATTTCCATAGAACTCATCTGTGACCAAATGGTCCTATAATTGAAATGGGATCAAGATTCTCCAAAGTGTGTGCGCCCAACAGCTGACCTGGTCTTGTTCCAAATCCAAGGGCCTGTAAGACAAATGGAATCTGAATGGAAGCCAAAATAAAAAATGGAAAAAGTGCTACTCTGGTTACATAAAGAAGCTGGTGTTTAATTAGACAGGGGCTATGAATCGCAGCCTTCAAAATAAAAGTGAGGGGTGAAAAAAACAATAAAACTTTCTCCATGAGTGACTCTTTCTACCCTTGACGACAATGATAATGAAACTGACAAATACACCTCGGAGGCTGGCTGCAAGAGTCAAATCTATTTATTTAATAATTTAGGAATCACTTCCAGCCATCTTTCCCATTAAAATCAAGGGGCCATTGTATTCTCTATTTCCTTGGTTCCTTTCTCTTCCCTTAGTTATGCCTCGCTGGCTTTAATAAATAAGTAATACAGAGGGGAAACCACTTATCTGGAGTGCCTCTACTTTGCCTTCACCCTGCGGGGCTCTCTGAGTCCTTGCCTCCTGGAAATAAATGGAGTCAGGAATAATCTATTCTCCCAGAAAGGCTGGGGCGGCAGGGTTGGACCCCTCAGAGTGGTGTCAGCAGCCCCAGAGTCCAGAGCACTGCTCTATCCCCACGAAGAACCGGGAAGTAAATACCAGGTTAAGACAAGCTTCGAGGCAAGGGCTCATTCTGAATGCAAAGCGTGTGTGCCCAGGCGACGTCCCCCCAGTAAATGGCAAGAAGCCACGGCCACTGGTAGGGGAATTCCGAGGGCATCAAAGTAAACTGTTATCATTTGTAGTTTACTGCTCAGAAGCAAGGGCTGCTGAACCCAACTGCAGTTATGTTTCCTCCTGATGCTTAGAAGAAAATGGGAAAGAGATTGCTATTATACAGGAGGTCTCAGAAAGCAGCCTTGCTGACAGGCGGGACTGTGGCTCCCCTCTGCTACGTACTTCCTCCATTCTCCCTCTATGACAGGCATGCCTACCCCCACCTCCCACGGAGGCCTCAGGGGGGGCCTGGAAGCCCAAAAAGCCACCTCACACCTGGAGTGGCAGAGACCTGGCTCCCCGCGCATGGCACAGGAAACCACAGCTGGCCATCAATGGCCCTGGTGCCACCCTCCCCACCCCCACCGTCAGCCTCCCGAGAAAACCTAAGGACACTGGCAAGGCCAGCACCCATTTCCCAGCCCCCACGGGTCACCTCCCCAGGTCTACCTACACTAGCCATGTCTACTATTTACAGGTTTTCTCCGACCTTTTGCCGAGTTACTCCCCACTGGAAAGCCTGGCCCCTACAGTTTCCCTACCCCTGTCTCTAGCACCGCTAATTTGCTTTTTCCCTGTGAGACTTGGTTTAGGCATGAGCCACACCCCTGCCCCACAACACGGAGGACCTGCCCCTGATCACCTGATGATGTAATTGTCTGCTTACACACCTCCTTGGTCTTGGATTCCATCCTTAGCAAATGCCCTACATACACACACAGCAGGTGCTTAATCAATGCATGTAAACTACAGTGAGGTGGCTCACTGCCGGGGGGGTCTGGGGCACTTCCTGATTTTTTAGTTGGGGGAAGGGAAGGGGTGGGGGGCTGAGGTGCTTTGTCTCCCCTGGAAACCAGCATCCCAGGTCTTCACCCAGCAGCTGTCATGAAGGTACTTTATCCCTGCCAGAAAAACGTGGGCACCCAGCCACGCAGCAGCTTCTCTCCTTCCACAAATTAATGATGATTCTGGTGTTAATTCCATAAATAATTCATGAAGTCAAACATAAGGTATCTTGAAGCCCCTGCCAGCCATGCTGAGCTGCTTCACTCACGGGAGAAATCTAAACACCAACCTGGAAGGCTCTTTGCAGGTTTGCAGGAAGTTCTGGCTGGTCTGCCCATGGAATTTTACAGGCAAGAATCCTGGAGTGGTTGCCATTTCCTTTTCCAGGGGATCTTCCCAACCCAGGGATCAAACCTATGTCTCCTGCATGGTAGGCAGATTCTTTACCGCACTGAGCCACCAGAGAAGCCCTGATATAGCTACACACATGTTCAGTTTAGCTAAATGCCCTTTATTACATAAATAGTCATTGAGCACCTGATCTCTGCTGGGCATGGTGCTGAGTAAAAGTGACCCTGTATGCGAGAAAACAAAAGAGACTCAGATCTATAGAGTGAACTTTTGGACTCTGGGGGAGAGAGAGAGGGAGAGGGTGGGATGAGATGGGAGAATGGCATTGAAACATGTATACTATCAAGTAAGAAACGAATCGCCAGTCGATATCCGATGCAGGATGCAATGTATGAGATAGAAAATTTTAAATATATTTGTGTAGAATACAAGATTAATACAAATTAATATAGATATAAATCTATTATATGTAAATTATTGATAACATAATTCAAGATGCTTTTATTCTTATTTTTTCTGCATTTGACAAAATATTCTCAAAAAATGTTAATATGCCTCACTATGATTATGTATTTTTTTCCATTGTATTTCTTCGATTTTTGTTTTATGTACCTTTGTTTCTTTGTTGTTAGGTGTCTAATGGTTTGTGATGTCTATCTTCTTTGTGAATTGTACCTTTTATCATTAAAAATGTTCATCTTTAAAAAATAAAAAAAAAAAAAAGTGAATGAAGCACTCGGTATCTGGTAAAGAATCTGCCCACAGTGCAGGAGACTGGGGTTCGATCCCTGAGTAGGGAAGATCCCCTGGAGAAGGAAATGGCAACCTGCTCCAGTATTCTTGCCTGGAGATTTCCATGGACAGAGGAGCTTGGCAGGCTACAGTCCATGGGGTCCCAAAGAGCTGGACACAACTGAGAGGCTAACGCTTTCACTTTATGTCTCAGTGTAGAGAATTCAGTAAGAGGCAAAGTGTAGATGAAGAGTCATTTATTAGAATAAGATGCTTGTGTGGCTTACAAGAGGGCAGGCAGGAGATGCCACACTCAAGAACTGAGCAGGCTACAATTTTTTAGTCAAAGGATAAGTGGGGAGGGGAGAAGAATGTCTGTCTTTCTTGTGTGTGTGTGTGCTAAGTCGCTTCAGTTCTGTCCAACTCTGTGCAACCCTAAGGACTGCATCCTGCCAGACTCCTCTGTCCATGACATTCTCCAGGCAAGAATACTGGAGTGGGTTGCTTGCCCTCGTCCAGGGATCTTCCCGACCCAGGAAGCGAGCCTGCATCTCGTCTGTCTCCTGCATTGGCAGGTGGCTTCTTGACCACCAGCCGCACCTGGGAAGCCACTTTCTTGAGTAAACATCATGTTTTCATCATCCGTTCCTCCTCCAGGTTGGTCAGGGGAGTTTTCCTGTCCCTATATGATCAAGGTAGGTCTAAAATGTGTTGTTTTTAGTGTGTTCAGAGAGCCTGTCCTAGGGATCACTAACTTACTGACCTCCCGGGCAGAGTGTGGGTCTCACTCCACCATTGTTTTATTGTCTTGAGGCATGCCGGTGCTTCTGTGTATGGTTTTGTTGCTAAGCAAGCCTGCTTGGTTTTGCAGTTAAGCAAGCCTGCTTTCTCAAGTAATTATAACTTACAGGGGTCTCCTGTATGTTTTCTACTTGTAAGCCCATCATGGGATTAACTAATCACCTACTTTGTCCCTTTGCTCTGTCCCTATCACTTGCAAGCAGAGGGCACGGTGCTTTGGTACAGCCCCTAATCCCACAGAGCCAGCCCTGGGAAAGGGGATGTTCTCCACAACCCCAAACACGTGACTGAAACTCAGCCTGCAGGAGCGATGGTGCTGGCTTCCCAGAGACTGGCTTCTAAGCCTTAGTAAGAGTAGAAGATGCTTCTGACTGGACTATGGACTCAGAAGTGAACTTGCTGGTGGCTGGATACTCCGAGTGTGGATACACATGTAAACGACATCACTGCATCCCCCACCCCCACCCCGAGGATGCGCTTCACAAGCAAGAGAATGCATGAGACCACTTTCCTGGGCCCCTTACCTGGCCTGGGGTCCCTGGAAGAAACTGGGGGGAATCAGAGCGTGAGGATCAGGCATCCCGAGTACCTGCCCCCCGGCCCTCACTCAGGGCGAGTCGCCTCACATTTCTGAACACCAGTTCCTCAGCTGTGAATTGCAGGGAGTGAACTCACTGGTCTCGAGGGCCCCTTCCAGACAGAATATTCTATATCTTTGCACAGTAGCAGCGGGAGGAAGAAAATAAAAGTCTGCGTAGCCAGAGTAAAGTAATAAGAATTTTAAAACAAGCTATATACCTGCTGACTTTTTAATATACTATTTCTGGCCCGGAAAAAAAAATAACTGTATTATGCAAAATAAAACGCTCTTGAAAACTCCCATAACCTCTCCGTGTGTGTTTCATTTCACAGGTGTGGTGTATTTCATGCCGTGAAGGCTCTGTGTAATAGGGGCTCTGAAACCCAGTCACTGATAAGGCTCTATTTAGACCACCGGGTACTGGGAGCAGACATTTCCTGTACAAAACTGGCTGGTTTTATTGCTCAGAACATTTACATAAAGTCAAACAATTATCCCCAGGGGGTGGATCATTTGCTCCTGCTTTTCCTTGCCTGAAGTTGGGAGTCTTCAAACCCCCCTTTGAGGATTCATGTCCCTGACTGATGACTGAGGCCATCCACTCAGCAACAAGCCCCAGGGAACTGGGCTGATCCCACCAGCTGCCGGGACCCAAGGCCTTCTCTTCTGGAAGCTCCCGGAAGGAATCTGGCAGCTTCCAACATCACGCCCGTTACTGGGAACGCTTGTTCAGCACGGTGGCTGGACACCTCTCTCCCAGTTTCTGATTCCATGGGTCTGGGTGGCCTAGACCCACCGCAGCAACTGCAACCCGAACAGATTCACAGCGATGTTGATGGTGCTGGTCCCAGAACCACACTTTGAGAACCACTCGACTTGAGAACATATAGTAACGAGTTCCTGGGACGCTTAAGAAGAAGGGGCTCTGAAAGATGGTCAACCTCTGCATAATGAGTGAAGGACAAGGCAGAGTTTCTGAAGCTGAGCCTCCCCTTAAGAAGGAATCAGTACCTCCCAACTAGGTGTCCACCCCGCCTCCGGAGATGGGTGTTTTACTGGTGGCCATTCTGGGTATGGGGGCTGGGGGTCAGAGGAGGGGGACAGAGTCAGTGACTCACTGCTCAGGCAAGTCTGCAGTCTGCTCTGGGAAGGGGTCTTCCTCTGAATCTCAAGCAGGAACTCTTCTCACTGTTCCCTAAATCCTTGGCCCAGCAGCATCAGGATCACCTGGGAGCTCATTAGAAATACAGAATCTTCGTCCCCTGCTCCAGGCTGCCAGGCCACAATCTGCATTTTTAGCAAGACTCCCAGCAATTTGCAGGCACACGGAGGCCCTTCCCTGAAGGCACGTGGGATGTGGAGAAACAGCTCCAGCAACAAGGAGAGGAGTTCAAGGCTGAATCTTCCTCCCAGGAGGACTGGAGCCTGAGTTGGAGTCTAAGTTGGAGAGAAGTTGGGAGGGGGGACCTACACATACAGCAACACCCAGGCGTGTCCGAGGGTCCAGAACAATGGCAGCCCAGTTGGGTCCAGGCCTGAAAGTGTTAGTCACTCAGTTGTGTCCGACTCTTTGCAATCCCATGGACTGTAACCTGCCAGGCTCCTCTGTCCATGGGATTCTCCAAGAAAGAATACTGGAATGGGTAGCCATGCAATCAATGCATGAATCGGGCTGGTATATGACAAGAGAGGGCTTCCCTGGCAGCTCAGACGGTAAAGCATCTGCCTGCAACACAGGAGACCCGGGGTTGATCCCTGAGTCAGGAAGATCCTCTGGAGAAGGAAATGGCAACCCACTCCAGTATCCTTGCCTGGAAAATCCTGTGGACAAGAGAGGGCTGACACCTCTGACCTACTGGAGGGCATCCTTTCTAAAGCCTTCCAGCTTTGAAACTTTCACTGTGCTCACCAAACAGAAGTCTTAGCAAACTGGGCTCCACACGCAGAGCTCCCAGGTTTTGCTCCCTGCCCTAAAGCAATAACCACATTGGTTAAAATGCATTGGCCACATACCAGGACTGTCGTCATGATTCCCGTTTTATACTTAAGAAAACTGAGGCCAAGGCCAACCTAGTCACCCATCCTCCGATTATGCAGCCTATAAAGGACAGAGCCCAGCTGTGAAGGCAGGGAGTGGAGCCAGAGAGGCACAACACAGCCTCCTCTAGCAGCAGCCATGCCTGCAGGTGCAAACGGCATCTCTCTCGAAGGCAGGTAGAAGCAGACTCTCCCAGAAGAAACCCGAGCTTGTCAGGTGGTCTTAAGACAAACATACACTTTATCACCCAAATGGGGATATGTTGAGAATAGAAAGTGGAGCCAGTAGTGACTATGCCTCTTTGAATCAGCACGGTCCCCAGCCAACCAGGTGTCTTAGAGGGCTCCTTGCAGGGCTTTCTGATGGGACTAAGGGTTTAGGATCGCCTGTGCCAGTCCGAGGACGGACAGACTCTCAAACGCTATACGGGGAGAAAATAGGAGGTGGAAGGGCAGATGAGTGCACGCTCGTGCTCAGTCGTGTTTGACATTTTGCAGCCCCTCGACTGCAACCCACCAGGCTCCTCTGTCCGTGGAATTTTCCAGGCAAGAATACTGGAGGGGGTTGCCATTCCCTTTTCTGAGGGATCTTCCCAACTCAGGGAACCAACCTGCTTCGCCTGCATTGGCAGGCGGATTCTTTATCCACTGTGCCACCGGGAAGGTGAGTAAACCCTTAGAACCGAGTCATCTAGTTGGTTGCGGGGCAGGGAGTGTCCTACCTTTCTGCCCGTTTGTCTTTCATTACCCACAAGCTGCGGTAAAAGCGTGTTACATGTAGCCCTCCACTCTTCTTACCACCCCCTCCCCCAGAAGTTAAATAGAACCAACCAAGAGGGAGGAGAGGGTACGAAGCAAGGTCCAGCCTTGCCTTTCTCTGCACACAGAGCTCACTCTCATTGTTATCATCCTTGGGGGGGGGGGTCACATCTTACAGGGGGACACTTAACCTAAAATCAAAAATCCCTCTTAGAGTCTCTACAGCAAGGCCCCCATCCAGGACTCTAAGGCAATAAACACTTTGGTCATCTTCAAAGTGCCCTCACATCCCTATTTTGTTTTTGTCCTCCCAACAACACAGGAAATAGGTGGGTTACATCATCCCTGTTTTATACACTGGGCTCAGACATGAGCCGGTGGGGCTAGTGGTAAATACCTGCCTCCAATTCAGAAGACAGAAGAGATGTTGATTCGATTCCTGGTTGGGAAAGAGCCCCTGTAGGAGGGCTTGGCAACCCACTCCAGTATTCATGCCTGGAGAATCTCATGGACAGAGGAGCCTGGTGGGCTACGGTCCCTGGAGTCGCAAAGAGTCGGACACGACTGAAGCGACTCAGCACGCATGCAGGCATGACCAGTGAAAGCAGCCAATTCTGAAACGGAGGTCTTATCACACCTGATGAAAAGCAGAATTGATTGGGCTGAGTCTGTTAACTGGAAATCATCGCCGTGTCATTCTTTCAGGAACTCCCGGGGTGACCCCTGGGTGGTTCCTCTTGAGTAAATAAAAGGAGTGAGGCGACGTCTTTGGGTTGTGCGGAGCTGGCCTGAGACAGCCGGTCCACACACAGAAACGGCCCTGGGTCGCGCCTGGCCCCGCCTCACCTTTCTTCCCCTTCGGCTGCCAGCAGATGTCTGCCCCACAGCAGCCCAGCTCTCCAGATGGTACGGAGCATCTGATCGCCACTGTTAGGACGGGTGGCGCATTCCAAAAGCGGAGAATCAGCCAGGGGAGATGTGGTCTCTTCTCTCCGAGGAGCCACCTACTGCCTGTGTTTAATACAGATGAGCATCCCGCGATGGCGCTTCTGCCATCTGTGTCTGGGGGAAGACCCAGCCACTGCCAGCTTCCCGAACCTATGGAGGCCATCAGGAAGGGTGCCCTTGCCCTTGGCCCAACCCTGATGAAAAGACATGAGTTTCAAAAACTGAAACGTCTAAGGCCAAGTACTGGCAAATACGTGGCACATTAGGACCTCAGACTCTGCCCAGGAACCTTCAAACGGGAGCAATCTCTTTGGACATTTGTACAACGTTATCTAACAGAGTTGGAGATATCCATTTCCTGGGAGTCAGCAACTTCACCCTGAGGTATGCGCCCTATATAAATGCACGCCTGTGTGTGCCAGGATACACAGACTAGAATATTGACAGTAATGCTGTTCCTAATTACCACAAACTCGAAACAACCCAAATGTACAATGAATAAATGAGTTGTGGCCACAGCAATCAATACCACTGCTGTCATTATACAGCAGTGAAAATAAGTAAATATAGTCTTCAGCAAAAAAAATATGAAAGACAAAATACACATGGTATGATTCTATTTACACAACATTCAAGATCATCCAAATATAAAAAAAAAAAAAATCCAATGCTACATTGTAGTGTTTAGAGATGTGTTTGGGTGTGGTAAATATTAATGTAAAGCAAGATTATCATCAAAATTCAGTGCAGTGTGGATAACTCTGAAGGTTGGAAGGAATTGTGAGGGGATGGAGGTTGGAGGGGGTTATATCTTGAGGTGCAGGTCATATTCTGCTTCTTCACCTGAGGGAAGTGACCACACAGGTGCTTGCTTCTGTATATGCATGCCTTCTGCATTTTCCTGTAGACAGGTTATACTTCATGTACCTATGTGCGTGCTAAGTGGCTTGAGTCGTATCTGACTCTGCAATCCTGTGGATCGTAGCCAACTCAGTTCCTCTGTCCATGGGATTCTCCAGGCAAGAATACTAGACTGGGTTGCCATACTCTCCTCCAGAGGATCCTCCAGACCCAGGGATGTATACTTCATACACATACACAAAAGAAAATGCTATTTAAAAAAAAAAAATATATATATATATATATATATTTCTCCCAGGCCTGATGACCACTGCCCCCTACTGGGGCTTTTGGGAAGTGCAGGTGCCCATGGGGCGTTTTTGGTGGGTGGAAGGAGGGGAGAGTACATCATGAGAAACACGGGGCTGGGTGAAGCACAAGCTGGAATCAAGATTGCCAGGAGAAATATCAAAAACCTCAGACATGCAGATGACACCACCCTTATGGCAGAAAGCGAAGAACTAAAGAACCTCTTGATGAAAGTGAAAGAGGAGAGTGAAAAAGTTGGCTTAAAGATCAACATTCAGAAAACGAAGATTATGGCATCTGGTCCCATCACTTCATGGCAAATAGATGGGGAAACAGTGGAACAGTGACAGACATCAGTTTCTTGGGCTCCAAAATCATTACAGATGGTGACTGCAGCCATGAAATTAAAAGACCCTTGCTCCTTGGAAGAAAAGCTATGACCGACCTAGTGAGGTTAGTCACTCAGCCATGTCCGACTGTTGCTACCATAGCCTGCCAGGCTCCTCTGTCAATGGGATTCTCCCAACCTAGACAGCATATTAAAAAGCAGAGACATTACTTTGCTAACAAAGGTCTGTCTAGTCAAAGCTATGGTTTTTCCAGTAGTCATGTATGGATGTGAGAATGGACTATAAAGAAAGCTGAGCATCGAAGAATTGATGCTTTGAACTGTGGAGTTGGAGAAGACTCTTGAGAGCCCCTTGGACTGCAAGGAGATCCAACCAGTCCATCCTAAAGGAGATCAGTCCTGAATATTCATTGGAAGGACTGATGCTGAAGCTGAAACTCCAATACTTGGGCCACCTGATGCAAAAGACCCTGATGCTGGGAAAGATTGAAGGTGGGAGGAGAAGGGGATGCCAGAGGATGAGATGGTTGGATGGCATCACCGACCTGATGAACATGAGTCTGAGTGAACTCCGGGAGTTGGTGATGGACAGGGAGGCCTGGCATTGTGCAGTCCATGGGGTCGAAAGAAGCAGGACACTACTGAGCGGCTGAACTAAATTGAGGAGGGGAGGGGGCCTCCCAGGGGCACTAGTGGTAAAGAATCCGTCTGCCAAAGCAGGAGACACAAGAGATGCAGGTTCCACCCCCGAGGAGGTTAGACCCCTTGGAGTAGGAAATGGCACCTGACTCCAACACTCTTGCCTGGAAAAATTCCACGGGCAGAGTAGCCTGGCAGGCTACAGTCCAAAGTGCTGCAAAGTGGGCCACAGCTGAGCACAGGCATACACAGGAGAGGAAAGGCATGGAAGGGACCCAAGAGACGAAGCCACAGAAAAGTTGTACCCACCTCCTTGGGGTTTTTTTTTAAAGTTCTTACTCATGAGTTGTTAACCATTTTATTGACAAATCAGTTTATCCCCTTGACCTCTGTGGAGGTGGCAGATGACACCAAAGAAACCATCCTAAATGCAGATGAGTGTGTTTGCTCACCCTCGGCCCATTCCACCAGGTTCCCAGGGCTCAGAAGGCCAGAGAGGGGATGGAAGGGAGGGTTCTGTCAGCCCTGGGCAGTCTATGAGGATGGCTATAAATCCAGCCTTTCCTTTACAACAAGCAGCAGCCCCAGAACCCAGCCTCTCCCTCCGCTCTGGGAGCCCACAGACGCACACAGATATCAAAGCCTGGAAACTGCACTGCTAAATGTAACACCTGGGGCAGGAGCCAGGGCTGTGCAGGAGAAATAAGCATGGACAGCATGAGTCTGTCTGACAATTCGGCATGGAATTACACAAGGGTAAGGACAGGAGCCAAAATGCTACAACTCTCAGCTCTCAGGTGGAGTCAAAAGTCCCATCCAGTACCTCCACCCCAGGAGAGAGAGTTCTGATGATCCTTCTGAAAAGGAAAAACCAGAGCAGACGTTTGCAGGGGCTTAAAACCTGCGTGGGAGGAGCGAGAAGTGAGAAAGTGACAAGGAGATGCAGTTCTATCCTTTAATATTTTGCAGAATAAATGGGACTATTGCGTAAATGGGGAGGAGGGCATGGCAACCCACTCCAGTACTCTCACCTGGGAAATCCCATGGACAGAGAAGCCTGGCGGGCTACAGTGCATGAGGTCACATAGAGTCGGACTCGACAAGTGACTTAGCATTGCAGGCATGCTCGTATTGCATAAATGGGACTTTCATTACTCAGGTTACAGTGTGGCTCTCCTGTGTCTAATGTTAGTGACAATCCAATTGATTGAAACAGAAACTTGGAAGAGTCCTTGGATCTGTGCTTTTTAAATAATGTTTTGGCTCTCTGAGCTTGTTTAAATTTGAAGATGTTTAGATTTCTCATCATCAAACAAAGGCCTCCCCTCAGTTCCTGAAGGATCGTATCAAGGACTTCTGAAGCCATTTCTAATTCATGGCCTTGAAACTGTTGCCCCCAACTATGATGACATCCCAAGCCCAAGGTTTCAGGAAGTTATTCTGATTCAAAACTGACTACAAGAAACAGGATAAATACAACCCTCTGATTACTCACTAAATATTCATTAAGTGCTGATAAGATGCCAGGTTTGGAGCTGGACACCATAGCATGGAGCTTCCCATCTGGCGGGGAAAGAGGGGGACACAGTGCGTATGACTTGGGGTGGTGATCCCTCTGATAGAAGACGTGCGAGGCACTGTGGGAGTGCAGAAGGGCTTCTACCAGGCTTAGGGGGCAGGAAGGCGGCCCAGAGGGACTGACGCACATGCAGAGATGCAGAAGGGGAGCAGAAGCTGGCCCAGCCAATGGCAGAGGAGAGCGGAATTCTATGAGATGGACCAGCACGTGCAAAGGCCCGAAGGTGGCAAAGGACGGGGCCAGGAACCGAGAAGGAGTGAGAAATGAGGCCCTAGAGGCAGGAAGCCCCAGGTTAGAAGGGGCTTCAAAGACCACCCCTGGGAGCCGACTGTCGTTCTAGGTACATGGGAGACGTCTGTAATGTTGTGAGCAGATTAGATTAGAAAGAGTACTGTGTGAGGCTGGAGTAGAGGAAAATAAAAAGAGTTTGGAGGCCATCTGAACATCCTGCTCCCAACCCAGGACTTGAACCTGGGTCTTCCACATTGTAGATAGATGCTTTACCGTCTGAGCCATGTCTTTACAAGATGAGGGTGAGCCAAGCCAGAAAGTGAGGGTGGCGTGGAGATTCGTGCCGGGGCTGGAGAGAGAACTGATGGTTCCTGGAAGACAGAAAGGGAAGGAGCTGTGCCTCTTACGTAACTTCACTTCCCTGGTGAAAGGAAATGCTCCAAGACACAGAGCATTTGTTTCTAATATGAGCGATCAATCATTTCCTTTTAAGTGAGATCATGCCCCTACTGTTATGTTAGGCAAGGACCAATGCTAGGGATTCAGTGATGTCAATAAGATGCTCAGCAAGCCTGCCCACCAGCTACCATCCCAGCCTACGGGCAAGATCTCCAAGATCGGAGGGATCTGGGTTCAAATTCTGGCTCCACTCACTCTCTGTGTGGCCAGGGACAGGTCACTTAATCTCTCTAAACTCATTCCCCTAATTATAAAGTGCCTTCTAATTATAATTAGTGAATTCCTAATTATAAAGCTTCCTAATTATAAAGTCTTCTAGGTTTGTTGGGAAAATTAAGTTGAATAACATATGTAAAGAATCTAGCACGGTACCAGGCACAAAAGAGCTGTTCCATAAACGGCCACTATGACTCTAACTGAGCTTCCCTGGTGGCTCAGAGGGTAAAAAAAGTCTGCCTGCAATGTGGAAGACCTGCGTTCGATCCCTGGGTTGGGAAGATCCCTGGAGAAGGGAATGGCAACCCACTCCAGTATTCTTACGGAGGATTCCATGGACAGAGGAGCCTGGCAAGCTACAGTCCCTGGAGTCACAGAGTCGGACAGTAACTGGGGTTGAGGGTGAACTCTTTGCACTGCTTCCGTAGTTCAGTTCCAGCAGTCTCATTTTAGAACAGCTGGCGAAACCTATGCAATCGTTTGAATGTTGTTTCTGGCATTTTCCCTGTGGTTGCTGTGTAAGGTAAAAGTCACTGTTTTGGGTCCCAAGTGCCCCGCTGACAGCATAGCACAGTTCAAAAGAACATTGGTCAGACACTTATAAGCAAGGGACGCAGGGAGATGCCACTAGCATCTGTGTGGCCACCTGAAGACGGCGATGATGATGACATCTTGGAAATATAGATAACTCCTTCCTCTCAGATCCTGTTCCCAAGAAGATACACAAATGGGTCTGATGGCTTTGCTCAGTCTGCAGACGTGTATCCACCAACAATGAGAAGACCAAGACCACAGCAAATTACACAAAACACTCCACACGCGGAGCTCAAAACATTCTCTGGTGCCACACTGCTGAGAGCTGGTCCAGATGCTGTTGCCTAGGCAGCCAAGCATCCAGTGATGGACTGTGGACAAGGAAACAGGAAAACAGATCAAGAAAACTGGCATAACCTTTGGGAGACTGAAAAGCAAAATGCGGCCAGAGTTGCATTTAGCGCCACACTAAACCAACACTTTATAGACCAGGAGTTGTATCTGATTTTCTTCTTGGCTTCCCTCTCCACTTCTTTAATTTTTTTTTGACTTTGCCAACAACAGGTCAAAACAGAATCATTCTCAAATGCTCCAACATTGAAGCAAATCAATCTTCAACTCAGCCCCATGGGGTTGAAACTGTATGGAGGATGGATATAATAACAGCCATGCAGTAGAAAAATATTTTGAGATTGTAACCAAGGCTCTCATGCTCTGCAAAACCTTCAACCCCCCTCTCTCTCTCCCCAGGCAGGCTTTCGACATTCAACACTTAGTGCCTCGGGAAAGAGATGGCACAGCAGAAAACGCTGAGAAAAAGAAAAAGTCAATTCTTGATTTTGGGAGTTTCAAACATGAAACTCACAGCTGAGTTTACAGCAAAAAAAAAAAAAAATCTGCATTCCCAGAGCTTTTGTTGTTTGCCGTTGTTTAGCCGCTCAGTCATGTCCGAGTCTTTTGTGACCCCATGGACTGTAGCCCTTCAGGCTCCTCTGTCCATGGGATTTCCCAGGCAAGAATACTGGAGTGGGTTAACATTTCTTTCTCCAGGGGAATCTTCCAGACCCAGGGGTCGAATCCACCTCTCCTGCATTGCAGGCAGATTCCTTACAGCTGAGCCATTGGGGAAGCCCCAGGGGAAAGCTACTGTCCTACTGGACTCCTACAGAAAATGTGTGCAAAGGGGAAGTGAAGATCATCAGACACTGGGCTATGTTCCCACCTCATCTCCAGGCCAGTGCTGGTGCAAAGGATATGACAAAGCCCCGTGGAGATTCTACCTTAAGACCCCTCTGGAGAGGCTCACACGGGGTGAGGCACTGTGGGGCTGGTAGGCAGCCAGACTCGAGAGAGCGTGTCCTTGCTCCAGTGTGATGTGGGCAAGATCCACTGTGTGTCTGAGAAGAGCACAGACATAACCAAGTAAAAGGTAGATCCGGAGAGACCTTGCTGGTGAGAGGAGAAAGGAAAGCCTCTACCTTTGCTGACAAAAGCCCAGAGGGCTGTGAACTGGAAAATGGGAGAAAGGAAGGAGGCAAGAGACAGCAACCCAGGGAGACTTGGGAGGGAGGAGATATACGCACACTTACAGCCAACTCACATCATTGTACAGCAGAAACCAACACAACATTGTAAAGCAATTATCTTCCAATTAAAAATAAATAATTTAAAAAAATAGAGAGAGACAGCCGCCTGTAACCAGATCTCCTCCCCAGAGAGGTAAGAAAGCTAAGGCTCTGAATTGATTGAGATAAATTTCCACTATCGGACAATATGAATGAAGGCTAAAAAAAAAAGAAAAAGAAAGTAAGTTCAGGTATTAAGAAGCTTCCCTAGTGGCTCAGTGGAAAGAATCTGCCAATGTAGGAGACACAGGTTTGACCCCTGATCCAGGAAGATCCCTTAGAGATGGAAATGGCAACCCACTCCAGTATTCTTGCCTGGAGAACGCCATGGACAGAGGAGCCTGGCGGGCTACAGTCCATAGGGTCGCAAAGAGTCAGAATGACTCAAGGACTGAACACACACACACATTACAAAGAAATCATTTTACATCTTTGCGTTAGTGATAGTGAGTACTGCAGCCCCTCCTCTGTAAATCACTATGTCCCAGTCACTGAGGGCGGCACCTGGTATCAGGCACTTTATAAAAGTTACGCCACTTATTCCTCGCGATGATACTCTAAGGGGCATATTATTCTCTCACTTCTACAAATTAAAAAACCAAAGCAAAGAGCTGAGTACCTGGCCGCAAACCTCGTGGCTTTTAAGAGGTATATGCACGATTCCACCCAGGTCTTTCTCTCCCCTGGGACACAGCCAAGGGGATTTCACTAAGCAGTGGGGGGTGGGAGATGGAGGTGTCGAAATTTAAGATCACACGGGAAGGCACAGAGGCCAGGCTGTGCCGAACACCGTCACTCACATAAACAGGCTCGCTGCCCCACCGCGCGATCACACCATCCATGACGCATGCTC
>SJYQ01000970.1:1011423-1031384 GCA_006410935.1 Redunca redunca
CTTAAAGCTCAACATTCAGAAAACGAAGATTATGGCATCTGGTCCCATCACTTCATGGGGAATAGATGGGGAAACAGTGTCAGACTTTATTTGGGGGGGCTCCAAAATCACTGTAGATGGTGACTGCAGCCATGAAATTAAAAGACGCTTACTCCTTGGAAGAAAAGTTATGACCAACCTAGATAGCATATTCAAAAGCAGAGACATTACTTTGCTGACTAAGGTCCGTCTAGTCAAGGCTATGGTTTTTCCTGTGGTCATGTATGGATGTGAGAGTTGGACTGTGAAGAAGGTCGAGCACCGAAGAATTGATGCTTTTGAACTGTGGTGTTGGAGAAGACTCTTGAGAGTCCCTTCGTCTGCAAGGAGATCCAACCAGTCCATTCCAAAGGAGATCAGCCCTGGGATTTCTTTGGAGGGAATGATGCTAAAGCTGAAACTCCAGTACTTTGGCCACCTCATGCAAAGGGTTGACTCACTGGAAAAGACTTTGATCTTTTAGGAGGGATTGGGGGCAGAAGAAAAAGGGGACGACAGAGGATGAGATGGCTGGATGGCATCACTGACTCGATGGACGTGAGTCTGAGTGAACTGCGGGAGTTGGTGATGGACAGGGAGGCCTGGCGTGCTGCGATTCATGGGGTCGCAAAGAGTTGGACATGACTGAGCAACTGAACTGAACTGAACTGTGATCCCTGTGATCAGACTGGTTTGTTTTCTGTGTTTGTGGCTTTCATTCTGTCTGCCCTCTAATGGAGAAAGATAAGAGGCTTATGGAAGCTTCCTGATGGGAGAGACTGACTGAGGGGGAAACTGGATCTTGTTTAGATGGGCAGAGCCATGCTAACTAAATCTTTAATCCAATTTTCTGTTGATGAGCAGGGCTGTGTTCTCTCCCTGTTGTTTGACCTGAGGCCAAACTATGATGGAGGTAATGAAGAAAAAGAAATGCAAAAGAGCCAAGTGGTTGTCTGAGGAGTCCTTACAAGTATCTGTGAAAAGAAGAGAAGTGAAAGCAAAGGAGAAAAGGAAAGATATACCCATTTGAATGCAGAGTTCCAAAGAATAGCAAGGAGAGCTAAGAAAGCCTTCCTCGGTGATCAATGCAAAGAAATAGAGTAAAACAGTAGAATGGGAAAGACTAGAGATCTATTCAAGAAAATTATACATACCAAGGGAACATTTCATGCAAAGATGGGCTCAATAAAGGACAAAAACTATATGGACCTAACAGAAGCAGAAGATATTAAGAAGAAGGGGCAAGAATACACAGAAAAGTGAAAGTAAAAATGAAGTTGCACACAGAAGAACTATATAAAAAATGTCTTCATGACCCAGATAATCACCATGATGTGATCACTCACCTAGAGCCATAGAGCCAGATATCCTGGAATACCAAGTCACGTGGGCATTATGAAGCATCACTACAAACAAAGCTAGTGGAGGTGATGGAATTCCAGTTGAGCTATTTCAAATCCTAAGAAAATGATGCTGTGAAAGTGCTGCATTCAATATGCCAGCAAATTTGGAAAACTCAGCAGTGGCCACAGGACTGGAAAAAGTCAGTTTTCATTCCAGTCCCAAAGAAAGGCAATGCCAAAGAATGTTCAAACTACTGCACAATTGTACTCATCTCACACGCTAGTAAAGTAATGCTCAAAATCCTCCAAGCCAGGCTTCAACAGTACATGAATCGTGAACTTCCAGATGTTCAAGCTGGATTTAGAAAAGGCAGAGGAATCAGAGATCAAATTGCCAACATCTGTTGGATCGTTGATAAAGCAAGAGAGTTCCAGAAAAACATTTACTTTTGCTTTATCGACTATGCCAAAGCCTTTGACTGTGTGGACCACAACAAACTGTGGAAAATTCTTCAAGAGATGGGAATACCAGACAACCTGACCCGCCTCTTGAGAAATCTGTATGCAGGTCAGGAAGCAAAAGTTAGAACTGGACATGGAACAACAGATTGGTTCCAAATCGGGAAAGGAGCATATCAAGGCTGTATATTGTCACCCTGCTTATTTAACGTATATGCAGAGTACATCATGAGAAACGCTGGGCTGGATGAAGCACAAGCTGGAATCAAGACTGCTGGGAGAAATATCAATAACCTCAGATACACAGATGACACCATCCTTATGGCAGAAAGTAAAGAAGAACTAAAGAGCCTCTTGGTGAAAGTGAAAGAGGAGAGTGAAAAAGTTGGCTTAAAGCTCAACATTCAGAAAACTAAGATCATGGCATCTAGTCCCATCACTTCATGGCAAATAGATGGGGAAACAGTGGAAACAGAGACTTTATTTTGGGAGGCTCCAAAATCACTGCAGACAGTAATTGCAGCCATGAAATTAAAAGACGCTTACTCTTTGGAAGAAAAGCTATGACCAACCCAGGTAGCATAATAAACAGCAGAGAGATTACTTTACCAACAAAGGTCCATCTAGTCACAGCTATGGTTATTCCAGTAATCATATATGGATGTAAAAGTTGGACTATAAAGAAAGCTGAACTCCAAAGAATTGATGCTTTTGAACTGCAGTGTAGGAGAAGACACTTGAGAGTCCCTTGGACTGCAAAGAGATACAACCAGTCCATCCTAAAGGAGATTAGTCCTGAATACTCATTGGAAGGACTGATGCTGAAGCTGAAACTCCAATACTTTGGCCACCTGATGTGAAGAACTGACTCATTTGAAAAGACCCTGATGCTGGGAAAGATTGAAGATGGGAGAAGGGGGTGACAGAGGATGAGATGGTTGGATGTCATCACCGACTCAATGGACATGAGCCTGAGTAAATTCCGGAAGTTGGTGATGGACAGGAAGGTCTGGCATGCTGCAATCCATGGGGTCACAAAGAGTTGGACACAACTGAGAGACTAAACTGAACTGAATAAAATTAATGGTGACCTCCTTCAAAAGGTCCCATGCAGGCACTGCCCTACTCAATGTCCCAGACTCTGTAGTAGGCCACTGTCAACCCAAGCCTTCGCCGGAGACTCCTGGACTTTCAGGGCAAGTCTGGGTCAGTCTCTTGTGGCGTCACTGCTCCTTTCTCCTGGGTCCTGGTGTGCACAAGATTCTGTTTTTGCCCTCCAAGGGTCTGTTTCCCCAGTCCTGCGTAAGTTCTGTCAGCTTTATGCTGGGGTCAGTGGCGACCTCCTCCAAGAGAGCTTATGCCAGTCCCAGGTCTGCTGCACCCAGAGCCCCTGTTTCTGCGGCAGGCTACTGCTGACCTGTATCTTCACTGAAGACTCAGACACAGTTCTGTCTCAGCCTCTGTGGGGTCTCTGGGTCCTGGTGCTCACAAGGTTTGTTTGAGCCCTCTGAGCATCGCTGGTGGGTAAGGGATTTGATTCTGAACGCGATTTTGCCCCTCCTGATAACCTCAGATATGCAGATGACACCACCCTGATGGCAGAAATTGAAGAGGAACTAAAGAGCCTCTTGGAGTGAAGTCACTCAGTCGTGTCCGACTCTTTGCGACCTCATGGACTGTAGCCTACCAAGCTCCTCTGTCCGTGGGGTTTTCCAGGCAATAGTACTGGAGTGGATTGCCATTTCCTTCTCCAAGGAATTTTCCCAACTCAGGGATCGAACCCGGGTCTCCCACATTGTAGACAGATGCTTTACCATCTGAGCCACCAGGGAAGTCATGAAAGTGAAAGAGGAGAGTGAAAAAGGTGGCTTAAAGCTCAACAGTCAGAAAATGAAGATCATGGCATCCGGTCCCATCATTTCATGGCAAATAGATGGGGAAACAGTGGAAACAGTGTCAGACTTTATTTTGGGGGGCTCCAAAATCACTGCAGATGGTGACTGCAGCCATGAAATTAAAAGACACTTACTCCTTGGAAGAAAAGTTATGACCAACCTAGATAGCATATTCAAAAGCAGAGACATTACTTTGCTGACTAAGGTCCGTCTAGTCAAGGCTATGGTTTTTCCTGTGGTCATGTATGGATGTGAGAGTTGGACTGTGAAGAAGGCTGAGNCTGAACTGAACAGAACTGAACAATCTTGCTGGGGCTTCTCCTTTGCCCTCAGAGGAGGGGTATCTTTTTTGGTGGGATCCAACATTCTCCAGCTGAGTGCCAAAGAACTGATGCTTTTGAACTGTCATGTTGGAGAAGACTCTTGAGAGTCCCTTGGACTGCAAGGAGATCCAACCAGTCCATTCTAAAGGAGATCAGCCCTGGGATTTCTTTGGAGGGAATGATGCTTAAGCTGAAACTCCAGTACTTTGGCCACCTCATGCCAAGAGTTGACTCATTGGAAAAGACTCTGATGCTGGGAGGGATTGGGGGCAGGAGGAGAAGGGGACGACAGAGGATGAGATGGCTGGATGGCATCACGGACTCGATGGACTCAAGTCTGAGTGAACTCTGGGAGTTGGTGATGGACAGGGAGGCCTGGCGTGCAGCAGTTCATGGGTTCGCAAAGAGTTGGACACGACTGAGCGACTGAACTGACTCAACTGAACATCCTCCTGTTGGTGTTTGCTCAGAAGCAAGCTGTAGTTCTGGAGCTGTGGCATGAGATGGAGGAGCAGAAGGCCTTGCGCTCATCTTCTCTGTGAGAACTCCAAAACTACAACTCACTGCTGGTTTTCCTTCATTAACAGTAATCTGCTGATGTTCTGGCTACCTGCCCCTTATTGTAAGCTTCTGTATAACCCACCCTACCCCTACGACCTCCCCTGAACCCTCCCCTCTCCAGAACAGTTCCCTCAGCGTCACTTGAAAAGCTGTCTCCCAGGCTTGAAGTCCTAAAATTTCCCACCAAATAAAATATAACTCTCAACTTTTAGGCTTTGGCTATTTTTTTAAGTCAACAGTCCCTATTGCAGGAAAGGGAGAGGAGGCTCAGGATTGGTTCCAATTAAGGGTCTACCTCTTGGTGGGCTAAAGATACAAATCAGAAGGTCTGCCCTGACAGAGGAAACAAATAAGACAGATTTCTTAAAAACGTGAGTCTGAGGTCTGTGATTGTAGCTGCTACATATTAATGTGTTTGTTAGTTGTTCATTAATATCCAGTAGAGTCACATTTTACTTGAGGGTTAATTTCCAAAGTTGGCCAATGAAGTGAAAATCAAATATATTCACAAGCACCCTTGAAAATTTTCTTGATTTACTCCTAACAATACAGTACTGTGTCATTATTCAGTACATTCAAAGCAGCCAGCTTTTCTTGCAGCTTTGAAACAGATTGCTGGTTTGTATTTTCCAATCAAGCCCCAAATATAGTAACTGGCTTTTGTTTAGAAGTATGTTGTGCCAAAAAAAATTTTTTAAGTAAGTGTTTTATTCTCAAATGCTCAAATCACACACATGTTATGATTCGATCATACAAGAGAACAAAGGGAAAGTCGGAGCCAAGACCGTCCCTTTGTAATTCAGGCCGTGCTCATGAGTGCAGTGGAAGGAGACTCTCAGCCATAACTTAACTTGTTACCTGCTCCTTGAAGAACATAACACAGAAGACACGAGTCCTCGCCATGTGCATTTTATGGTCTGTTTTACCTTTAAAGCTAACTTACTTAGTGATGGGACCTGAGTGAGAAGAACATTCTGGAAACTCTCTGTCAGTGGCAACTTCACCCCAACCTTGAGGCAAGATTTGGTATTTCTTCACATTCACCAAAAGACTCTCCCACTCCAAAGCAGACATGTCTTCCAGAAGGTTCTGCAAGTGACTCACAGAGAGTTTATATCCTGCAGTGCACAACTTCATGCCCAAAGTCCCCACTAAGCATCCTTCTCAGGCTTCCCTCCCCATCTTATAGCTGCTGGGTCTCCTTCTCTCACCACCATCCTCCCCCAACCAGGATTCTGCCTTCCGAGCCCCTGGCTCCTTCCCTTCCCCTGTTCCTCTGCCTCTCCGCTTTTGTATACACATTTCATCCATTCCAACTTACTTCCTCTCAGTCATCAACCCATTCAGCAAAAAATTCCCTGTACCTGCCTGAATCTACTCTCTTAAAAGGTAAAGGATGAACAAGATCTGTTGTATTCAGTTTCCCTTGATTAAACCATAATGGAAAAGAATATTTTAAAAAGGAATATATATGTGTATAACTGAATCACTTTGCTATACAGCAGAAATTAATACAACACTGTAAATGAACTCTACTTCAATTTTTTAAAAAGGTAAAAGATGATATATAACCATTCCCCCAACCCCCGCATTACATGTCTATTCCACATTAGCTAGTATGAATACAACCTGGATTTAGCTCACTACCTTATCGGCTACCACTTCTTAATGAAGTAAATATGCCAGATACTTCCTATGTGTTATCCTAATGACTTCCTAACAGTAACTCTGGGAATGTGATCCAAGTCACAGATGTGGGAACTAAGGGTCCTCGAGGGGAAAGTCATATTCCAAAAGTCACGGAGCTTAGCCTCAAATCCCTAGGTTTACTCACTGCACTACACTGCCTTCAGCCCAAGGAGAGTAACACTTCTTTATCACCTGCACTTCCCTTTCATATCACAGTTGTTCAGGCGGTCAAACTTTCAGGTGAGCATCCTGGAGTGGCCGTCAACTCAGGGTCCAGCCTCATCCCCCAGATCATGGTGCCCAAGAAGAGAAAGATAACCAAACCAGTTGGCTAGTTGATCTAACCTCTTCTCCCGACGTTCCCCTTAGGAGAGGCCATGTGACACAGTTCTGACCAATGACATGTGATGGAGGTCTTTGGGTGGGGTTTCTGGGGGACCTCTTCAAAAGGAACAGACCGGCTGACCTTTCCCTCTTCCAGCCTGAAGCCTAGATGCCACGTCTGGAGGTGCAGCAGCCGTCTTGTGCTCACATAGACCAAAGGCGCCACTAAGATGATGTGGTGGGAAGACTTAAAGAACCCCGACAACGCGGTCTGGGCTGTGGATCACCTAGCCTGGTCAGCTTTTTATGGGAGAAACATGAACTCCTTATTTGCTGAAGCCACTGTTAACGAGGTTTTTTGTACCTTGCAGTCAAATGCATTCGTAACTAATCCAGTCACTTCCTGTGATGCTTGACAGTTAACAAGCCATAGGACACACCTGAATAACACACACTTGCCAAGGACTGACCACTGGGCTGCCCCACTCAAGCATACCCCAGGAGATTCCTCCTCTGATTTAAAACCAACTGTCCTACTTGGGACCATCAGGCTAAACTCATTTTGCAAACATCACATCTAAATGCATCAAAGTTATACAGGCTCTGCCTTCATGGAGTATGGAATTAAAAGGATTAAAAGAATCATATGCTCATGGGGAAAGTTCTCTTTATATTTCCATAAATTTTGTTTCTAATGGCCTGCTCCCCCGGGTAGATGGTGCCTCTCGCTGGTCTCAGGAGGGCTCCTGATGCACTGTGAGTTCTGAATAGCAGAGTTAAGGTCGGAAAGGGAAATTCTGCTGTGTCATTTTCAAAACCACTAAGTGGGTTCCCTAATGACTCTGGGCTAGGAGTTTTGAACATCTGAAAACCAAAGGAGACACCAAGTCTGCCGAAGAGAACCCAGCAGGTTGGCCGCCTGGCAGCCACTGTGCGCCTTGCGTTGAATGTCACTTAATAACCATGACGCCAGCGAGTGGTGGACTTTGCTGTATTCATGCTGGCATCGAAGGGCACTGAAGAGCCCTCGGCCTTTCTGGGCACCGCTGCCGCTCAGAAACCAAGCGCAGATATCTCAGGACAGGCTGCACCACGTTGAGGCTTATACATTCCAAAAATTTAGACATTAACCCCTATTTACAAAATTTGTTCACAGCATACGGCCGAGAACCTTTTTAGTAAATCACTTGAGATAAGCTGTCTGGCCCCAAATAAAAGATGTTTGCCAATTTCTTGGTAAGGCAGAAGAAGAGCTCTTTATCAAAAGCATATTAGCATATTTTGCCTCATTAATAACTATACTGCAGCATTAATTTGCCTAATTATCGCATTTGGAATTCAACATGGTATCTAATTAATTCAAAACTCAAAAAACAAATCCAGAATTATAAAGCACGCCGGCAGTCTGGTGCTTTTGTAGTCCTTCTTTCCTCTGTGTGTGTGTTTGTGAGTGTGTGTGTGCCCGTGTGTTTACTCACTGAAATTCTTTATTCCATTCCATGTAATAAAAATTCACTATTTTAATAAAATGTTTTTTCCCTAATGAGGTGATTCTCTACCAAGCTTAGCAGTTTTGTTTTCTAAGTTACCTTCAGCTCTCTTGCTCTTATATGTATATTATATATTTGCTTTCTTCTTCATAAGCCTCTCTTAAGGTTTTCAAAAATATGTATTTCAAGAGCAAAAAGATCAGGACTTTTTGGTTTAAGGAACTGTGTCAATGCCTTTCTTTACCCGTCAATGCCTTTAGCACTAAGTAAACTAACAGTATTTGTCCGCATTTTCTCCTCCATGGAAAGTCCTCCTAACCAGATTCCAGGAGCCCAGAGTAAACATTAGTCAACACAAATCAAAAGTAAAAATCAGAGCCTATCGGCAGAGGTTTCCTGACAGGTTTGAGTTTGTTAAAAATAAAACTGCACACAACTTTAGTTCAGGGCTCCAAACAACAGCTTTAGACTCAACAATAATATCCTCTCCATTCACCCATGGGCTTCTTACTTCCCACAAGAATATCTGATTGTAACAATAGACCATATGCTGCCATTGTAGTGGAAAGATACAGAAAAGACTTAGATCTACATGACATTATAGGGGGAAAAAAATAGTTGTTTAAGTAAATGCTTTCTCCACTATGCTGGCTTTGAGGCTATTTTTAGAGCAGAGTTAAAGTCGTGGCTAAGAACAGTCAGGTCAGGTCAATGCACTAGGGAAATTCAGATTTTAAAAGGTGCTGGTAACCACCCAATGGGAAATGCAACTCTGGCAATCTAAGTCTTAAAACGTGGAGCCTGCCTTCTTCAGGTAATTCATTCTAGCTCAAAGAGCAGATGTTTATAGATTATGAGGCATCTCCTGCTATAGGTCAGATTCCCACCAACAATAGTCTACTTCACTTGGCAGCTAATTGCCTATACGAATGCATATTTCAAATACTCCTAAATGAAAAGAAAAGTCTAGGGGTTTTGTTCTGCTGTAGCATCCTGGGGACCAAAAATAATCCAAATCCAGCAGCTCAACCCATGAATATCAGCAACGAGAAAGGAAAAAAGGTAATTGCTCTGTCGTTGAGTTCTTCCCTCTGGTATGTCTAACGTCAACATCCCCTAATCCCTGAGATCACTGCCACAGTGAACAACCTTAAAATCAGTCTAACGAACTTTCACCTTGCATGATCCTTTGGTAGAAGGAGGACCTCTCAAGGTCTTGATATCTTATTTTACTATCTCAGGATCAGGAATAAATCACAAATTTTTCAATACGAAAAAACAAAGGCCACCATAAATTGTTTCCTAAGTCTATGAGTTTCCTTCTGTTTTGTAAGTTCATTTGCCGGGGGGACAGGATAGTTAGGGACTTAGGCAAGGTCATGTACACACTGCTATATTTAAAATGGATAACCAACAAAGACCTATTGTATAGCACCTGCAACTCTGCTCAGTGTTATGTGCCAGCGTAACACAGCCTGGATGGGAGGGGGCTTGGGAGAGAATGGATACAAGTATATGTATGGCTGAGTCCCTTCGCTGTTCACCTGAAACTATCTCAACACTTGTTAATCAGCTATACCCCAACACAAAATGCTTTTGGCTTTCAAAGGAAAGACAAAGGCCTCAGGAAAACACAAGTCAATAAATCTTCAACAGAAGAATGAATCCATTTCAATCCAAGCTATGAAATAACCCCACAGTCAACCCTGCCCTGGGGCTTCCCAGGTGCGCTAGTGGTAAAGAATCTGCCTGCCAGTGCAGGAGACAAAAGATGTGGGTTCGATCTCTGGGTCAGGAAGATCCCCCGCAGGAGGTCATGGCAACCGAGTCCAGTATTCTTGCCTGGGAAATCCCATGGACAGAGGAGCCTGGTGGGCTACAGTCCATAGAATCCCAAAGAGTCAGACACGACTGAAGCAAATTAGCGTGCAAGCACGCACACCACACTGTCTTGTCCCAGAACCAGAAGACTGATCCTCTGAGCTCTGCCGGTGCAGCGCCCGGGTCTGCCCTCCACCAGACACAGACTGAGCCAGCAGCCTCACCCCGATGACGGACACAGGCTCCCGCTAAATCACCAGTCAAAGGAGGGAAAAGGAATTAACGTTTCTCTCGTGCTTCTCTGAAAATAGGCCTGAGTTCACATCGTAAAGCTGCCATGCCATCAGGAAAGATTTACTGTTTATTTCAGGAGACACCGAGGCCCTGAATAACAGGGGTCCGAGGTTAAACAGCGTAAGCAAGGATCTGTGGAAGACACACACCCCACCCCTGCACGTTCATATCTGTGAGCCTGGCGCAGCATGGACTGGGCTTCCCAAACCTCAAAAAAATTGCAAGGAAATAAAAAATAAAGCCCAAAGCATTTTTTTAATCCTTCATGCTCAATAAAGGCTCTGCAGACATAAAATCCCTCATTTAAATGGCTTCAGTTTAAATATAAAATGTATTTTACAGGAAAAAGATTTTATGAGCATTAAATGCTCGCTGTATTCCAACAGAGGAAACTGACCTTGATTCCGAGTCCCCTGCCTTTTCCCCACTTTTATTATCCTTACTGTTACTTACTGAACATACTTTCATTATTTCCTCTCCTTTTTAGGGCAACATTCGTTTCCCCTAGAAGGTTAGAAAATGTGCATTGTTTTCTCAAGACAATCCAACAGACAGTTTCGCAAAGAAGCATTAATAAAAGAATAGAGCTGAGACTCTGGAGACCAAAGAAACTCACTCTTGGAGAATCAGAATGGAAACTGGCTTTTTCAGGTCTTACAGACTCGATTTGAAGGGGAAAGGGGAAATTCAAAGAGCAAGTAGTATGGCAAAAGGAAGATGAAAGACGAAGAAATAGCCCTTCCAGAAGTTATAAATAAGAAATAACTAGGGAAAAAACAAGAGACAGAAATCACCTCCCTCCTGGTAGAAACTCATTAATGGGTGCCCAGCAAAACGTTAAGTGCGATGTCGCCAAAGTGACTCAGTGTACCTGTATCCATCAAGGTCCGGGAAGGTAACAAATGGCACACTCAGGATGAGCAATCCAACTGTCTTCATTCAGGGGCTAATGTACAATAGTGCGGGCAGTGTTTAGGAAAACACAGGAGACTGTGTACTTCCCAAGGCCAGTGACCTAGTGTTACCAACCCCTAAGCCCAAGGGGAGGGAGCAGGTATCAAAATCCAGAAAATGCTGCATGAAATCAGTCAGACAGAGAAAGACAAACACTGTGATATCACATTTACGGAGAATCTTTAAAATACAATAAATTAGTGAATATAACAAAAAAGAAACAGACTCGCAGATATAGAGAACAAACTAGTGGTTACCAGTGGGGCGATCAAAGGGGAGGGGCAATACAGGGGAAGGGAAGTAAGAAGCACAAACTATTAGGTATAAAAGAAATTACAATGGGCTTCCCAGTGGTGCTATCAGTAAAGAACCTGCCTGCCAATGCAGGAAACGTCAAAGACGCAGGTTCGATCCCTGGGTTGGGGAGATCCCCTGGAGGAGACAATGGCAGCCCCCTCCAGTATTCTTGCCTGGAGAATCCCATGCACAGAGGAGCCTGGAGGGCTACAGTCCATGGGGTCGCAAAGAGTCGAACACGACTGAGCACACACACGTGAAGCTACAATAAGTAAAATAAAATAAACTCTAAGGATATATTGCACAACACACACAGCTAATGTTTTATAATAACTATAAATGAAGCATAACCTTTAAAAATTGTGAACAGCTATCTTGTATACCTGTAAATAATATGATACTGTACAGCAACTATATTTTAATCAAAAAAAGGAGGGGGTTACTGCGTGGAAAGAGTCATCTGGAAGGAGCTATGGCCTTTAGTAGAAAACTCAGTGGAGAGAAAACTGGGGAAATCAACACCCCAATCTCATTTCTCACCCGTCTGCCACCCAGTGCCCTGTTTGCATCTCATGTCAGCCAAACCCAAGAGTCAGCCAAAGAGCAGGGCACCCATCGGGGCAGGGCAGGCAGGTCAGTCCACCAGGTCACAGAGCAGAGCGGAGGAGGGTGGAGGGAGGGGCTGGGGACACACAGAGGCCATCAGCACACCCTGGCCAAGAGTTCAAACCAACAGGAAGAAAGGGAAAACTCAGTCAGGCCGAAAACCTCATGGTAAGCTTGGTGCATTCACATAAACCTCTGATATTTGGCAGACCTAGATTCAAATAATGCCCAGCCTTGTCAAAACCTGTATGTTGCTAAAAATCTTACACACTGAGCCTCCGTTTCTACTCCCAGAAAACGGGGATAATACCACACAGCTCTGTGATGAATCATATGGTGGCAAAGCCAAATATTTAATGCATGCTAAGCACTTCAATCTTGTCCAATTCTTGGTGACCCCATGGACTGTAGCCTGCCAGGCTCCTCTGTCCATGGGATTCTCCAGGCAAGAATACTGGAGTGGGTTGCCTGCGCCCTCCTCCAGGGGATCTTCCCGACCCAGGGGTTGAACTCACGTCTTTCTACGCCTACCTGCATTGACAGATGGGTTCTTTACCACTAGTGCTACCTGGGAAGCCACAGACTCAATAAACACTGGTTCCTCCCCACTCCCTTCTTCCCTGTCTACAAAGACTGTTTCCTTTTTCCTTCTTCTTTTAAAAAATTTATTTATTTATTTGGAAGATAATTACTTTACCAGTGTTTTGATGCCTTTTGCCGCCCATCAGTATGAATCAGCCATAGGGGTACATGTGTCCCCTCCACCCTGACCCCCCTCCCACCTCCCTCCTCTCCCCATCCCTCCTGGTTGTCACAGAGCACCGGCTTTGGGGGCCCTGCTTCATACCAAAATACACACTGTTTATCTNCCATCCCCACCCCCACCGCACCCCCAGGTCATCAAATGAGGTATCACCTCACACCTGTCGGGGTGGCCTTCTCCAAAGACCTACAAACAACAAATGCTGGAAAGGATGTGGTGCAAAGAGAATCCTCTTGCGCTGCCGGTGGGAATGTAAATTGATACAGCCACTACAGCGAACAACATGGAGATTCCTTAAGAAACTAAAACTAGGGTCTTTTTTAGCTACAAGGCCTGTTTCTTTTTTGTCTGCTGAGAGATTCAGCATCTCCTTCCTCAGGCCCACCCCCTGCCAGCACAAGGATTGCCCAGCACTCTAGTTTTCACGAGACACAGAAAAGAAACTTTACAGCTCTTCTGCACTAAAATGTAATAACTTTCTCCACACGGCTGCACAAAGGATTTCTCTGGGAACAAGGGACCAAGTTTCACAGTTGCATAAATATAAACTAAAGGAGAAATCCATCTTCGAGTCGGCAGGCACAGTCAACAATCCCATTTTTCAAGAGTCTCAAGGTCATTCTTCACTCTGTGTTCTTTCGGCTGGGCTTTAAAGTTAAGCTAGTTTAATAATTCATGACATCATGCCCATTAAAATATGGGTATTTGCTACCAAAGGAAACAGCTTTTCTTTTTTTCCCCTTTCACGGTGGAAGAGGCCCAGACAAGCCCCCACCTAGGACAGCAGCAACGTTCCGCAGCTCTAACTGATGAAGTTTCGGAGACAGGCTTGCAATTTCGTCTGCTGCTGCACAGAACCAGTCTCATCATGAAAAGCCAGCGCCATATGCCAGAGGAGACAGGTTAAGCCTCTTAAATGTTCCTGACAACAATGAGCTTTCATTTGGAAAAAGTAAACATCTGCCTCGTGGGGAAATAATCCACAAAACAATGGAGATGGTTATTTGTTTGTTTGATTTATTGTGACCACAAGCGGGGCTGGGGGGTTTCAGATGGCCAGGATAAATCCAAAGAGAATTTCCCAAGCCTTTAAAAAAATATTTTGAAACTTTTTTTTATTGGAATGTGGTTGATTTACGTTGTTGTGTTAGTTTCCGCTGTGTGACACAGTGATTCAGTTATATACATACACATATCCACTCTTTTTCGGATGCTTTTCCCCTATAGGCCATTACAGAATGTTGAGTAGAGTTCCCGGTATCCAGTAGGTCCCTATTAGTTCTCAATTTTATACATAGGAGTGTGTATATGTCAGTCCCAGTCTCCCAATTTACCCCTCCCTCTCCATTCCCCCCTGGTAACCATAAGTTTGTTTCCTACATCTGTGACTCTCTTTATGTCTTGTAGAAAAGTTCATTTGTTCTATTTTTTTAATTCCACATATAAATGGCAACACATGATACTTGTCTTTCTTTTATCACTCAGCCAGAGAAAAGAACTGATGCCATTTGCAGTCACATGGATGCACCTAGAGATTGTCATACTGAGTGAAGTTAGTCAGACTGTGAAACTTTCTTTTAAAGACATCAAAGGGGAACGTGGCCTGCTACAAATAATTACAGGGAGGCGCTCTTTATCTCAAAGATTAGGAAAGAGAAGACCAGAATTCAGTCCTGGGCTCTGCCACTGCTAGTTATGAATCTTGGGCAAATATATTTAACTTCTTGGGGCCACATGTTCCACATCTCTAAATGAGGGTCAAAATGAAATACATTTCACTAAGTCAAAAAGCTATTAGGAGACACCAGTGATTTATGACTTTAGAAGGACTTTGTAAACTGTACAGCAAAACAAATGTTAAGGTGGTGGTTGGCATTAAACAGACAAAAGGGACATTTGGCTCTACATGTTTAAAAGTCAAAAGACAGAAGATTTATTGCCTACATGGGGAAAAGGAGTTCCCTCTTATTTATGCATCTTCCCTGGAAATGGCTACAGCCCCCATCTTGCCTTAATGTGACTGCATTTACAGCTGAACTCACCACTTGACTGTCACCTGGGAAAAGCCAGCCCACGGTTATCACTGGCATACCTGGAAAGAAGGAAAGATGATAATCATTATTCTCCATCCCTATGGTTTTCAAAGTCCTTTGAGACATTTTTTTTAATGTGACAGTTTTTAAAACTATAACCATGTATATGTAACCTTATACAAAACTGAGAAAATTGAGACTCTGAAAGACTAGATCGCATGTAAATAGGAAAGACAGTTAGTTCAGTCACTCAGTCATGGCCGACTCTTTGTGACCCCATGGACTGCAGCATGCCAGGCTTCCCTGTCCGTCACCAACTCCTGGAGCTTGCTCAAACTCATGTCCGTTGAGCTTGCTCAGACTCGTGTGATGCCATCTCACCCTCTGTCATCCCTTCTCCTCCTGCTGTCAGTCTTTCCCAGCATCAGGGTCTTTTCCAGTGAGTCAGTTCTTCACATCAGGTGGCCAAAGTATTGAAGCTTCAGCTTCAGCATCAGTCCTTCCAATGAATATTCAGGACTGATTTCCTTTACGATTGACTGGTTTGAACTCCTTGCAGTCCAAGGGACTCTCAAGAGTCTTCTTCAATGCCACAGTTTAAAAGCATCAGTTCTTTAGCCTTCAGATTTCTTTATGGTCCAACTCTTAAATCCACATGACTACTGGAAAAACCATAGCTTTGACTAGATGGACCTTTGTTGATAAAGTAATGTCTCTGCTTTTTAATATGCTGTCTAGGTTTGCAATAGCTTTTCTTCCAAGGAGCAAATGTCTTTTAATTTCATGGCTATGGTCACCATCTGCAGTGATTTTGGAGCCCAAGAAAATAAAGTCTGTCACTGTTTCCATTGTTTCCCCATCTATTTGCCATGAAATGATGGGACCGGATGTCAGATTTTTTGTTTTTTGAATGCTGAGTTTTAAGCTAGCTTTTTCACTCTCCTCTTTCACTTTCATCAAGAGGCTCTTTGGTTCTTCTTTGTTTTCTGACACAAGGGTGGTGTCATCTGCATGTCTGTGGTTATTGATATTTCTCCTGGTAATCTTGATTCCAGCTTGTGTTTCATCCATTTCATAATTTGCATGATGTGCTCTGCATGTAAGTTAACTAAGCAAGGTGACAATATACAACCTTGACATACTCCTTTCCCTATTTGGAACCAGTCTGTTGTTCCATGTCTGGTTCTAACAGTTGCATCTTGACCTGCACACCGATTTCTCAGGAGGCAAGTAAGGTGGTCTGGTATTCCCATTTTTTGAAGAACTTTCCACAGTTTGTTGTTATCCACACAGTCAAAGGATTTAGCATAGTCAACGGAGCAGAAATAGATGCTTTTCTGGAATTCTCTTGTATTCTCTATGATCCAACGGATGTTGGCAATTTGATCTCTGGTTCCTCTGCCTTTTCTAAATCATCTTGAACATCTGGAAGTTCTCAGTTCACATACTAATGAAGCCTGGCTTGGAGAATTTTGAGCATTACTTTGCTAGCATGTGAAATGATGATTATTCTTTGGCATTGCCTTTCCTTGGGATTGGAATGAAAACTGACCTTTTCCAGTCCTGTGGCCACTGCTGAGTTTTCCAAATTTGCTGGCATACTGAGTGTAGCACTTTCACAGCATCATCTTTTAGGACTTGAAATAGTTCATCTGGAATTTGATCACCTCCACTAGCTTTGTTCATAGTGATGCTTCCTAAGACCTGCTCGACTTCGCACCCTATGATGTCTGGCTCTAGGTAAGTGATCACACCATCGTGATTATCTGGGTCGTGAAGATCTTTTTTGTATAGTTCTTCTGTGTATTCTTGACACCTCTTCTTAATATATTCTGCTCCCGTTAGGTCCCTACCATTTCTGCCCTTTATTGAGCCCATCTTTACATGAAATGTTCCCTTGGTATCTCTAATTTTCTGGAGGAGATCTCTAGTCTTTCCCATTCTGTTGTTTTCCTCTATTTCTTTGCATTGATCACTGAGGAAGGCTTTCTTATCTCTCCTTGCTATCCTTTAGAACTCTGCATTCAAATGGGTATATCTTTCCTTTTCTCCTTTGCCTTTCACTTCTCTTCTTTTCACAGCTATTTGTAAGGCCTCTTCAGACAATCATTTTGCTGTTTTGTGTTTCCTCTTCTTGGGGATGGTTTTGAACACCACCTCCTGTACAGTGTTTAAACTTCCATCCATAGTTCCACAGGCACTCTACTATCAGATCTAATCCCTTAAATCTATTTGTCACTTTAACAGTATAATAGTAAGGGATTTGATTTAGGTCATACCTGAATGGTCTAGCTGTTTCCCCTACTTTCTTCAATTTAAGTCTGAATTTGGCAATAAGACATTCGTAATCTGAGCCACAGTCAGCTCTTGGTCTTGTTTTTGCTAATTATATGGAGCTTCACCACCTTTGGCTTCAAAGAATATAATCAATCTGAATTTGGTATTAACCATCTGGTGATGTCCATGTGTAGAGTCTCCGCTTATGTTGTTGGAAAAAGATGTTTGCTATGACCAGTGCATTTTCTTGGCAAAACTCTGTTAGCCTTTGCCTTGCTTCATTTTGTATTCCAAGGTCAAACTTGCCTGCAACTCAAGATATCTCTTGACTCCCTGCTTTTGCATTCCAGTCCCCTATGATGACAAGGACATCTTTTTTTCATGTTAGTTCTAGAAGGTCTTGTAGGTCTTCACAGAGCTATTCGACTTCAGCTTCTTTAGCATTAGTCGTTAACATATAGTCTTGGATTACCGTGATACTGAATGGTTTACCTTGGCAATGAACAGAGATCATTCTGTTGTTTTTGAGATTGTACCCAAGTACTGCATTTCAGACTCTTTTGTTGACTATGAGGGCTACTCCATTTCTTCTAAGGGATTCTTGCCCGCAGTAGTAGATAAATGGTCATCTGAATTAAATTCACCCATTCCATTCCCAGGAGAAGGCAAGGGCACCCCACTCCAGTACTCTTGCCTGGAAAATCCCATGGACGGAGGAGCCTGGTAGACTGCAGTCCATGGGGTCTCGAAGAGTCGGACATGACCGAGCGACTTCACTTTCACTTTTCACTTTCATGCACTGGAGAAGGAAATGGCAACCCACTCCAGGGTTCTTGCCTGGAGAATCCCAGGGATGTGGGAGCCTGGTGGGCTGCCATCTCTGGGGTCACACAGAGTCAGACATGATTGAAGCAACTTAGCAGCAGCAGCAGCAGCATTCCATTCCCATTTTAGTCCACTGATTCCTAAATGTCAGTGTTCACTCTAAACATCTCCTTTTTGACCACTTCCAGTTTACCTTGATCCATGGACCTAGTATTCCAGGTTCCTATACAATATTGTTCTTTCCAGCATTGGACTTTACTTCCATCATCAGTCACATCCACAACTGGGTGTTGTTTTCACTTTGGCTCAACCTCTTCATTCTCCCTGGAGTTATTTCCCCACTGATATCCAGTAGCATATTGGGCACCTACCGACCTGAGGAGTTCATCTTTCAGTGTCCTATCTTTTTGCCTTTTCATGCTGTTCATGGGGTTTTCAAGGCAAGAATACCGAAGCAGTTTGCCATTCCCTTCTCCAGTGGACCACATTCTGTCAGACCTCTCCACCATGACCCATCTGTCTTGGGCGGCCCTACATGGCATGGCTCATAGTTTCATTGAGTTAGACAAGGCTGTGATAAAACCCAAACCCAAGGAGAGAGAAAATAGTAATGGGTCTCCAAGAGGGGGTGGCAGAGGATGGTTAGATGGCATTACCAATTCAGTGGACATGACTGTGAGCAGACTCCAGGCGACAGTGAAGGACAGGCAAGTCTGGCATGCCGCAGTTTATGGGGCTGCCAAGAGTCGGATACTACCTAGAGACGGAACAACAACAATTTCTTCCTTTTGCTCCCTGGTCCCTGTACAAACATCTAGCACGGCCCTTGTAACTTTATTACTCTGTGTGACTCTCTTCCCCTGCCAGCTGTAGATCCTTAAGGAAGCACCACTTTTGAACTGCCAGTCAATCCTTAACACAATACTTGGTGCATGTTAGCCATTTGGTCATGTCCAACTCTGTGACTCCGTGGACTGTAGCCAGTCAGGCTCCTCTGTCCATGGAATTCTCCAGACAAGAATACTGGAGTGGGTTGTCATTCTTCCTCCAGGGGATCTTTCCGACCCAGGGATCAAACCCATGTCTCCTTCACTGAACGAAGATTCTTTATCATTTGAGCTACCAGGGAAATCCCTGACACATAATACCCAGCACACAGTGGGCACATAAAAGGATGTGTTGAATAAATGAGAAAAGAAAGTGAAAAATAGGAAAGTGAGTGTCTATTGCTTCTTCTTTTTTTTTTTTTTCTTTTTCTAACTTGTAGAAAAGTCTCTCCACTTCTCCCGCAAGTCCTTAGGCAGTGAGAACAGGCTCCTCTCTTGGGTTCAATTACAGAATCCACAGTTAGTCGGAAGGAAGCAGCTGAGTGCAAGATTCAGGGAGGCTCCAGGCATGTAAAGCTGGCCAGGGAGGTGGTGTGAAAAAGGGAGTGCAGCAAAATGCCTCTGGAAATCATTCCAGGAATCACTGAGGGATGTGTATGCCAGGGTCCAGCCAAACCTGTCTATTGTAGTCTGGGCTCTGACCACACAGGGCTGTATCAGTGAATGTGAGTGGTCAACGCTGGATCCGGAGGCAGACACGTGTGCAGTGTGGATGCCTCGGTGTGGATGTCACGGCCTCGGTCCAGGGAGCACCACATGCATCATGTCTTCAAGCAGATGGTCAAATACATCCTGATTCTTGATGACACTTCTAATAAAGCAGAACAAGCTAACTTGAGCAAACCCCTTTAAGAAACATTTTTGCGTACAACCCTGTTTTAGACATTAATAACTGCCATTGCCTTATTTGAGAAGGGTTTCCCCCATCTCCAAACTGGGCACTCTTTCCAACCTCACCAAGACCACTCCCAGCTACATAAGTCTGATCTTTTTATTCTGTTTTATCTTAATTTTTTAATTTGAAAATGTCAAATGTATATATATAAGTAGAAAAACTCATAGAATACATCTTCATGTCCTCATAAAGTAGTTTCGATAATTA
>SJYQ01000970.1:1031413-1058558 GCA_006410935.1 Redunca redunca
TCAAGGCTGTATATTGTCACCCTGCTTATTTAACTTATATGCAGAGTACGTCATGAGAAATGCTGGACTGGAAGAAACACAAGCTGGAATCAAGATTGCCGGGAGAAATATCAATCACCTCAGATATGCAGATGACACCACCCTTATGGCAGAAAGTGAAGAGGAACTAAAAAGCCTCTTGATGAAAGTGAAAGAGGAGAGTGAAAAAGGTGGCTTAAAGCTCAACATTCAGAAAATGAAGATCATGGCATCCGATCCCATCACTTCATGGGAAATAGATGGGAAAACAGTGGAAACAGTGTCAGACTTTATTTTGGGGGGCTCCAAAATCACTGCAGATGGTGACTGCAGCCATGAAATTAAAAGACGCTTACTCCTTGGAAGAAAAGTTATGACCAACCTAGATAGCATATTCAAAAGCAGAGACATTACTTTGCCAACTAAGATCCGTCTAGTGAAGGCTATGGTTTTTCCACTGGTCATGTATGGATGTGAGAGTTGGACTGTGAAGAAGGCTGAGTGCCGAAGAATTGATGCATTTGAACTGTGGTGTTGGAGAAGATCTCGAGAGTCCCTTGGACTGCAAGGAGATCCAACCAGTCCATTCTAAAGGAGATCAGCCCTGGGATTTCTTTGGAAGGAATAACGCTAAAGCTGAAACTCCAGTACTCTGGCCACCTTATGTGAAGAGTTGACTTATTGGAAAAGACTCTGATGCTGGGAGGGATTTGGGGGCAGGAGGAGAAGGGGACGACAGAGGATGAGATGGCTGGATGGCATCACTGACTCAATGAATGTGAATCTGAGTGAACACTGGGAGTTGGTGATGGACAGGGAGGCCTGGCGTGCTGCAATTCGTGGGGTCACAAAGAGTCGGACACGACTGAGCGACTGAACTGAACTGATTCTTTCTCAAGTTCTTCTCCCTCTTAGGTTGTTCCATAACATTGAGCAGAGTTTTCTGCCGTGCTCAGTGTCTTGACTCTAAGCTCTCACAAGCCACCTCGTGCTAGGTGGCCATTATCTTTGTCCACCCACATCCTCTCATTATCCTTTGTTCAAGAATCCATGGTAGGGGGACTTCCCTGATGGCTCAGTGGTTAAGACTCTATGCTCCCAATACAGGAAGGGTGGGTTCAGACTCACGTCAGGGAACTAAGATCCCACATGCCACACAGTGTGGGAAAAAATAAAAACATATTTAAGAATCCACGGAGAGGACTTCTGTTTCCCATAACTAATCTAGACTAGTCCTCCTGCCAAAGCACTTTAAAACCAGAAAAAGCATTTGATGCAGCTTGTTTTCACAAATCACATGTGTGTGTTAGTTGCTCCAGTTGTGTCTGACTCTTTGTGACCCTGGGGACTGTAGCCCGCCAGGCTCCTCTGTCCATGGGATCTCCAGCAAGAGTACTGGAGTGGGTTGCCATGCCCTTCTCCAGGGGATCTTCCCAACCCAGGGACTGAACCTGCGTCTTTTACATCTTATCTGCATTGGCAGGCGGGTTCTTTACCACTAGTACCACCTGGGAACACAGAAAATCACAAAGCTGATTTCTTGAAAGAAGGGAAATTCACAAATTTGCTCCAGCTCTATATCAGGGAACAGTTTCCTAACTGGGTGGCAGGAAGCAGGAGACCAAGCAGAGTACAGAAGTCCCCGTGAGCTGAGTAGACAGAGGCCAGAATCTGGAACAATGGGATGGACTCTATGGGGTGAGGCACAAATTGAAGAAGCCGTACAGAGGGGACCTCAGAAGTCCATGCAGAAATTCTCACACGTGCTTAGCCAAGAACTGAACAGCACATGTGCAGGGAGGGCTTACCTAAGGGGAGCCAGAACTCAGCTATTCTGGGGTTGTGAGCAGAACAGAAATACTCTTAGAGGATAAAGAGAGGTCATGTATGTTGTCAACAACTGTGGAGAGAGCTTAATAACATCACTCACAGCCCAGGCACCCAGCTGAGATGCTAGAAATACTACTTCTCAGAAATAAGAATCATGCCCCAGAGTAAAGGTTAAAGAAACCTGTCCTACTAAAGTCTAAAACCAGAAGAAACAATAAATCTGTGAGTCCAACAAGTTATAGTTTTTTGCTTTGAAAAATGTTGGGATTTTCACAGATGTATTTTCACCTACAAAATCAGAAAACCAAGCCTTGAAAAGTGAAGTATTAGTCCTTCTGTCATGTCCAACTCTCTTGCGATCCCATGGACTATGGCTTGCCAGGCTCCTCTGTCCATGGAATTCTCTAGGCAAGAGTACAGGAGTGCGTAGCCATTTCCTTCTCGAGGGAATCTTCCTGACCCAGGGATCAAACTCAGGTCTCCTGCATTGCAGGCAGATTCTTTACCATATAAGCCACCAGGAAAGCCCCCAAACCAAATCTTACACAAGTTCAAAGCCAAATCATTCAAGTTCAAGGGTGATCTGCCAGTAATCCTGCTACCTACTAAAACAAAAATCAATAGAGGAACATCACAAAACCCAGTCTCGACACTGATTAACCCACAACACCCAGTATTCAAACAAAAATAACGATACATACACACATACACAAAGTGAAATTTAGTACTTAGTCAAGAAAAAATATCAGGTAGTAGATGCCAAACTGGAAGTATTCCACATACGTAATTTATGAGACAGAGAAGCTGTTAGAAATATAGTCAAAGAATTAAAGGAAGACACATCCAAATCATAAAGGAAAACATGGCTTTAATAAATGAAAAGATAAATAATCTCAGCAGAGAAAATGGAAACCATTAACAAACAGAAACTCAAGAACTTAAAAGTATAATAACAGAAATGAAAAACTCACTGCAAGCCCTTTAGCAATTTGAAAGTAGCAGGAAAAAAATCCAGGGAACTTGAAGATAAATCAATGGAAATTATCTAATCTGAAGGAAAAAAAGTGACAATTAAAATGAACTGGGCCTCAAAGATCCAAGGATAATAGTAAAGAGTGTAACATGTGTAACTGGAGTCCCATAAAGAGAAGAAGGGCTTCCCAGGTGGTACCAGGAATAAAGAACCCACCTGCCAACGTGGGAGATGCAACAGACACAGGTTCCAGCTCTGGGTCAGGAAGATCCCCTGGAGTAGGAAATGGCAACCCACTCCAGTCTTTTTGCCTGGAAAACTCCATGGACAGAGGAGACTGGTAGGCTATAGTTCATGGGGTTGCAAAGAGTCAGACATGACTGGGCAACTAAATAGGAAGGTGATGGTGGAACTGGAAGATCATTTGAGGAACTGTCAGAGTGCGGCTGAACTGGGAGCGAGCGCTGGGCTGTCAGGGGTCGGAGAAGCAGCTTTAAGCAATGAGCCCAAAAATGAGAGAGTTAAGCCTTTAATCACCTACTATGATGGTATAAGCAGGAAGTGAAATCTGGAGCAAGGAGAAACTCTCCTTTGTCTTATTTTTCTCCATGAAATGGTATAGCAGTCAGGGGTCAGGTGGGTCAGAGCAGACGTGGAGATTGTCTCACTGTGGAGAGAGGCTCTAATACAAGCCTGCAATTTTATGGGCCTTGGGGTCACGTGGGAAAAGCCAGGACTAGAAAAATACTGGGCAGCGGGTCAGAATGGGAAAAATGTCTCCAAGGCTTTATTATTTATTTTTTAATCTTGGCTTCACACAGAGAGTTCAGCAGAAGCAAGGCCTCAGATAAAGAGATCCAAGAGTGAAGGTAGGGCAGGGAGCACAAATATTAAAAGAGCATGACTGGCCAGGGAGCCTGTGATCTGGGGTGCAACGCCCTGTAGTTTCCAGAACGCACTGCCCGTGCAGCACGCACATCTGGGCAGAGAAGACAGCCTCTGCGGAAGAGCATTTATGATTGTCCAGGGTCAGGTCTGAAAAATCACACACAGGTTTTTAACCATAAGTTGGACTCCTCAGAAATAATAGCTGAAATTTTTCCACATTTGCTTAAAAGTTTCAGCTTGAGGATCCAGGAAACTCAATCAGCCACAGCAAAAAGATTAAAGACTGAGAACGCCATGCCTAGACACAGGCATACTTTGTTTTATTTCAGTTCGTTTTATTGAGCTTTGCACATATTGCATTTTGTCACAAATTGGAGGTGTGTGGCAGCCCTGTGTCTAGCCCATCAGTCAGCACCACTTTTCCAACAGCATTGCCTTATTTCATGTCTCTGTGCCACAACTTGGTAATTCCTGAAATATTTCAAACTTTGCATTTTTAGCTTTGTTGTGGTGATCTGTCATCAGCAATCTTTGTTGTCACTGTTGTAACTGTTTGGTGGGGGGGGCGACAAACAACACCCATACAAGTGGGTGACCTTAGTGGATAAATGTGTGTGTTCTGACTGCTTCACCGACCGACTGTTCTTCCGCCGTCTCGCTCCTTCTCCTTCAGCCTCCCTAGTCCCTGGACCACAGCAATATTGAAATTAGGCCAATTAGTAACTCTACAATGGCCTCTTCCTTTTAGAAGACTCACACATCTCTCACTTTAAATCAAAAGCTAAAAATGATTACGCTTAGTGAGGAAGGCATGTCAAAAGCCAAGAGAGAGGAAAATTAGGCCTCTTCTGCTAAACAGCCAAGTTGTGAAAACAAAGGAAAACATTTTTTGAAGGAAATGAAAAGTGCCACCCCAGTGAACACACAAGGGATATGAAAGCAAAACAGATTTATCGCTGATATGGAGAAAGTTCGAATGGTCTGGAGAAAAAATCCGACCAGCCACAACACTCCCTTAAGCCCAGTCCTAAACCAGAGCAAGGCCCCAACTCTCTTCAATTTTAAGACTGCTGCGGGAGGCAAGGAAGCCACAGAAAAGTTTGAAGTTTGCAGGGGTTGGTTCCTGAGGTCAAAGGGATGAAGCCATGTCCTTAACTAAGGTAAAGCAGCAAGTGCTAATGCAGAAGCAGCAGCGAGTTATCCAGAAGGTCTAGTAAAATAACTAAGGTGGTTGTACTAAACAATAGACTTTTCATGTAGACGAAGCAGCCTTCTAATAGAAGAAGATGCCATGTATCGAGAGCTTTTATAGTTAGAAAGGGAATGCCAACGCCCAGCTTCAAAGGATAAGCTAACTCATTAGAGGCCAATGGAGCAGTTGAGTTTAAGTTGAAACCAGTGCTCATTCGCCATATTGAAAATCCTAGGGTCTTTTATAAGAATTATGCTAAATCTACTCTGCCAGTGCTCTACAAATGGAACAACAAAGCCTGGATGATGGTGCATTGATTGACAATGTGATAGACATTTTAAGCCCATTGCCACTCAGAGAAAAAGATACCTTTGAAAATAATGAATGTTAATGCTCACTGACAATGTATCTGGTCATTGAAGAACTTTGATAGAAAAGTACAATGAAACTAATGTTTTCATTCCTGCTAACGCAATATCCATTCTGCAGCCAAGGAGTCATTTGGACTTTCGAGTCTTACTGTTTAAGAAATACATTTTATAAAACTATTGTTCAGTCGCCAAGTTATGTCTGACTGTTCATGACCCCATGGACTGCAGCCTGCCAGGCTCCTCTGTCCATGGGATTTCCCAGGCAAGAATACTGGAGTGGGTTGCCATTTCCTTCTCCAGGGGATCTTCCCGACCCAGGAATCAAACCTGGGTCTTCTGCATTGCAGGTGGATTCTTACTGTCTGAGCCACCAGGAAAACCCTTATAGGACTATAGCTGCCAGAGATGGTGATTCTTCTGACGAATCTGGAAAAAGTAAATTGAAAATCTTCTGGAAAAGATTCACCACCCTAAATGCCACTAAGAACATTTGTGATTCATGGGAAGAGATCAAAATAGCAACATTTACAGGAGTTTGGAAGAAGGGGATCCTAACTCCCATGGATGACTTGGAGGGGTCTGAGATTTCAGTGGAGGAATAACTACAGATGTCGTAAAAGGAATAAGAGGTCTAGAATCAAAAGTGAATCCTGAAGGTGTCACTGATCTTGCTGCAATCTCATGATAAAACTTCAGTGGCTGAGGAGTTGGTTATTATGGATGAACAAAGAAAGCGGTTTCTTAAGATGGAAACTACTCCTGCTGACGATGCTGCAAAGATTATTGAAATGACAGCAAAGGATTTATCTTAGTTCATAAAAATAGCTGATGAAGTAGCAGCAAGTTCTGAGAGGACTGACTCCAATTTTGAGAGAATTTCTACTATGGGTAAAATGGTATCAAAAAGCATTGCATGCTACAGAGAAACCATTTATGAAAGGAAGATTCAACTGATGCAGCCAACTTCACTATTGTCTTAGTTTTTTAGATTGCCACAGCCACCCCAGCCTCCAGCAACCACCACCCTGGTTACTCAGCAGCCATCATCCCTGAGGCAAGACCTTCCATCAGCAAAAAGATTATGATTCACTGAAGGTTCAGGTGATGGTTAGCAATTTTTAGCAACAAAGTATTTTTAATTTAGGTATGTACATTGCACACTTAATAGACTATAATACACCATAAGCATAGCTATTGTATGCACTGGGAAACCAAAAAGCTCAAGTGACTGTCTTTATTGTGATATTCACTTTACTGCAATGTACCGACTGCAGAGCTCAAGAGAATAGTAAGGAGAGATAAGCAGGCCTTCTTAAATGAAGAGTGCAAAGAAATAGAAGAAAACAGAATGGGAAAGACTAGAAATCTCTTCAAGAAAATTGGAGATATCAAGGGGATATTTAATGCAAGGATGGACACAATAAAGGACAGAAACAGAAAGGACCTAAAAGAGGCAGAGAGATTAAGAAGAGGCGGCAAGAATGCACAGGAGAACTGTACTAGAAAGGCGTTAATCACCCCGATGAGCACCATGGTGTCATTCAGCTAGAGCTGGACATCCTAGAGTGTGAAGTCAGGCGGGCCTTAGAAAGCATTACTACAAACAAAGCTGGTACAGGTGATGGAATTCCAGCTGTGCTATTTAAAATCCTAAAAGGTAGTGTTGTTTAAGGGCTGCACTCAGTATGTTTTCCCTGGCAGCTCAGTCAGTAAAGAATCTGTCAGCAATGTGAGAGACAGGTTCAATTCTTGGGTCGGGAGGATCCTCTGGAGAAGGGAATACTTGTATACTCCAGTATAACTTGCCTGGATAATTCCATGGACAGAGGAGCCTGGCGGGCTGCAGTCCATGCAAACACAGAGTCAGACACGACTGAGCAACTAACACACGCACACACAGTATGTCAGAAAATTTGGAAAACTCAGCAGTGGTCACAGGACTGGAAAAGATCAGCTTTTATTATAATTCTGAAGGACGGCAATACCAAAGAATGTTCAAACTATTGTATAATTGTGTTCATTTCACATGCTAGCAAGGTAATGCTCAAAATCCTTCAAGCTAGGCTTCAGCAGTATGTGAATCAAGAACTTCCCGATGTACAAGCTGGGTTTCTAAGAGGCAGAAGAACCAGAGGTCAAATTGCCAAAATTCACTGGAACATGGAGAAAGCAGGGGAATTCTGAAAAACATCTACTTCTGCTTCATTAACTATTCTAAAGGCTTTGATGGTGTGGATCACAACAAACTGTGGAAGATTCTTAAAGACATAGAGGGTCCCAGACCACATTACCTGTCTCCTGAGAAACCTGTATGTGAGTCAATAACCAATGGTTAGAACCTTACATGGAACCATTGACCAGCTCCAAATTGTGAAAGGAGTACAAGGCTGTATACTGTTGCCCTGCTTATTTAACTTCAAGACAGAGCACATCTTATGACACGCCGGGCTGGACGCATCACAAGCTGGAATCAAGATCACCAATAGAAATAACAACAACCTCAGATATGCAGATGACACCACCCTTACAGCAGCAAGTGAAGAGGAACTGAGAGCCTCATGATAAGAGTGAAAGAAGAGAGTGAAAAAGCTGGCTTGAAACTCAACATTAAAAAAACTTAATCATAGAAAACTTAAACACAGAAAGAGAAAAAGTGGAAGTAGTGACAGATTTTATAAGGGCTCCAAAATCACTACGGGCTGTGACTACAGCCATGAAATTAAAAGACACTTGGAAGGAAAGCTAGGACAAACCTAGACAGCATATTAAAAAGCAAAGATATCACTTTGCTGACAAAGGTCCACATACTCTAAGCAGTGGTTTTTCCAGTAGTCATTTACCTATGTGAGAGTTGGTCCTTAAAGAAGGCTGAACACCGAAGAATTGATGCTTTCAAATTGTGGTGCTGGAGAAGACTCTTGAGAGTCCCTTGGATTGCAAGGAGATCAAACCAGTCCATCCTAAAGGAAATCAGTCCTGAATATTCATTGGAAGGACTGACGATGAAGATGAAGCTTCAGTACTTTGGCCACCTGATGTGAAGAGCCAACTTACTAGAAAAGACCCTGATGCTGGGGAAGAATGAAGGCAGGAGGCGAAGGTGACGACAGAGGATGAGATGGTTGGATGGCATCACTGACTCAACGGACATGAGTTTGAGCAAGCTCCAGGAGATGGTGAAGGACAGGGAAGCCTGGCGTGCTGCAGTCCATGGGGTTGCAAAGAGCCAGACCAGACTCAGCGGCTGAACAACAATGTATAATACATAAGTATAAATATTTCTTACATTGTGTTTTGTGAAAATGTGTTTATTATAATGCACATGGTATGATATGTTACCTTCTAATCTACTGTATGGTGCTTCCTTGATAACTCAGTGGTAAAGAATCCACCTGCCAATGCGAGAGATGCAGGTTTGACCCCTGGGTCAGGAAAATCCCCTTGAGAAGGAAATTGCAACCTATTCCAGTATTTTTGCCTGGGAAATCCCATGGACAGAGGAGTCTGGCAGGCTACAGTCCATGAGGGTGCAAAGAGTCGGACATGACCAGGAACTAAAGAACAGTAACAATTTATTGTATATTATTGATCAACTATTGTAAATCACAGAATGTCTACCATGGGCTTGGGGAAAAACCGGCTTGTGACAGACAGTGAGAATTCCCAGCAGTGAACACAGCAGAAAAGAACACAGAGGCTCTTCCCCAGTTCTTAGAAGCTAAGCCCTGGAACTGGTTAGTGTAACCTGGGAGGAATAACGGGATCACAATGACTAAACATTAACTCAAAACTTGAAGTAAAACTAAAGACCTTTCTGGTCAAACACACAGAAGCAGAGAGTAGAAAGGCAGTTTCCAGGGTCTGGGGGGAGGAAGCAATGAGAGATGTTGACCTCAGGGTACCAATTTCAGTTGTCCAGTATGAATAAATTCTGGAAATCTGTACAGCACAAGGCCTGTGACCAACAACACTTAAAACTTTGCTGAAGGGATAAATCTTATGTTACTACAAAAGGAAAACAACAAAAATAATACAACAACAACAACAAATAGATGAGGGAAAACTGTAGGAGGTGACAGAAATTTACAGTCCAGATCCTGATGATGGTCTCACAGGAGGGTGGTGGTGGTATAGGCACTCAGTCGTGTCTGACACTTGCGACCCCATGGACTCGAGCCAGCCAGGCTCCTCTGTCCAAGGGATTCTCCAGGCAAGAATACTGGAGTGGGTTGCCATTTCCTTCAACAGGGGATCTTCCCAGTCCAGGGATCAAACCCTGGTCTCCTGTACTGCAGGAGGATTCTTTACCAACTGAAGTACCAGAGAAGCCTCACAGGTGTATACTTCCCCTCAAACACATGAAGTTGTACACATTACACTTGTACAGCCTTTGTATGTCAATCATTCCCCAGGAATAGGGCTGTGACTGTGCTGGCGAGAAGTTGCTATGGAGCACAGGGAGCCCGCTTTAGCACTCTGTGATGACCTAGAGGGATGGGGCGGGGAAGGGAAGGGAGGCTATGGAGGGAGGGGATGTATGTATAATTACAGCTGATTTGCGTCACTGTATGGCAGAAACCAACACAACATTGTAAACATTTTTTAATGTATTTAAATCAAAAAATAGGAGAAAAGAAGTAATAGTAGGCAAGGAGAACTGAAAGAATAAGTGAATGAAAGAATGAATAAAAAATGATGTGCAATGGCCAGTACCCATCATTCAAGTGTATCCCCTTTGACTACCTGCTTCCTTCCCCCCATCAGCTTCACCATTCTTCCCACACCCTTCTTCACTCTGTTCTCCACCTACTCACCAGTCTCTTTCTTGTCCATTTCATGGTTACTCCAGATCTCTGCTCTGAGCTCTCTATAAACCTTAACTCCATCCTCCTCTGGGGCCAGCCATTATTTCTCAGAGCCTTTCAGACCCAAGTTCATAATGTGACCCCTTCCCGAGAGACCATCCCATTCCACAAATATAAATCTGCCACCATGAACGAAAGATTTAGGTTTTAATCTTTCCCTTTCACTCTCTGTTCCTGACGACTTTGTAATTGGAGGCTGGCGAATTCTCTTAACAGGGTGTCCGTGCCTTGATGTGTCTGTTGTTTTGATGGCGGAGAGAACTCCAAACATTTTATGAATAGCCCACTTTGTTTGGCCGGCTTTTGAATTCCCCAGATGTCAGGAAGCCAGTTAAAATAATGTCTGATGGCCCGAGCCTGTTATCACTTCAGGGCTTGAGCCCAGACCTTTGCAAATCAGTCAGCGGAGCGGGCAGCTTGCCGTTTCCACTTTCTAAGGTTTCTTCGGCTGATACAGTCTGACCGAATTTTCTTCTGCTGGAGAGGCGTGAGATCAGTGTTGAGACATCTGACAACGGCTTTTCTTCATCGTCCCCAGGTGTCTGGGGAATTGATGGGTGAACTCCGCCTGCACGTGTTCCTGCTTCCTGGCTTTCTCTTGCTGTCTCTGCCTGCAGTCATTTCCAGGGCCAGAAAAAGGAGGGATGCGGAGGAGGGCGGGCATCATGTGCTTTCTAATCTCTACCTATTTTTATTTCTCTCCTGTGAAGTGTGGGTCCACCCACTTCTAACTCATTTTTAGCTTTCGGTCAATAATTTCCTCAAATATTTACGTTGCATCTTCCAGGCACTGAGCAGCAGCAAATCAGAGCATGCATCACATGGGGAGGAAGGGTGTTAAACAATGAGCGATTCCATTAACAACCGTGATTACAGCGGTGAGAAGGGTTAGATGGGAAAGATTCGATGAGTTCAGGTGAGCCCTGTCGGGAATTTCAGGCAGGGCTGCCTTGAGGAAGTCACTCTGAGTAGAAATTAAGGAGCAGAGATGCTACTGGAGGAGACAGAGGGAATCAGAGGGGCAGGGCAAGAGGTGGGAAGGAATGCGGCCCTTGGAGGCCATGGAACAAGGGTCCAGGGTGGCAAGGGTGCAGAGAACAAGGGGAGACTCACAGGACAATGGGGCGAAGCAGGCAAGGGGCAGGTCCTGCAGCATCCAGCCAGCTAGGCTAAATATCTGGGACTCTCTCTGGAGTAATGAAATTTGAAAGATTCCCAGTCATCCATGTCATCAATTTCAAAGTCAGCTCTGTAACCAAAGAAAACAAACCCACGGATGCTGAGACATTGCCCAGTTCCTAATGCCACTGACAGTCCATAGGGAACTCTAAATTCTGAAGCAGCTGCAGCTCCAAGACTCTGCTACCCTGCTCAGAATGTTCGAGGTTATCTCGTGCTAACTGAAACAGTGCAGTCAACTGCAGCCTGGCTGAGGAGGCTGAGTCTGGTCCCACCGTGGCTGGGAATAAGATCTGCCATTGAGCCAGCATCACCTCTCAGTAAGCCTTGCTCTCTAGTGCACAGCGGGACAAGTATAGTTAATGACACATTGTTCAATACTGGAAATTTGCTAAAAGAGGAATTTCCATTGCTCTTACCAAAAACAAAAAAGATAACTATATGAGATGATATGCAAATTGGCTTGACTGCAGTAATCATTTCTCCTCATATATGCTTATCAAATTATCATAGTGGGACTCTCCTGGAGGTCCAGGGGTTAAGACTCCCGTGCTTCCACTCTAGGGAACATGAGTGTGATCCCTGGTTGGGGAACTGTGACCCCACATGCCTCAGGGTGTGGTCAAACACCTCGGAGTGTTTTGTTTTGTTTTTTAATCTGTCACTGTTTCTACTTTTCCCCCATCTATTTGCCGAAAAGTGATTGGACCGGATGTCATGATCTTTGTTTTTTGAATGTTGAGTTTTAAGCCAACTTTTTCACTCTCTCACTTTCATCAAGAGACTCTAGTTCTTCTTCACTTTCTGTCAAAAGGATGGTGTCATCTGCACATCTGAGGTTATTGATATTTCTCCTGGCAATCTTGATTCCAGCTTGTGCTTCATCCAGCGCTGCGTTTCGGATGATGTACTCTTCACATAACGTTAAATAAGCAGGGTGACAGTATACAGCCTTCGATTAGAAGGCTTGACTACTCTATTGCAGCCTTGACGTACTCCTTTCCCAATTTTGAACCCGTCAATTGTCCCATGTCCATTTCTAACTGTTGCTTTCTTGTGCTGCATGCAGGTTTCTCCGGAGACACCTTAGATATATGCAATGTGTACACCTTAGACGTACACATTTCTTTTTTTAAGTTAATTTAAATTTTGAAAGGAGGTATAGGTCATCCGCCTCCCACCGTGGGCACAAACAGCTGCTCTGGTTGTCGTTTATGACCTGGTCGCTGGACAGCCCCGCTCCACAGCCGAGCATCACTCGGAAGGGAACTGACTGCCGGCCGCGGGCGATCCTCCCTGGACGGCAGCAGGAGCACCTCCGGCAGCCTGGCTTCTGAGCAGGCCACCTTGCTTCAGCTAAGAGCCCGTGGTCTCTCCAGCTTCTTTCCACGCTGGCCCACGTCCCCCGTGCCCTCCAGCCCTCGGTGTCTGTATCGGACGTCTTCCGTCCACTCCTCTGGATCCGCTGTACCCCCTCAGCCTGTCTCTGCGATGGGGAGCCCTTTCCCATGGAGACGAGACCGGCGAGACCCCTTGCCCTCTGGTCTCCAGCTGAAGTCAGCTCTCGGGAAGCCACAGCAGGAAAGAAGAGAATGAATGAGGATGAGCATGCCCTTCCGCCCTGCGATGTGTGTCGCCTGGACTGACCGCACTCTCGGTCGAAGCGGACTCTCCATACAGCTCTCGCCTCTGCTCCGTGGGGACTGGGGACGATGATGTTTCTGATGCCGCTAACCCCTTGAACGCTGCACTGCCCTTCTTGCTCTCCTGACGCTCTGCCCTCCTCATTTTTTTAATATGATTTTATTTCTTTATTTATTTGGGCCTTGTTGGCATTCGTTGCTGCGTGGGCTTTCCTCTAGAGGCGGTGAGCGGCGGCTCCTCCTCTCTGGTTGCGGTGCACAGACTTCTCACTGCGGTGGCCTCTCTCTTGCAGGGTTCATGGGCTCAGGAGTTGCGGCTCCCCAGTTCCAGGGAACCAGCTTAGGGGCTGTGGCGCTGGACTTTTTATTGCTCCCCGGTATGTGGGATTTTCCTGGACCAGGGATCGAACTCGCGTCTCCTGAACTGGCAGGCCGATTCTCCTCCACTGAGCCACCAGGGAAGCTCTACCCTCCTCTTTGTAAACAGTCCTGGGTGCTCGTGTGCTAAGTCGCTCCAGTCGTGTCCAGCTCTTTGTGACTCTATGGACTGTAGCCCATAGGCTTCTCTGTCCAACGGATTCTCCAGGCAAGAACACCGGAGAGGGTTGCCATGCCCTCCCCCAGGGGATCTTCCTGACCCAGGGATCCAACCTGCGTCTCTTATGTCTCCTGCCTTGGCAGACAGGTTTTTAAGACTATTGCCACCTGGGAAGCCCCTTTTGTAAACGGTGCCTTTATATAACTCCCCAGGCACCTAAGTGAAGGTGCCCTGCTTCCTTCTCTACCCTGACCCATTCAGCCACTGACTCAGAGCACAGAAGTCTCAGACTTCCATCCCCATCTCCCGCCAGTGACTGCCTTTCTTTTCTTTTTGGGCAGAGTTTGACTCAGATTCCCTGGTGACTGACCTGCGCAGACCCTCCAGCGGGCTGAAGGGATATGGCGAGTGTGGAATACAGAAAGACACGTGGATGACGCTCTGCCCCGGCCCTTCCTTAAGAGACCCCACCAAATCTCTGCGTCCCCCCTGCCCCCGCGGCCATACCAGTCCCGAACAGCAGGCACAACCCACTTTAGGCTTCACCATTCTTGCTCCCTCTGTCTGGAATATTCTTCCTCCAGAAATCCTTGTATCTAATTCCCTCATCAGCTTCTGATCTTTTCCTCAAATGTGACGTTTTCCATTAAACTTCCCCGCTATCCCTCCTGAAAGGAGTCCCCATCCCAGCCTCTTCATCTCCTTCCTGCTCTATGCATTCCATTCGTCACTTTCCAATATACTCTTTCAGTGTTTATTTTATTGATCACATGTATACACCCTTGAACAAACCCTCTATGAAATGCTCCACGAAGGCACACGTTTGTCTGCTTTGCACAATTCTATCCCCAATTACCAGAACGTAATCTCCTATGCTATTTTTTGAACAAGTAAGATCCTGTTTCCAGAGGGAGATATAAATTCCAGAGGGAGATAGAGGGTAGAAGGGATTCCACCCCAGTGACCATTTTTGTCACCAAACTTCTGATCAGTCTCCACGGGAAGCCACTTCCTGCCAACTGCCATCTGCAGTTGAGTCCGCGCCTCACCTACAACTTTCCACAGAACAGAGAATGAGAGCTGTGCTGAGTGGCATGTCCAGTCACCTCCAGTTTGGCTGCACCCACGAGGAGCTGATGAGTCAGTCTTTCTTGTCTCCATTTCAGAAGCAGACGATGTGCCGGAACAATAAAGCCTCTCTTCATCCGGGTCTATGACCCCACTGACACTGGCATGAAACATACGCTTTGAGCAGATAGAACCGTTCACACTCTAGTCATTTTGAAACCTCCTACTACATTCACGGCTTTGCGCCCGAAACTGAGGAAGCAAAGATGAATAAAATATGGTCCTTTCCCTCTGGGGGCTCTGACATACCACGCCAGACTTCTATGAGGTGAAAACATCAAAGCCTTTCTCTTCTCTAGTGCAGAATCCACACACTCAGCTTAGCCACCAACAGGTGATGCAACATTACTAAACGCATGGAGAAACGTTCCATACCCAGAAGAGCCAAGCCTTGACCCTGACTCTCCAGGCTCTGAGAAATCAGAGATGAGGTCCATTCCAACATCAGAGACCCAGGGAGAGACAGCCTGAAGTCGAATGAGTTGTCACCACATTCTGGAATGCACAAAGACTACAGATTCCTGGAGTTAGAACCAAAATCATTCCTTTGGCCCGGAAGCGGCAAAGTCACTGTCAAAGAGATATTTGTCAAGTGACTGAATGAGTGAATAAATGAATGAATGAGAAAAAAATAAAAGAGCTACAGTTAGTGGCAGGGTAAATTCTCCGTAAATCCAATCGTTTGTACGTTGTCCATCCTTTCTAAACTCTAACATCTGGCGTTGCCCATGTGACCAATGCAATTGGTGGACTGAAAGGCTGAGCCAAAGATGGGTTCAATATTAGGAGAATAAGCTCAATGGTAAAGATGAGCAACAGAGAACAAATCAGTGAATTTAGTTCAGGATTAGTGTTTGGCCCCTCAGGTGTCAGCTGAACGTTGATTATTCATTAGATAATGCAATTGCTCTCAATAAAAGGCACAGCAGGAACGCTGGATGGCTTTCAATATCCTCGTTTGGCTATTTGGACCCTTTGGGCATGTGTGCTCTGTGAGAAACTAAACGTAATTTCTCAGAAAGTTTGCCCAGGTACAGCTTTTTAGCATAGCTATCAAATTGGCCCCAATACATCATTCTTTTCGCATGCTTTCGGTAACTGTCTCCAAGAAGTTAGATTCCAAAAACCAGAATCAAGGATGCAGGCTCCACAATGGCCAAGGGATGAGAGGCGGGTCATCAGGAGGCCTTGTGCGGTGCATTCATTCTCCAAATGCCCCGGAAGCCTGGGCCCCACTTTAGAACCTGCACAAGCCACTTCCTGACTGTTGTTGACTTGTCTCTGCTGTTCAGATGGGTCGATGAAGACTCTTAGTCCTCTGCATCTCAAAGTGGCACCAGGGGGAATCCACCTGCTGGTGCAGGGGGCACGGGTTCAATCCCTAGTCCGGGTAGCTTCCACATATCGCAAAGCAACTAAGTGTGCCGAAACTACCGAGCCTGCTCTCTAGGGCCCGAGAGCCATGCCTATGGAATCCAAGCACCACAACTACTGAAGCCCTCAAGCCCTAGAGCCTGCAAGCTGCAACTACTAGGCCCCGGTGCTGCAGCTTCTGACGCCTAGGCCCCTAGAGCCCGGGCTCTGCAACAGGAGAAGCCACCACAAGAAGAAGTCCATGCCCCACAACTAGAGAGTAGCCCCAGCCGCCCCAACTAGAGAAAGCCTGCATGCAGCAACAAAGACCCAGCGCAACCAAAAAAAAAAATTTTTTTTTTTAAGTAGCACCAAGAAGACTTCCCCAGGGGTCCAGTGGTTAAGACTCCATGCTTCCACTGCAGGGGGCACAAGTTCAATCCCTGGTCAGGGAACTAAGATACCAGCAGGGCCAAAAAAAAAAAAAAAACAGTAGCACTAGGAACCTGGTTATAAAGCAACTTATATGGAAATGATCATTTCATGTGCAAGGCAGATGTGTGTGCTTCTGCCGTGCCTTAGGCATATGCAAAATTTACAGAGTATCAACACTGCAAAGCCACTCTTTAAAACACAGTACCTGCTCTAATTCTGTTCAAATGTCCGAAAGGATGGTTGGCACAGTCCTCCTGTAATTGATTCCAGAAAGCTCCTATCAACTCCTTTGCAGATGCTTTCAGTCCTGAGTATTTCCAGAAAGAATGGGACTTTTCTCTGAACAGCCTGCCAGCTGGTCTGAGCAGAGCAGCTGCAGATTTTTAAATGCCATATGTACTCGAGTACCCTCCCAGCTTCCCCGCCTCCCCTGCCACAATTTTGAGAAGGGGGTTGTTTTATATTTTCTTCCACACCAGTTTCGCCAAGACCGCTCTGGTCAAAAGCAAGTTACAAAACAATGAAAAGTGTTCATGCTTGTAGTGATTTGAACGTCAAAGTGGATTTTCACCATTTTCTGCCTGAACTGCTATCTGTGTTTGAGGATCCGTCTAACCCACGAAGACTCACCCACGAAGACTCACCAAGGCTGTTTTGGTGAAGGTAAGAGGAAAGGTAATGTCTATTTCATGGGACAAGTAGCCTCTTAGGCTACTTGAAATAGACATGAAATAGACATTACCTTTCCTCTTACCTTCTAAGAGGCTTCCCCCGATGAATCAGCAGTAAAAAAAAAAATCTGCCTGCGGTGCAGGAGATGCAGGAGACTTGGATTCCGTCCCTGAATCAGGGAGATCCCCTGGAGGAGGAAACGGCGACCCACTCCAGTATTCTTGCCTGGAAAGTCCCACAGACGGAGAAGCCGGGCAGGCTACAGTCCATGGAGACACCAAGAGTTGGACATGACTGAGCGACTGAACACAAACAGTAGGCTGAGAATGACCTTGTGTGTCATTGTCTGTGTCCTCCATTCTCCTTGGAATAACTGAGGCAGGGAGCTGGGTGGAATACTGCTTTGTGGTCTTGGCATCACCGCCTCCTACCAGCACATGAGATTTTTCCACTTTGCAGGAATGAAAATAAAATAGTGAGGTCCCAGCTATCTCTGATACAAGTCTAGAATAGCAACTAGAGGAATAAACAGCTCCAACGACTCGTGCTTTGCTCTTTCAGGTAGAATCCTATTACATTTAAAAGTATCCTTTGAAATTCTGATTAGTTGGAAGCCTTTGAAAGTAGACACTTATGCAGCAGCTGAGCTAAAGCAGAATTCTTTTGCCATCTGACAGCTCCCCAGCCTTTTGACCCTATACTCTCTGGAAGCTTCTGGCCAGCCTCCTGTCTCCAGGACCAGGCGTCTTGGAGCTCACTGAGGTCCAAGCCCCCTCCTAATGGACATAAGACCCTGAGGGCAAAGGGAAGAACTAGTCATGTTAGGAAAATCGTTATACAAATAGATCTGAGAGAACAGATAGTTCCAATCTAAACACAACCAAAGGGACCTTCACTTATTTATTCATCCTACAAATGTTCACTCAGTATCTACTACTCACCAGGTACCGAAAGGATATGATGTTGAGGAAAACAGATATGGCCCCTGCCCTCTAGAAACTTACAGTCTGGCGGGGGAGACAGGTATTAACCAGGGAATCCCATAAACCATGAATAACAGCTGCTGAGGCTAGAGTGACAAAGTGGGGTCCATGGGGTCCTAAAGGAAATCAGTCCTGAATATTCACTGGAAGGACCGATGCTGAAGCTGAAACTCCAATACTTTGGCCACCTCATTTGAAAAGACCCTGATGCTGGGAAAGATTGAAGGCAGGAGGAGAAGGGGGTGACAAAGGATGGGATGGATGGATAGTATCAACAACTCGATGGACATGAGTTTGAGCAAAATGCGGGAGTTGGTGATGGACAGGGAGGCCTAGCGTGCTGCAGTCCATGGGATAGCAGAGAGTCGGACACGACTGAGCAACTGAACTGAACTGATGGGGTCCTGAGTGTATATGCTGAGGGTTTTAACCGAGCCAGGGAAGCCAGCGAAGGCTTCCAGAGGAAGCTCTGACCTGAGATCCAGAAGACGAAGACAGGAAGGAAGGAAACGAGAAGGGGGAAGGCCTTCACAGTGGAAGATATCAAGGACCTGAGTGCCATCCAGCCTGCACAGATGCCAGATGCTGACAAAGCTGCCTCCCTTAGGCTGACAGTCTGAACTGCCTGGGGCTGACGGCATCTCAGCTGTTTTTCCTCATATTTTCTAAGCATCTGCTCTGGGTAAGACACTTTATGGACATTATTACATCCATTCCTTACAACATCCCTGGCATCTCAGCAGTACTCACATATGCCAGCCAAAACAGGTGGAGGATTGGATTTGGCTTGTAGGTCATAGTTTGCAGGATCGTGGCATGGGATACACGTGTGGTCGCTGGAGTGAGAGCAGCCATCTCGGACCATGAGGTAAAAGTATCTACTGAGGGTGATAGAGAAATAAGCCAGAAGGAACCTGATTCCCTGGTTCTCACAGGGCTACCCTGTGAGCCAGGGAATGAAGGTACAGAGACGTTGAACAGCATACCTGAGGCCAACCAGCCAGTAAGAGGCTGAGCCAGGACGTGCACCTGGGCCTATGTGACTTTGTAGTCTGTGCTAAAATATGGGCAACAGTTTATCCACAACTGTCTCATTAAGTACTACACACACACACATGTATACACACACACACACACACACCCTTAAATGCTAGAGGACTGTGTGGCCACATCAACACTCCGCCTTCTCCTCTCCACCAATAACAGCCCCACGCCTCCCATAAAGCACCCCAGCCTGCTCCCTGGAATAGCCGCACCATTGCCTAGAGCACAAGAGTGGGCGAAGCTTCTAGCAAGGATCAGCTGCAACACTACAGCAACTGCCGGGCAGGAAGCATTCTTGGAACCACAGTCAAGTTGCAGGGTTTTCTCACAGCTCTTTAATTTTCAATTACTGTGTTTCTTCCAATTTGACTCCCAAATTTTACAAGCTGGGCTTACGGATTTACCCAAGGAATTCAGCAGTCAGTCCCTCAGACAGAAGACATGGAGTCTTGGGAAGAGTTATTAATACTAAAGGGCAGGAGAGGCTCACCCAATACTACTGATTTCAGGGACAACATCTGATTGAGACCTAAACCCTACCCCACTCCCCAAAAAAAGTGTGAAAACTCAGAGCACCTGCGTTCACACTTTGTAAAACTCATTAGTGTCTGTCTGAGCTGAGTTCCTGTGTGTCTAGCTGGCAGAGAGGTGGGACACTGCGTCCTGCCATGCCCAGAGCTTGTCAAGGACACTGACTTTAACTACAAGCCCCTCGCCACCTGGTGGGTCACACAAAGGTCAACCCAAACTTTTAGTTGTGCCCTCAATTGATCAAGATGGGCAGAAAATTTCAGAGGTATATAGAGTATACTCACGGAAAATGCATGCTTCACTCCTAGTTAGATCTCTGATCTTATATTCTTCAATAGTCTCCTGTGCTGGTGAGTTGGACTTAACCACACATGAACAGTGTATTAGTCAGGATTAAACTTATCTGCAACTGACATTGACTTAAGCAACATAGAACTTTATTTCCCTCACATAAATGAAAACGAGAGGACTCACAGGGTGGCTCTGTGAAAGCCAGGCGTGAAAGCCAGGCACTCAAGCTCCTTCAAGCTTATTTCTCCGCCATCCTCAGCCCATGGCTTCTACTTCATGGTCCAATATGGCTGCTCTCCCTCCAGCCACCAGATATGCATCCCAGACCAGGGATGGGCAACCAACCACCCACAAGTTAAATCCAACCCCCCTCAACCTTTTTTTTAGTAAATAAGATCTTCCTGGAATTCAGCCTTACCCATTTGTTGACATATAGTCTGTAGCTATTTTCAAAGTTCAACACCAAAATTAGGTGTTTGCAACAGAGATCATAAGGCCGACAGAACTGGAAATACAGTCTGCTCTTTTACAGAAAAAGTTTTCTAACTCCTAGTCTAGACAGAAAAAGAAAGAAAGACAAACAAGGTCATAAAAGCCATCCAGGTCATTTCCACAAAATCACACAGGACACTTATTCTCATATGCCAATGCGAGAACTTAGTCTCATAGCCATATCTAGCTACAGGAACAGCTGAGAAATTCTAGATGGCCGTGCACCCAGCTAAGACTTAATGTTAGTTGCTCAGTCCTGTCAAACTTTTTGCAACCCCATAGACTGTGGCCCACTAGGCTCCTCTGTCCATGGAGTTCTCCGGGCAAGAATATTGGAGTGGGTTGCCATTCCCTTCTCCAGGGGATCTTCCTGACCCACGGATCAAACTCAGGTCTCTTGCATTGCAGACGGATTCTTTACCATCTGAGCTACCAGGGAAGCCCAGCTAAGGTTTAAGGGTTGTATTACTGAGATAGAAGAGGGGAAGGGCTGTAAGACTTTGATTTGCCAACTCACACTTCAGGGATATTGTTTGTGCCTCAACTCAGGACCTGAACAAAGAGAGGTTGATCAGCCTTCTTGGCCCCCATCCCTGGTCCAAAGACTGATTCTGGCCCCTGGGTGTTTGCTCTGAGACAGGGCAGAAGGCATGGGAAGAGGTCTGCATGAAGTCAGGCCCCTGGCAGAGCTGCCCAGCTGGCTTCTGCGCCACTGCTGGTTTCGCCTGGCCTTTACAGAGAGGGTCCCCTCTTGTGGCAGGTGACCGGGATCCAGACTCTCACATCAGTCACATGGGAGGAACAACTTTAAAAAGGAGAGGAGCTGGGAGGTGCGGGCGAGATAGCTAGAGATGCAAGAGAGAGGTTTAAGGTGGGTGTAAAACTCTGTACACAAATACAGATGTAAAAGATCTCTTCTGTTTTCTCCTTTAAATTCAGCTCTAAAAAACCATCCTCCTGAACTGGTCAGGAGCTCCCTGAGGTCAGAATTGGGTGTCCTCGGCAGTTCAAGCAGAGGTCTCTCTGGCTTCTGCAGGCATCACTCACATCAGTTTCAGTAGGACATCAGACACTGGGACATCAGCTAGTCCCTTCCTGCCGGTGAGGCTGGGAGACCCAGAGAGCCAGCCTCTCCTTGCCCCCCACAGTGTGATCCCCTCCCAAGGGCCTGGCCGCCTGTTTGTTCGCTATCAGAGGGACAACTCCAAAGGCACCCCCATCCACACCCCCAAACCTACCCCTCTCTTTCCTCTCTGGCTCTTCAAGAAGTTTCTATTTTCTGCCCAGGTTTGTACCTCACAATCAAGGAAATACCACGATCTTGACCACTTGTTTGAACAGAAAGTAGTAAGAAAAAGTGTGAGTGTGTATTCCTCGCCATCAGTAGTGTCTGACTCCTTGGGACCCCGAGGAAAAAGAGTAAAACTTGGTTTGTAGAGTGAGTGATGACCAGGTTTAACATCTGTGTTTTAGTATCTGCCCTAGGCCGTATGTGCTTCCCCAGTGGCTCAGAGGTTAAAGCGTCTGCCTCCAATGAGGGAGACCGGTTCAATCCCTGGGTTGGGAAGATTTCCTGGAAAAGGAAATGGCAACCCACTCCAGTACTCTTGCCTGGAGAAACCCATGGACAAAGGAGCCTGGTAGGCTACAATCCGCGGGGTAGCAAAGAGTCAGACACGACTGAGCGACTTCACTTTCACTTTCACTTTAGGCCGTGTGTAGACTATTTGCATGTCGTTGTGGATCTCCTTAGGTCTTCACCCCAGGCTTGATGCACTCCTGCGGGTGTGTGACTGTGTGGGGTGGAATGAGGGAGGTCCAGGGGAGCGGCGGGCAGCTCGAGCGCCCCCTGGAGGCATGTCTGCAACCGGCCTGGACTTGCTCCTATTGTGGCGGGGCTGGGGGGGGGGGGGGGGGGGGGGGNGGGGGGGGGGGGGGGGGGCGGTGTGTGTGAGTGTGGGTGTGTCTGTGCGTGCGAGCGCGCTCAGTCACTCAGTTAAATTTAAGCCTATCCTAAAACAGTCATTTGTATTTCAAGTCCTTGTTGTCAACAGAAATTGATGACTGCTAAGTAGTAAATATCCAGACACCATTGATAGACGGGGCTGGATCTCAACCGGTGGCGTAGCATAAGCAGAGTTCATATTCAGCCGGTGCACACCAAGAAAAGCCATGCCAGCTGTTAAAAGACTGAAACCCACTACGCAATGCGTAAACACCCACTGCTGCGAACTTCCGAGGGCCACCCTCGCCCCTTCCCAGTGGCCCCACGGTTAGCAATTAAAGAGTCTTTGTCTGCTCAGCCAGAAGCCTGTAGATCCTGATCCCAGGCTGAGGCCAGGGCCCATTCTGATAGGTCAGTTGCCAAATATTTTGAAATAGCCCTAGATGAGAATGTTTTGAAGAAGGAGAAACATGAGGTGAGGAGAAGGATCATTTCTGGGGTCACCATGCACAGTTGTGCAGGCTGTTCACTGTACAAGTTCTCCTGACTGAGGTAGCCAACTGTGAACTAAATTGAAGCCTGTGCTCTGCTTGCCAAACCGTGTGCCCTGACATGGGCCTGCATCTGTCCAAAGAAAGGAGAGCCTCTTTCTCATCTGCACAAAGGTGCTGTGTGTTCTAGCAGCCGGCTCACTTCAGAAGCTACTGTGTTTCAATCATCCAGGCCTGAGTGGAAGAGGCCTAGCCTAGGGGATGCTATAGACCGGGAAGTCAGAAAGAGACACAAGAGAATTTTGGAGCAGAACAAAACCCTTCAAAAAGATGATGGTTGCGGAGAAGGAAGGAGCGCGAACATATACAAACCTGATTCCTACCTGGGGGACTGAGAGACAGTTTGTTTACAACAGAGAAAATGATGGTGAGAAAGAACCAGCTGGAGAAGTGACAGGATAGCTTTGTTTCCTCCTGCTCTGGGAGATCATAGCTGGGTCTCCAAACAAGATGCCCAACTAAAAGACACAGAGGAACGCTCAGGAGAGGGGCCGGGGCTGGCGACAGAAAAGCTGAGATCTTCACATGTGAAAACCTCAAAGAGCCCCCAGGAGGACAAAGGGACCAAAGAAGCAGATGTTCCTGGAGAGCGAGATGATGGTCCAGTTGGGGTGTAACTCCATATGCTAGAAAGTGCACCTTTAGAACTGAATTTCACTGTTTCCCTTCCCAAGAACCAGCTGGGAGCCCTTGCAGACATTATTTAATTTCTCTGAGCCTCAGTTTCTTTGAAATTTGTCATAATAATATCTGCTTTATAGAGCAGTTGAATTAAATTAAGTATGTGAACGGCCTAGCACAATATGTGGCACGAATCAAGTGTTCCGCACTGTAACCATTATTAGAAATATGACTGCTATTATTATCGAGGGCTGCATTCTAAGTCTTGGGAATACCTACAGAGCAGGACAGGACACACGCAGAGCCAGCCAGGACATATATAAAAGGATGTGCAATAAGGGACAAACATTCCGAGACGCATGCAGGACTGGGTCCCATTCTCCAAGAGAAGAGATTTAATGTATGACGGTGATCTTGATAAAGGGCATGTAATATGAGCTTATCTAGGAATGAACTAGAATCACATCTAAGCCAGGTTTGGCATCAAGAGAGCTGAGAACAGGGAAGTGGTGACACCAGAGAAAACCTGATGAAGAAGACAGACGCTGATGACCAAGCCCAGATCCTGGAACTGCCTTGCAGATCCCAGAGCTGCCAAGGGATGAATGGGAGGCAGCCAGCCCTGCCCCAGGGAGCTGGAATCCATCTGCACGTTCTCAGGGAAGAGGGGTCAAACGTTTCCCGGTATGGAACCCGGAGCAGGTAGAACGAGCAGGCCATCCTTCAGTCTGGAACTGAGCCACTGCATCGGTGGCATCCCGACTTCCTGGGAGCACTGTCCAAGGCCCAGCCGCCTCTTGTCCTGGCCTGAGCAGACTTGAGATGTCATGTCATGGTTGGGTTGAACCTCAGACCGCGGGTCTGCCCTGACCACCTCTCCCAATCCACACTTAATTGAATTAACCAGGAGTCTTCGGTATATGTGTGGGAGTAGGGCGATGAAGGACATCTGTTTCATTTATTCATTCCAACACAGATTCATTGGTGACCTCTTTATGCCGGACTCTGAGGATAAAGCAGTGAGCAACCCCCTCTCTGAAGCCTGTCTGGCCTCTAGCTCCTCCATCCCCAGCTGAGCAGATCTGTGCCTGCCTTCCTTTACCTGCCCCCTACCTCTTGGAGCAAAGGCACTGAAAACCTTCCCGTGGACTTCAGCTCTAACCTCTCTCTTGCCTTTCAGCAGTTGTCCAACTACTTCCCTGCCTTCATCATCTCCTGCTCACTACATCTGTCTGAAAAACCAGCCCAGCGTCCCTTTAGTTTAAGCCTCCCCATCAGCGCTAGGACTTAATGTACACAATGCTTTACTGTTGGTGAAGGGCTGCTGTGTTCCTTATGTTGCCGCACCCTCACCTCAACTCTGAGATCAGTGGGAATTATTCACTTCATTTAACAAATTCAGAAACAAAATGCCTAGACCAGGATACCAGCATCCTGGCTCCTCAAATTCTCTACATTCTAACTTAAAATAATGTAGCTCTTCCCAGGTGGTGCTAGTGGTAAAGAACCCTCCTGCCAATGCAGAAGACATAGGAGACTCAGGTTCGATCCATGGGTCAGGAAGATCCCATGGAGGAGAAAATGGCAACCCACTCCAGTATTCTTGCCTGGGAAATCCCATGGACAGGGGAGGCGGGCAGGCCCCAGTCCATGGGGTTGCAAAGAGTCAGACATGATTGAAGCAACTTAGCACGCATGCATACCTCACCTACTTCCAAAAAAGATGTGACTATTATATTATTCGTCTCGAATAGGAGATATTTTATTTTGGGGGTCTTTTAGATATTGACAAGTAGAGTTTTAGAAGTACACAGTGGCGTTATCCCTGCCTTATGCTTATTCCAAAGTACAAAGTCTGGCCTAAAATGACCCCTCTTTCTCACAGAGAGCTCCCTGAGCCAACGCCTCACTTTTCCCCTCATGCTTGCTTATTTATTTGGCTGTGCGAGGCCTTAGTTGCAGCATGTGCAATCTAGTTCCCTGACCAGGGATCGAACCTGGGCCCACTGCTTTGGGAGTGCAGAGTCTTAGCCACTGGACCACCAGGGCAGTCCTTCTTCCCCTTTCTTAACTGAGCTCCTAGAACCTGATCTTCTTTCCTGGGCATTTAGCTCTATTGTCATCATATATCATCATGCTATCATTTTATTATCACTATTTATTACTAACCCATCACACTGAAAGTGTGCAATAGCACAGCTGTCCTCCCCACTAACCATTAACATCTCTTATACCCCAGGGCCTCCCACTAGAGACGGCACCACAATAATGACCTAAATTCTCCTGGTTCAGTTCTTCCTAAAAATCATTCATGATCCCCTCTTTATTGACAATCCTCCAAAATAAAACATCATTCATTCTCCAAGGGTTCCCAGAGTGCCCACACCCACATTTATATTGTGCTTTGTATTTCTTTGCCTGTCCTGTCCACATGATCATAACCCCCAAAAGGCAAATGGTTTAACCCAACTGTTAAGCCCGCAGCAGAGCATACTTCCACACTCTGAAAGTTGCTCAGTAAAATGTTTTTGATCCTGGTAGTCGGTTGACGGTAGTAAAAGTAAAAGCCATTAGGACTGTGATTAATGAAGATACTTACATGCAAGTTTCCCCAAGCACCAGTGAGAGGACGTGTAATTCCATTACCAATACTCAATCTTTCACTCTTGGGGGAATTTCCTCACTAATTAGTCTGAAGCTGTAATTTAGCCTATACTTTAAGGAATGTGTCACATGAGGACACTTCTAATTTATTTCTGACCTTCCTTGAATTTAGAGGCACATATGCCTTTGACCGGTATTTCTCCCAACTGCTATTTTCTTGCTACCAAAAAAAAAAAAAGTAATAATTGTCCAATACTTGAGAAATGGAGCCCAGCTCAGAGTATGTACCCTGGCACTCAGCCTGTCTAAAGGTTTTGTCCAGCCCTCTTGCTGTTCCTTCAAGCTTGCCGTCTAATAACCATGCAGAATGAGATCTGTGCTAGATTACAGGGTCTTTGAAATGAAAGAGGAAATGTAAGCAGAAGTGAAGTGCGGCACACCTGGGTGAGAATTTTAAGAGCCAGTGCACAATTTGCTGTATTCCTTCTTCCTTCTGCTGTGTCAAGGAGAAAGTTCCAGATGCCGGCTTCTCCATCAGTCTGGGTCCCCAAGGAAAGACAACAAATCCCCCAGCCTTACTAACATGGATATGCAGAGTAAGCAAGAAACATACCTGTGGGTTTAAGTCTAGCCCATCCTGACTGCTACAATTATCTCAAATTAAGGAACTCCCATCACAGACTTCAACAAGTTACATTTTGCTCTTGCCCCCTGAATTTCCTCCTGGAAGCCTACCTCTTCACTTGACCTCAGTGAGCAGCCTTGCTCATCCCTATAGACGCTACAGCTCCTTAGCACCATAATCCCCCTCCAAAAAACGTTCTACTCATGACAGTCCACTCCTGGAAAAAGCCACTCCAGTCCTCCTCTTCCAGAAGTCCAGTAAAAGCCTCCACAGGGTTTGATGGAAAGGTGTATAATCCATCACTTACCCTACATTGTTCCTTCCCCCTAGCTCCCAGCCCTGAAGGGTCCAGGGCCCGGCAGGGCCCCCCCCC
>SJYQ01000970.1:1058575-1079516 GCA_006410935.1 Redunca redunca
CCACACAGGGAACAGGAGTTACCCAGTCGCCATGTCCTGACAGCTTGTCACATTATTTTGCTCTGTGGGAGCTCTGATCCCTCCATCCAATCCCTCCATAGACCACGGGCCTCTATACAAGTCCCTGCAGGCAAAGCAAAGCAAGATTGATGCCCTGCAAACGGCCAGCCATGCCCAGGAGGGCTCTGGGTTCAATGCACGGAGCGGCCCATTCTTCCCCACCTCAGGTTCCCACACTGGAGGCCAAAGCCGGAGCTCAGAGCCAGGACAGCAAGAATTCAACCTTTATTCATCCTGGAACACAAATAAGCCACCACACTCCCCTAACCACTCTAGCCCCCTCCCCTCCCCTCCTCAAGGTCACTCTGAAGGCCCTGGGCCTTCTTGAACTAACCAGTGAGTCACAGTGCCCTTTGCACAGAGGAGCTGGGATCAAGAGAGGATTCTGAAAGGTTGGGGAAGAAATAAACTCATTTCCACATTGGCTGCAGAGCCGCCCATCTCTTAATCCCACTCCCACCAGTGTTCTTCTTTCTCCTCTGTGCTCAGTCCTGTCTGACTGAGACCCCGTGGACTGCAGCCCTGCAGGCTCCTCTGCCCATGGGATTCTCCAGGCAAGAATACTGGAGTGGGTTGCCATGCCCTCCTCCAGGGGATCTTCCCAACCCAGGGATCCAATCTCTATCTCCTTTCTTACGTCTCCTGCATTGCAGGTGGATTCTTTACCGTTGAGTTATGGGGGAAGCCCTTCTTTCCCCACTAGTCCCTGTTAAAGCAAATTGTGTATGAGCCCTGAGGCTGAAATAGGCTGATAAAGAACCACAAATCAGCATTAATGCCCCTGGTCATGTGCAACCCAGTTCCTGCAGTTAAAAGCCGCCAATGGGTTTAGACCTAAGAGTAGAGTGCTGGGGACCAGCAAGCAGTACATATAAGAATGACTTCATCTAAATTCCCTGAGAGATTTCATAGACCAAAGCACCTCTGAAGGACAAAAAGACAACTGTAAAATTACCTGAAAATAAATGCTTCTAAAGTGTTCAGAAAGAATCCAGGGTGAGGGGGACAAGGAGGCCGATAACTAATCCATCAGCTCATTTTTTTTTTTTTGATCCCACCTCTAGACTTTTTTTTTTTCAAGGCCTCAGCCTGTCACCATGCAGTTTATCAGCTGTCACTCCATCTCGATTCTGGGTGACATGAGATCAATGGCCTAAAACTGCTCTCAGATCTGCAGAGAAATTTATAACACCAGGCTCTGCCATATCCTGTCTGGGCCCGGGTCCCAGGGCTCTGAGGGAGCGGCCGCCTTCATTTCCATTTCAAAAGTGGATTGTGACCCACTTGGAACCTGAGAGTTCAAGCCATCAGATGCAAAGGAAGGCCTGGGTCAGAAGTCTTGCACACTTACACTCACCAAACAATGACTTTGAGGAATGGAAGAAAAAAAAAAAGACTAGTCAATGATTAAAATTCTCTCTGCCTGGATAAGGCTCTAGCTTCCTGCTTAATTTCTTTGGGGATTTATTAATACCAAAAGCTAAAATTTGCAGCAACATGCTTTAGACTCCGAAAGCAATTAGTTCATCCCATTTATCTAACTGCAGAATTCTTGTGCATGATTTGAGCAGAGATTTATGGGGGTTTTGCTTCTCAGGGAAGGTTCCTTTGGTTTTCTATAACCTTTCTTTTCCATCATAAACTCTGTAATTGGTTATAATTTGGTCTCAAAGTGGCCAGGCTTCCCTGGTGTCTCAGATGATAAAGAATCCATCTGCAATGAAAGATACCTGAGTCGGGAAGATCCCCTGGAGAAAGAAATGGCAACCCACTCCAGTATTCTTGCCTGGAGAATCCCACGGGCAGAGGAGTCTGGCAGGCCACGGTCCATGGGGTCTCGAAGAGTCAGAAACGACTGAGCGACCAACACTTTCACTTTACAAAGTGCTCATGAACCAGAAACAAGATCCCAGGAGCCCAAGTCATATCCCATACCCCACACTTTCTAACCAAAGGGTTCCAGAGAAAAAAATTTTTTTTATTTTGGCCACGCCAAGTGATATGCAGGACCTTAGTTCCCCAACCCACGGGTGTGATCAAACCCATGGCCCCTGCTTTGGGAGCTCTGGCTCAGAGTTAACCACTGGACCTTCAGGGAAGTCCCTCCATGGAAATTCCAAATGCCTCCCCCCCACCATATGAAATCCTGGGGTGATAAGGGGGAGGCCAGCTCTCTTCCCTCAACCTCACTCCAAGATTGGGCCAGCTATGGAACCGCTCCATGCCCACCACCATTTGGCTGGACAGATGCCCAACAGAAGGCACGCTGAGGGGACTCCGGACTTGCCCCTGGCTAAACCCAGAGAAACCTCAGCTTTCTGAGCAAAAAGAAAGCCCTCCCTCTCACTGCTGTCCGCCTGCCTTCTGCTTGCAACCAGACATCCAAGAGGAGGTCCCCGGAGGAACTGTATTCTGCAGAGGACCTGCCATGGCTGGAGCTTCACCAACCAGCTCCTGCCACACCGCTGGCCTTGGCAACCTCTGACTCATAGAGAAGGCAGCGCTGGACCATCAGGAATCACAGTCCTCTGGCTGAACACACACAGCAGGTGCCATCTCAGCCCACACCTCCCTGTGCTGAGTCTCATGGGAATCCACTGGAACACTGACCCCCAGTCCACAAGGGCACCTTGAGACAGTAGCCCTTCACCTTCCTCCCAGACCAAAGTCCACCAGTTTAGGCTTATTGCTCCCTTCCCTGCCTCTCCTTCCCTCTCCCTTTGCTCTAGTGACCCCACTGATCTCAGGGGTGACATCTTTCAACAGCCCCCCATTGCCTTAAGAATAAAAGTGACATTCCTTAACATGGCGTGTGAAGCACCTACACACCCGTCCTGGCTTTCTTCATCCTTCTGCTGTACCCCAGCCCCTCATGGCCCCCTGCACTCCAGCCCTCTGACCCTCGTGCCTCTGAGTTTGTTGTTCCTTCAGCAAGAAGTCTCATTCACCTCCACTCTTCTTCCTCCCTTTCTACCCTTTAGCTAATTTCTACTTATCCTTCAAAACTCAGATTAAATGTCACCTCCTCCAGGAAGCTTTCCCTGAGTGCCTCCAGTTCCCAGTGCAGTAAGCCCAGCCCCCTTCCCCTGGGCTCACCCGGCAGGAAGTGGGCCCCTGCATGTGACCATGTATTCCACCCTGAAAGGAGTGTGCGCAGCACCTGGGGTCAGCAGCTGCACTTCTCACTCCCATTCTGTCTCCTCCCTCTTGTCTCTCCCCTGCCTCTGGACTGGGCAGCAGTTTCTATCATTTCTTTCCTTCTTTTTCTAAATAACCTTTATATTAAAACCATTTCCGTTTACAGGAAAATGGTTATGATAGCACAGAGTTCCCCTCAACTCCACACCCAGTTTCCCCTGCTATTAGCATCTCACACTGGTATCGTACAATGGTCACAATTCATGCACCACGCTGATACATTGTTATTATCTGAAGCCCATCCTTTATTGAGGTTTCCTTGGTCTTTCCCTGCTGTCCCTTTGTTGTTGTTCTGGGACACCCCATTGCATTGAGTTGTTGTGCCTCCTGCCCTGTTCCTCTTAAGAGGGACAGCTTCTCAGCCTTCCCTTATTTTTGATGACCTTGTCAGTTTCAAGGAGTCCTGGTAGGGAATTTTGTAGATATCCTTCAGTTTGTGTTTGCCTGATGTTTTTCTTATCATTAGACCAGGATTCTGTGTTCTGGAGGTAAAGCGCCATTTTCATCACATCTTATCAAGGGGTGCATACTACACACACGATCTGTCAGCGTTGACGCTGACCCTGATCTTGTGGAGGAGGTGGTGTTTGTCCGCTTTCTGCGTGTAAAGTCCCTCTTTCTCCCTCCTTTCCACACTGTCCCCTTAGGAGGGACGTGCACAGCTCACAGCTGAGGACGGGGGCTTCTTCTCAGCCTCCTAGAAGGGACAGTATCTGCATAAGCTACATGAAAGCTCGGTCTCTTCTCTCCCATTTATTGGTATCACTGTGGATCATTTGTTTCCTTTTTTAAGTCCCTGGTCCCATAACACATACCACAGAGTCTGGTACTGAGTGAGTTCTCCGTAGGGTCTGTTGAGAGAATGAGGGTATATGAAGCCGGTGATCTGTGTCCCTTCAAAATTCTTATGTTGAAACCCTAGGTTCTAATACCACAGAATGTGGTGATATTTGGAGCCTGGGCCTTTAGAGAGGTTTTTCAGGTCAAATGAGGTTATAAGGGTGGGTCCTAATGCAATATGACAGGTGTCCCCTGTAAGAAGAGGAACAGATACCAAGCAAGCGCGCACGGAGAAAAGACCAGGTGAGGCTCCGCAAGCGGCGAGAGAGGCCTCAGGAGGAAGCAGTCCCGCCTGCACCTTGGTCTTGGCCTTCCAGCTTCTGGAAAGGAAGGAAATAAATCTCTTGTTTAAGCCGTGCCATCTATGACATCTGTTAGGGCAACCCGAGGAGGCTAACAGAAGGGAACCACGGGATCAGACATCGTATCAGCTCCACGTAAGTCATAGGAGGTCACCATGCTTCTGGGCATCCGAGGAGGGGCAGTCCTCTGGAATAGTCCTCCCCCCTCCCCGAATTAGGGGTCACTGTCCATTAAATATTTGTACCTTTAAGTGGTTTCAGTGTTGATACAAGGTTTCTGTGGAAATCTCTGGTGAAAAGTTTACAGAAAACTCCTTTTTTGCCACCATCTGATCTCTTAAATCAGAGAATAAGGTACCAAAAGATTTTGAAATGACAAAAGTTACTTGAAGCCTCAATAACCATCTTTTTCCTTCTGGGGGATCTGTACACCTACTACTATGTCTACTATTAGTTCCAGAAAGGGGTCCAGGGCTGGGGACAGGAAACCAAGGCAATGTAAATAGGAAATGGGAGAGGTTTTATTTTTCTCTATTTTCTGAACAAATCCCTCACCTATAAGAGACTTAAGATTATATGGCCTATGATTTTTCTTCCCTTTTGCTTTAAAAAGAGATAATAACTACCATCATCAGGGTTTCCTAAGCACCTGATACAGTATTATCTTACATAGTCCTTAAGACAGTCTTGAACATGAAAGTGAAATTGCTCAGTCGTGTCTGACTCTTTGCGACCCCATGGACTGTAGCCCACCAGGCTCCTTTGTCCATGGGATTCTCCAGGCAAGAATGCAGTGGGTTGCCATTTCCTTCTCCAGGGGATCTTCCCAACCCAGGAATCAAATCCAGGTCTCCTGCATTGCAGGCAGATGCTTTATCCTCTGAGCCACCAGGGAAGCCCTAAGACAGTCTTACAGGATGCTGTTATTATCCCCATTTTGCAGATGAAGCAACTAAGATACAGAAAGATCAACTAACTTGCCCAGAGCCACACAGCAAATCAATAGTGACTTTCATATTCGAACCTAAGCAGGATGATTGCAGAGCCTGCAGTCAACAGCCATGTTTTGTTCCTTTTCAGGTTAAGTGGGTATCCCAGAGCATCCTGACACACAGAGCACGCAAAAGGACGAGTGGCCTAGGACCTGGAAATGGTCTAGGGTTTGTGAGCATCTGGCACTGGGATCAATCCAAAATCAGAGTTTAAACACCACTTACCTTCAGCCCCACACCGTCTCATTATCTGACTGCTGAGTTTCAACCAGGGCTGCTCTGTGGTTTGGTATAAATGTTTAAATTCACTATGCCAGTTTTGACAGACCAACAGATGTGGAGCGGGGTGGGGGTGGATCTTTCTTTAAAATACAAAGTAAGCAGTCGAAGGAAAGAGCTTGGTTGCATTTCTAGAGAGCAAACCCCAGTAAAACCCAGCGACTGAGTAATTCTAAGAGACGTCTACAGTGTGCTTTAGTTACAAGAATGAATTGGATGCCTCTGAAGAGCTGCCTCTGTTCTCTGTTTGGACAAACACTTTCTGCCAACTTCTCTGGAAGCTTCATCTGATAAGAGTGAGCCTGTTAGAAAAGAAACGGTGGGCTCTGGCTTTTTTCTTTTTCTTTTAAGTTAAAAGGTTAAAAAATAACCCCTGTCTCCATCCATCCTTAGAATTACACTTTCCTGCAAAGTTCTTTTCCTGGTAGATATAATCCTAATTAAAAATAAATTACATGCTGTATAGAATTTGAAAGGGAAAGGATAATCCTATTACGTATGAGAGTATATCCCGATTTTCCTTCCCGCTAAACTGTGGGAGATATCAGATCTGGCTGCACCCCCCATTGTCGCGGCTTTGAAAACTTTCCTGGAGCCCTAATCCGTCACGTGACGCCCGTGTCAATCTCGGGGTCTGCACGCGAGTTTCACAAAGCGGGCATTAGGCTGGGTCCCGGGGGCGCAGCTCGGCGGGGCCCGCAACATTTGCATGCCGAGAAAATGCCGGCCATTGTGGGGTCGCATTTGTTCTCAGGATTGCGAGAGACAGTTGCCGGCTAAGTTGCTAAAAGCAGGGGCTCCTTTCAGCCAGTCCCGGCCTTTGGTATGAAAACAAACGGATTGGAGAGGCTTTGTGGGCCGGTCGGCGCCCGGGGAAGGCGAGCGGCCGCCCCTCCGCCTCCGCCCCTCCGCCTCCGCCTCCAGCCCCACCTCCCAGGACATTTTGCTTCCCGGGGGAGGTGCGGTAGGCGCTGAGGCGCTGTTTTAAATCGTATTTCCATAATCTGGAGGCTGCCGGCGGAGGGTCTCATTCTGCGCGCGTGCCTTCACACGCCCACGGCCGGCTCCGAAAGGCTTCCGCGCGCCCGCCGCGGCAGCTGCTCGCCGCCCTGCTCCCGGGCTCCCGACTCCCGGCTCTGCTCTCCCTGGCGTCGCGGCGATCGCGGCCCCTTCTGAGCCGCGGATGAGATGCTTTTGGCTCCTATCGTCTCCATACCCCTCCTCCCGTCCCTTGGTCTTTCCCTCTTGTCCCTCGTCCCCGACCCCACCACCTGCACGCCCTTGTTTATTTCAGTCTTCAGAAGGAACATGATGACGTGCAAGCGCTTTGACTAAAAATATTGGGGAATTCCCATTCTCCAGCCAAGCCCCAAACCCAAATTTGAACAACGCGCCCTGGGCTCCCACGGTTCAGCCCTGCACCGAGAGGTGCGGGGGGCGCAGGGGTCGCGGGCATAGGGTGCGGCTCCCAGCCACTGGGCAAGTGTCTACTCACGGGAACCGCTGGAGGGATCTTTTCTCCGCGACTCAGACCCCAATGCCCTCTCCATTCGCCCCCTAACCCCCTCCCCTGTTCTTGGCTCTGCCGCCCCGCGGCAGCCCGGGGCGGATCTGAACTCTCGGGGTTACGCGGGGAGAGGCCGCTGTCCTGCCGCCGAGTTCTGAATCTGCTCGCTTGGCGTCCGTGCCGGCCGAGAAGGGGACGAGAAGCGAGCGCGAGATCCCGGGAGTGCCAGAGGTCACCAGCAGGCCCTAAGGCCGGGGTGGGAGCCCTGCTCGGGGAGAAGCCGGGAAGGGGTTTTAATGTGCATCCTCTCCGAGAAATCTCTCCAGGGCCGGAGCAGAGAGAGAGAGAGCAAGCAAGCTACGAACTGGCAGTGGGAAGGGGAAAAGTGCAAGAGAAAGCTGGAAATCGGGCTCCGGTAGGGGGCGTCGCGCTTTCCGCGTTCCTGCGCGGATGCGTCTCGGATGCATGCTAAAACCTCTTCGCTTTTGGCGTTCCTAGGCCAGCAGGACGGGGCAGCTGGGAAAGGGAATCGAGAGGCACGATCGCGCTGCATGGTCCAGCACACAGGGCACCCCCACCTAAGTCTCAAGAGCTTTTACGAGGCCTAGGGCTGCATCTTTTGCTCCCTGGCAACTCCAGAGCCCCTCCCCCGTTACCGTCACTGCCCACCAAGCTCCTCGGTCTCCCTGCTCTGGGAAGACTCCTGTGTTTCTTCCGAAAAGACCCCAGATACACCCCCCTAGGGTTTAGGGGGAAGGAAAACACAGATAGGATGTCAGCAGGACTATAATCAGGATTCAGAAGAACGTTTACAAACTCCAGTCTGCTTATCAAGTCTTTCGCCTTGGAAAAAATAGAGAAAGAAAACTCCCTGTGGGTGACTTTTGTTTTTAACCTCTTGTCCTTCGTGTGTATTTGCACACCCTGCTCAATAAATCTCTTCAATAAGTATCAGTAAGAATCTGTCTTGTGGGTGACTGGAGGCCCATCTCCCAGATCTTCGGGAATGCTGGGGGTGGGGGGATACCTTGGGTGCAGCGTACGCCTGGGGCCAGCCGAGGGGGGGGGGGCCCGCCCAGCTCAGAGCTGGCAAAGCCAAAGCTCCACACTTTCGCAGGCAGATGGTTAAGTTTCCCCCCAGGTTCGTGCCAGGTTTCAGCGTCCTGCTGTGATTTTGTTCTTCTGGAACGGGATGAGTATTGCTTCCCAGAGTGGCCCTATTAGAACAAAAAGAAAATCCTCTGAATAGGCGGAACAAGGCATCAGGAGGGAGAGTTCTCTAAATGCTCTTTAATACGAGCTGGGTATTGTGTGGAATTCAGCGCCCATCACCGTTTAGCAGGAGAGTTATGGCAGTGATTGGGGATGAATAGAGGAACATAATGGATACATGTGGCGTTTGCTCATTATATTCAAGTTAGCCCAACTCCGCTGTGGAAACTGTTCAACTTTCTCTCCCCTTAGCTTGTCACAGTTAAATAATACAGACATTGGGGCCTCCAATGGGATCGCCTGCCACGCCATTCTATTTCCACTACTAACGAGGGCTTCATAAGCCTTTGATACAGTCTGATCTTTGAAACCTTTCCAAATCTCCTCAAGCTTATGCTAAATCCTATTTGGAACTTTTTTTTTTCCTTTCCTGCTAGCGCCCAGGGCTTAAGAAAGCCATTTGGACAGTGACATGCATACTAACACGTCTCAGAGCTCTTTTCTGAAAAGGAAGGGGCAGCTCCGATCACCGGGGCTCACACGAGCAAAACACAATTGCGTACACAAATTTGAATAAAATCAATTTCCCCTTATCCTTCGAGTTCCTCAATCTAGAGGCTATTTCCGAGCGCCGTGGGAAGTTCGGAAATAAGGCGAACTGAGCCTCAGACGGCGGAGCAAGTCTGAAGAGAGAGTGGGGGGGCGCGAGCGATTTCAAAGCCTCTGGGGTGGAAAAAAAAAAAAAAAGACAGAGTGAGTGTGGGGTCTCAAGCCACGAGGGCTAAATCCCAGCGCGATTGCTCTCGCTTCAAGCGGCCGGTAAAGGCGGGGCACAACTAACAGAACCATCCGCCCCTGTAACGCCGGCGACCTGTGCCAACTCCTCTGCACGCAGAGCGTTGACAGGAGATGAAAAAAGCCAAAGGAGTTAAAGAAACAAAGGAAAGATTCTCTATTTTCCCTTTCTTGTTTTCCCCTCTAAGCCCCTCCACCGTAAAGGGATCGTCAGGGGCTGGCGTAGCGGCGGCGCTAGAGCCAGGCTGCCATTGGCTGCCCAGCTCGGGTGATTTGCATTTCGGCGGCTATAAAAGCGGAGGCGGCTCACAGCCGCGCAGCTCCAGCCCGAAGAGCGAAGGGGAAGGTGCAGAGTGTGGGCGGGATCCACGCGTCCTCCGAGCCCGCCGGAGCTTTGGAGCTGCAGCCTGCAGACTTCTCCTGCACACGGCTCTCAAAAAAAGCGTGCACTCGGGAGCCTGGGACTCACGCCCGGACCTGCAAACCATAGAGGAAATCGCTCGCTCAGCATTTTGGAATAGCGCTTGGGGCTGGCGGCATGAGTCCAGCCAGGCGCGGGGGCAGCCCCTGCCTTTTCCCCTTGCAGCTCTTCAGCCTCTGCTGGGTGCTCTCGGTGGCCCAGAGCAAGACTGTGAGATACAGCACCTTCGAGGAGGATGCCCCGGGCACAGTCATCGGGACCCTGGCCGAAGACCTGCATATGAAAGTGTCCGGAGACACAAGCTTCCGCCTGATGAAGCAGTTCAACAGCTCACTAATCCGAGTGCGCGAGGGCGACGGGCAGCTGACCGTCGGGGACGCGGGCCTGGACCGAGAGCGGCTGTGCGGCCAGGCCCCTCAGTGCGTGCTGGCCTTCGACGTGGTCAGCTTCTCCCAGGAGCAGTTCCGGCTGGTGCACGTGGAGGTGTCGGTGAGGGACATCAACGACCATGCGCCGCGCTTCCCCCGGGCCCAGATTCCCGTGGAAGTGTCCGAGGGCGCGGCGGTGGGCACGCGCATCCCCCTGGAGGTGCCCGTGGACGAGGACGTGGGCGCCAACGGGCTGCAAAGCGTGCGCCTAGCCGAGCCTCACAGCCCCTTCCGCGTGGAGCTGCAGACGCGCGCTGACGGTGCCCAGTGCGCCGACTTGGTGCTGCTGCAGGAGCTGGACCGCGAGAGCCAGGCCACCTACAGCCTGGGGCTGGTGGCCCAGGACGGCGGCCGACCCCCGCGCTCCGCCACGGCCGCCCTCAGCGTGCGAGTGCTGGACGCCAACGACCACAGCCCGGCCTTCCCGCAGGGCGCCGTGGCCGAGGTGGAGCTGGCTGAGGACGCGCCCGTGGGCTCGCTCCTGCTAGACCTGGACGCGGCGGACCCCGACGAGGGCCCCAACGGCGACGTGGTGTTCGCCTTCGGGGCCCGCACCCCGCCCGAGGCGCGCCGCCTCTTCCGCCTGGACCCGCGCTCCGGCCGCCTCACCCTGTGGTGTTCGCCTTCGGGGCCCGCACCCCGCCCGAGGCGCGCCGCCTCTTCCGCCTGGACCCGCGCTCCGGCCGCCTCACCCTGGCGGGGCCCGTGGACTACGAGCGCCAGGACACTTACGAACTGGACGTGCGGGCGCAGGACCGCGGCCCCGGGCCCCGCGCCGCCACCTGCAAGGTCATCGTGCGCCTCCGCGACGTCAATGACAACGCTCCGGACATCTCCATCACCCCGCTGGCCGCCCCGGGCGCGCCTGCTGCCTCGCCCTTCCCCGCCGCTGCCGCTGCTCTTGGTGGGGCGGAGGCCACCTCGTCGACCGAGCCTGGGACGCCAGAGGCGGGCGCCATCTCGCTGGTGCCGGAGGGGGCGGCGCGCGAGAGCCTGGTGGCGCTGGTCAGCACCTCGGACAGGGACTCGGGCGCCAATGGGCAGGTGCGCTGCGCCCTCTACGGGCACGAGCACTTCCGGCTGCAGCCGGCCTACGCGGGCAGCTACCTGGTGGTGACCGCGGCGTCCCTGGACCGCGAGCGCATCTCCGAGTACAACCTGACGCTGGTTGCCGAGGACCGCGGCGCGCCCCCGCTGCGCACAGTGCGGCCCTACACGGTGCGCGTGGGCGACGAGAACGACAACGCGCCGCTCTTCACGCGGCCGGTCTACGAGGTGTCAGTGCGCGAGAACAACCCGCCCGGGGCCTACTTGGCCACGGTGGCCGCCAGGGACCCGGACCTGGGCCGCAACGGCCAGGTCACCTACCGGCTGCTGGAGGCCGAGGTGGGCCGGGCTGGGGGCGCCGTGTCCACTTACGTCTCCGTGGACCCAGCGACAGGGGCCATCTACGCGCTGCGCAGCTTCGACTACGAGACGCTTCGCCAGCTCGACGTGCGCATCCAGGCGAGCGACGGGGGCTCCCCTCAGCTCTCCAGCAGTGCCCTGGTGCAAGTGCGGGTGCTGGACCAGAACGACCACGCCCCGATCCTGGTGCACCCGCCGCCGGCCAACGGCTCCCTGGAAGTGGTGGTCCCCGGGCGCACAGCGAAGGACACGGCGGTGGCGCGCGTGCAGGCCCGGGACGCAGACGAGGGTGCCAACGGGGAGCTGGCCTTCGACCTGCTGCAGCAGGAGCCGCGAGAAGCCTTCGCCATCGACCGCCGCACCGGGGAGATCGTGCTCACCGGCGACCTCTCGCAGGAGCCGCCTGGCCAAGTCTTCCGGGCGCTGCTGGTCATATCCGACGGCGGCCGCCCCCCTCTCTCCACCACCGCCACCGTCAGCTTCGTGGTGACGGCGGGGGGCGGACGCGGGCTGGCGTCGCCGGCAGGCGCGGGGAACCCGGAGCGCTCTCGCCCGCCCGGCTCGCGGCTCGCGACGTCGGGGCCGGCGCTGCAGTGGGACACGCCGCTGATCATCATCATCGTGCTGGCCGGGAGCTGCACGCTGCTGCTGGCCGCCATCATCGCCATCGCCACCACCTGCAACCGCCGCAAGAAGGAGGTGCGCAAAGGGGGGCCCCGCCGGGAAGAGCGGCCCGGGGCGGCGGGCGGCGGAGCCTCGGCTCCCGGCTCCCCGGAGGAGGCCGCCCGGGGAGCCGGGCCCAGGCCCAACATGTTCGACGTGCTCACCTTCCCTGGCAGCGGCAAAGCGCCCTTTGGCAGCCCCGCGGCCGACGCGCCCCCGCCCGCGGTCGCCGCCGCGGCCGAAGTGCCGGGCTCGGAGGGCGGCGGTGCCACCGGGGAAAGCGCCTGTCACTTCGAGGGGCAGCAGCGGCTCCGCGGCGCGCACGCCGAGGTGAGGCCTTCCTTCGGCCGGGCGCCGCGCTCGGTGCCCCGCGGACAGGCTTGGGGAAGGGACTGGAGGGTCCTGGGGGTGCGTGCGCGGGAGACGCCTAACCTGTCACACTTGTGTTTTGTTTGTTTGTTTGTTTGTTTTGTTTTGTTTTGTGTCCAACCCTCACCCCTGCCTGCTGCCCCGATCCCTGGCTGCAGCCCTACGGCGCCTCCCCCGGCTTCGGCAAGGAGCCGGCGCCCCCTGTGGCTGTCTGGAAAGGACATTCCTTCAACACCATCTCCGGCCGGGAAGCGGAGAAGTTCAGCGGCAAAGACAGCGGCAAAGGGGACAGTGACTTCAACGACAGCGATTCCGATATCAGCGGGGACGCTCTGAAGAAGGACCTCATCAACCACATGCAGAGCGGTGAGGGCGCCTCCTTCGCGCCGGGTTCAGCGCGCCCGCCCCCAGCCCCACCCTTGCTTTCCCGCGGGGCCTCTCTTCTGCATCTCGGTTCCCAGACCCCCGCTCCCCCGTCCCTGCATTCTTCTGTCCTTGAGTTCCGGTTTCCAGGCTGCCTCAAACGGCGAATGCCAAAATGCCACGTTGAGACAGCGCCACCGCCTAAATAAACCCCCCATCCTGTTAAGTTATTAGCTGAGAAAGGGAATTCTTTTATTTATTTATTTATTGCTTCCCTAAAGCGTGGGTAGCTTCGTATTAAGGTGGCCTTACAGGAAACAGGGCTCATTTCAGATCTAGAACCAGGGCGTTCATCTTCTTACACGCTTCCCTTCTCAGCCGCCCTGCCCCTGACCGTTCGTGTAACCTCAGTAACCATCGTGCTTGTGTTTCTCCCTTGTGTTTCTCTTTTCTGTTAGGCTTGTGGGCGTGCACCGCGGAGTGTAAGATCCTGGGCCATTCTGACCGCTGCTGGAGCCCCTCCTGCGCTGGAGGGCCCAGCACACACGCCTCGACTCACCCCCCAGCCCAGATGTCGACCTTCTGCAAGAGCACGTCCCTGCCCCGGGATCCTCTGCGCAGGGACAGCTACTACCAGGCCCAGCTGCCCAAGACCGTGGGGCTGCAGAGCGTCTACGAGAAGGTGCTGCACAGAGATTATGACAGGACAGCCACTCTGCTCTCCCCGCCTCGGCCAGGGAGGCTCCCAGACTTGCAGGAGATCGGGGTGCCCTTGTATCAGTCCCCCCCTGGCAGGTACCTGTCCCCAAAGAAGGAAGCCAATGAAAATGTGTAAACCCATGCTGCATGTTGTCACTCATACACAGGTCACTCCAGAGACGTCCCTAAGTTATTGACCGGTTTCAGTGTTGTATATAGAAATATGCAAGATGTGCCTTAAAATGAAGTTGTTGGAAGCTATTTCCAATCACATTGGTACTGTTTGGTATTTGCAAACAAAAATGTAGTTAATGTAATTTTTATGAAATGTGTGCAGTATTTAATTTTTTCTTATCATGCTATTGACTTTCATTTCCCTTGCGGCTTGCCATTTTCTTAGTGTTTTTAACCTGTACATGGTGTAATGTAATGTTTGTATATAATGAAATTTTGTTATATTTTTATATAATAAAAGCTAAAGTGGAAGTTATTGCCAAAGGAACTGTCTGTTAGACAAAAAAATATATATATATATGTTGGGATTACTTAATGGAAATTTATCTTTCACCTGAAACAACCTAGTGTTTGAGAAGTTTTGCCTGGCCAAGTATAACTTGTATATCTTGAGTCTGTGGTAGATTTCAATTGTTATTTAATTACATTTGGTTTTCTGTAAACCGTGTCACTTATAAGCACAGTAATAAAGGATTTGTCATGTGTTTGAAGAATCTGCTAATTGCTTTTCCTACACTTGCCTACAGTCAGGCTTTCACAAATAATCTGAGTAGCAGAATTAAACTCTTTTTCAAGTGCTAATTATTTGGGCATTATTAGTGTTCACAGCAACTTTAAACCTGTGGGATTTTCAAGTATTGGCATCTCAGTCAAGTATATTGGTTGCTTTTGTAAAACAAATGCCTCTCCGTATACATCAGGCATGCTATAAAATTCCTGGCCTATTTACTCAACAAATGTTTATGGAGCATCTACTAAAAAGTGGAGTAAAACTGAGTTTGGACTGTTCTTTGACTAACTAAACAAACCTCTGTAAAGCTTTTACTAACTGCTATAGCTCCTAAGAACTGGGGTTCAAGATTAAGATGAGATAGTCCCAAGAAGCTCTTAGCTTAAATATTAAGAATTGATTTTAATACCAAAAAGAAACTCAAACCTATGGGTGAAATGATGCTTGGGATGTATTTTAAAATAGTCTAGAGAAAAGCACAAGGCTATGTGAAACAAGATTGAAAACATATTGGTCGTGGTCAGTGCTAGCATGGGTTTATGTGTGTGTATTTGTGTTTGAAAATGTATGTAATGAAGGTTTTTAAACACACACACAGAAAAGATGTATACCTGTCTTATCCTCTGTGCATTCATTTTATTAGAAATTAATAATGAGAGCTAACATTGCCTGAATGAGCTTTTATATGAGTGCAGCTCCTTACAAAGATACTCTGCATGAATTATCTCATTTAATCCTCAAACATCCCCCATGAGATGGGAACTATCATTATTTCCACTTTACAGATAAGGAAGCAGGGACACAATTTAGGTAAAACACCCAAAAGTCACAAAGCTAGCAAGTGGCCAGGATAAGATTTAACCAAGATTATTCAAGGCAAGAAAATAAAATGAAATAATGATTTTTTTTTCTTTTTAACTTGAAAGAAACAAAGAGTTAAGTAGAACAGTCCCAATACATTGCATTTACCGCCTGATTATTGTTTAGCACTTTATATTTGTGAAGTGTCTGTGTTCCTTTATTACTAATTATAGAGAATGAGGCTCTGCAATGAATAGTGGAGCCCTCAAAGCTGCCTGTTGAAGTCCTAATTGAAACCAGTGGTGGCTCCAAGCTGAACAGCAGGGTGGGCGCACACAAGCACCCTGCTCCCCAAGGCCTGTGCAGAGTTCAGTGGTTTCTGCCAGCAGTTGAGCTGAAAATGCACCTGACGAGCTCAAACAGCCCAGACAGACCTCAGCTCCTGGAACAAAATGTTGGATGTGGCCAGACCCCAGCTAGACCTCCCATTCCAACATCCAAAGCTTTCTTCTTGAGCCAATCTCTTCAAATGCAGAGCAGAAAAATGAATAATCCCTCATTAGCAGCCTAAAAGCATCCAATCTATGAATGCATTTGCCAGCTCTTCTCCTTCAAAAGCAAAATGGTGTCATTGTCGTCTTATTTTGTTATCTTATTTTGTGCTCTGCAAACTTGTTTCACTGCCCCCCAGATTTCATTTTCAAAATCTCTTTGACTTTCCCGAGAGGAATGACCATTACAAGACTTGATGTTGCTTGGAACTTAAAAAAAAAAAGAAAAATTAAAACAAAATTCAGCCCTTAAAATTGTCTAAATGAAAAAAAAAGAGAGAGAGAAGGGTCCAAGGGTACTCATCTAAGGGTCACCAAAGTAACTCTCAGAGAAACAGGAGCTAAAGGAAAGAAGCTCTCTGTTTTTCCTTGAGAAATGCTGATTCTCGAGCATATTTTTAAGGAAGTATATTGCTTTATTAAGTTAAATGAGATAATATACATGCAGAACACATAGGACCATGTCTGGCCTATAGTAAAACATCTTGCCTTCCTCCTTCCTTGCCTTCCTCTGGAGCCAGTCTCTACTATAACTATCAGTGCAGCCCTATCTGCAATGCGGGAGACCTAGGTTCCATCCCTGGGTCAGGAAGATCCCCTGGAGAAGGGATTGGCTACCCACTCCAGGCTTCTTGCCTGGAGAATCCCATGGACAGAGGAGCCTGACAGTCTATGGTCCATGGGGTCACAAAGAGTCAGACAGGACTGAGCGGCTAACACACACATCCATCCACCCAGGAAGAGAAAACAGACCCGGGATGTTTGGTCTTGTTCAGAGACGGGTTTGCAGTCTTTGTCTCTTCCAATTTCACCGTGGAGACCAGAGCTTCATATGCAAGTATGGCTAAAGCAAGTATGGCTTTACCAGCAGCACTCTGCAAGCAAGTATGGCCCTCAGTGTTTGTGATGGTCCCATAAATCCGTCTTTGGAGGTGGAGGCCTACAACCCTGGAGTACCTTCACAGTGAACACTGGGATCTGGAAGGCTCTTGGGGACGTGGGAGGTCACCTTGATAGAGAACTAGAGCCAGACTTTACCTATTTCACTTTTTATGTCCGGCCCCATTGACTTGGACGTCCTACACTTCCTATAATAAAATATCCATCAAAGAAACCACTTCAGAAAATTAAAATGTAAGTGGTTTCCACATCTATTGAAAAATACATTCTGAAATAGAGCGAAAACAGGATGCATGTCTCTAGATACAAATATACATGTACATGGAAAGAAAGAAATATGCGTGTATATAAAATCAGGACGAGTTCCGTGCCACAATTAGCTAAATATCTGGTTTATCTCACTTGGCAAATACAAGCTTTTATCATCTAAAACTTCTACTTTGGAAAATAAGCATATTCACTTTAGTCCTGGATTCAGTAACCACAGGATAACTGGAACGCTGTAAGTTCTGAAGGCAAACTGAAGCAAAGTAATATAGTACTTGATGGGGCACTGTGCTTTGCAACAATTCCAAAGGGCTTTGAAAATGCTGTCTAGTTTTCAGCAGCTATGCAAGAGCTCAAGAGAGTATTTATCATTCCATTTCTTCAGAGGGAAATAATCTGCAGTGGAATTTGCCAACAGGTTTAAAGTCACCTAATAAGAAAACAGCGGGCAGAAAGAGACAACGGGCTGGTTTAAAAGCCATCACGTAAGCCACCAGATTAAATGTGTTTCAGCGGCAGGGGCAGGGGAAATCGTCACTCATCAGCAGAACGCAAGGTTTGCTCCCACAAAACTTGTTTCAGAAATTTCAATATATCAAAGTGAAGCCTGCATAGTTTAATGGGGAATTAGGAAAATTCCATTTGCCAATCCAGTATGACATTTGGCTAGATCTCAAGACACCTCAGACTCAACATGTCCAAGTCAAAATCATTCTCCCTTCTCGGCCACCAAAAACTACCCCTCTGGCAACTATTTTAAACTCTGCACTTTTCAGACCAAGCTAAATACTTGGTATTTAGACCAGATATTAAAGTCATTTTAAGTATTTAGACCAAACACTAAAGTCATTTTAAGATGCCACCGAATTTCTTACTTCTGCTCACCAAGATCCATTGATTCCATTTCCCAACCATTGTTGAATTGTTCCTTCACTCCACTGCAGCAGGTAGGAGGCCCTGCTTACATCCCCGCCACAGACCTCTGTGTTTGCTCCGCTTCTGCTTGCCATGTGAGTCTCCATCCAGACATTGGCCTCTGCGGCCTGAGACTTTGCTGAGAGCGTGAGGCCCCACCAGTGTTTGGGCCCACAGAAGTTTATTCAAACTGTGTACAGAGAAGTCTGGAAGCACCGGGGATTTAAGACCTACAGAGGCAACCCTCAGCTCATCAGGGACAGGCGTTGGTGGATAAATACCCCGGCTTTCCCACCCCTTGGAAGGACAACTCTGAGCTGTGTTCTGTACAGTGTCCCTGAGAGTCGCAAGAGAATCCAAACCCGGGTTGCCCACAGCAGCAACCTCAGTCAGTGAACTGTCTCACCGCCTGTCTCACTTTCCCCACTCAGTCACTTGTGCTTCCTGGGATCAGCTCCCAAACAAACTTCCTGCTCTCAAGCTTTTGTTTCAGTGCTTGCTTTTAGGGGGACTATCCAAATCAGGATGGATGCAAAAGAATAAGAGTAACGACTCCAGTTTTTAGTAATCACTGTGTTTTACACACTGCACCAAGCTCTTTACAGAAGTAATGTTGCCTGGGAATTCCCATGTACAGAGGAGCCTGGAGGGCCATAGCCATGGGGTCACAACTTAGCGACTACGTCACCATCTTACGTATGGGGAAAGTGAGATCGGAAGGAGTACGGTAACTCGTCACAGGTCACACAGCTACTATTAGAAAGAGTCGAGATTTTTAAAAACTCTAGTCCAAAGTGAAGGCTCGTCGCTTCTCTCCCGGGTTGCAGCGTGAGTCTCCAACCTGCTCACCCTGGATTCACTACCGGCTTCCCTCTGTTCATCCTCCATGCTGGTCATGAAGACCCTTTCTAAAATCTGCTTTCATCACTCCTCTGATTACTGCCCTCCTGACTTCCCACAGCCTTTTGGATAAAGTCCTCGGTGCTCCGTGGCATCCCAGGCCCCCAGTCCTCTGGCCCCAGACTGGACCCTGCTGCTGTCCCTTCCTGGTCCAGCCCCTACTTCATCCCACCCCTACACCCCCCACTCTCACCCCAACACCCACCCGGCGCTTTGGCCAGAAGAATCTGCTTGTGTTTCACCCTGCTCCCTAATCCCGCTGCCTGCAATGACTTTCAGCTCCTCTTCCTCTCTCCCCACCCCACGCTTTCCCTCTTCTCCAGCCCTTTCTTCTTATCCATCAGAATTATTCACGGATCACGCCAGCCCCTCTCCCAGCTACCAGCTGCGGGCTTCCTCAACACTTACCAAACTGTCCCTCACCTATGCTGCCCCCTCCTCAGCCCCCGCCAGCCCATGAAATCAACGACTGTCTGCGTCTTTCATCTCTCCATCCCCAGTACCTGGAACATTGTCTGGTACATAATGAGGATTCAATGAAAGCACTTGCTGAATAGCATGATTCACTGAGCCAAGCACAAAAGGTCGTGGTTATACTCCACAGCCAAAAGACTCTGCATCTACAAGTTAACAGACTTTGCCACAGGGGGTCTGGGCTAAATATGCCTCCAGCATCAGAAGGGACTGAGAAATTCAGCATCCTATCCACCCAGCTGGTCAAGCGAGTGCTCAGAGGAGGCAGAAGTTGTCCCAGCCTGACCATGTGTAAAGTGTCCTTACCTTCTGAAGGCGAGGCCCTCCCCATCTTCCTGTCTCAGTCCCTAAGCAGCTAGCTCCCGTTTCCACACCAGGAAAAGTGGGTACCAAAAGACCCCCGACCAGGGACATAACTCCACCCATCCCCGTAGGAATCTGTGAGCACCAGAAGTGTGTGAGCCCCCTACGTCTAGAGACTTGATGTGGTCTTAGTCCCAGCTGATACCCGAAGCCACGTGGCCCAAACACTCCAGATAACTGTCAAACCTCCACTTTGTTCCAGGCAAACACAGCAAACAGTGAAGCTGATGAAAGCATCAGATCGCTTACTACGCTACTAACTATGCCTTTTGGCTGCTAACATGTGATAGTAGCCTCTTATTTTATTGAATCTGTCTGCTTTGCCAAATGTTCTCCCTGTCATTTCTAGGAATGCATGCATGCGCGTGTGTTCAGTCGTGTCCGACTCTTTTGCCACCTCATGGACTATATATAGCCTGCTAGGCTCCTCTGTCCATTGGAATTTTCCAGACAAGAATACTGAAGTGGGTTGCCGTTTCCTACTCCAGGGAAACCTCCCGACCCAGGGATTGAACCTGTGTCTCCTGAGTCTCCTGAATTGGCAAGCGGATTCTTTACCAGTGCACCATCTGTGAAGAAGCCCTTATTTTATTAAGCCTATTTTGCCAAGCTTTCTCCCTATCAATTCTAGGAAAGTAGTGTTGAGGGGCAAGGATTTGCTGCTAAAGAGTGTCACTAGAACCTCAGAGGAAAGGCTGAGCTGGTGGTAATGGTGAATAAGGGAGTGAGAATGGAATCTCAATTTTATTCAGCAGCTGACTCTCTGCCAGCACTTAACCTCCCTGTGATTCGTTCTGCTTATCTACCAAAAGCCCTTCATCACCAGCCTCACTGGAGGGTGAGAACAAGCCCATGAAGTCCAGCAAGAAGGCTGTGCACCGGGTCAGCCATCTCCCTGCACTAAAGAAATTCAGGGTCACCACTCGTCCATGGAGCTCCTCCCTGTGTGTCTGGCGGAGCATCTCTCGGGCCATGTCTGCATGCCAAAGCTAAAAAAGCACATTCTCCTAATTATCTAGATATGTTTAGGTCCCCATATGGGACTCTTAAACATCTTCATAAATCCTTGGATTCTTCCCTTTACTTGGGTGATGGTCTTAACTCACATGGGTGATTGAGTCAAGTTGCTGAGCAGCACAGCTTGTGATGGGGAATTCTCGTGAAAATCATTTATTGAGAAAATGCTCTCAGAGGAGGAGAGAAGCCAGCAGGAGACCGCAGTGAAAGGGAGCTTCAGCACAGTGGTGGTCTGTTTCAGCCTGGTCCCATGGGAGCTTGGGAGCACAGATTGGGCCTCTCTGGAGACAACAAGCCAGCCTTTCCTACCTTGTATCAGTCATTGATTTCTGGACAGAAAAGGGGGTACATTGCATTACCTTCCATAACAAGGAGGCTTCTGTTAGGCTGGGGGTAATTCTCACGAGACGGACCCATCCAGAGGCTTTGGCAGCCTTATGGTAGTAGGAATGAGCACACAGGCTACACCTGGG
>SJYQ01000970.1:1080745-1096115 GCA_006410935.1 Redunca redunca
GGAGTAAGCGTCTTTTAATTTCATGGCTGCAGTCACCATCTGCAGTGATTTTGGAGCCCCCCAAAATAAAGTCTGACACTGTTTCCACTGTTTCCCCATCTATTTCCCATGAAGTGATGGGACCAGATGCTGTGATCTTAGTTTTCCTTGAGAAGTGGAAACTCCTTGTCACTGGAAGCTTTCAAGCAAAGACATAACAATCAGCTGATGGAAAGAGTGGGTAGAAGACCTGGATTGGAATTTTGGAACTGGATCCAGCAGCCTTTAAATGTCCTACTAAGCCTATTATTAGTTTATGCAAATTCCTGCCCTTTCTTCCACTCTGAAGATGTCCTTAGAATTCTCTCCTGCTCTACCTGATCCTCAAATGATAGAAAGCTGAGCTTGCTAGCTTTTATTCCAGTTGGCTCGTAAGAGCCCCTATATCCTTTCCCATTTTCTGAGAAGAGTCGGAGTCATTCCTGCATCCCTGGTTGGAAGTTTAGTTGGAGACTAGGTCTGCTATTTCCTCCTTGCATGGTATAAAGCCCAATGCTTGATGCTGTGAAGTTGCCTTTAATTTGTTGTAAGATCCCTGGAGAAGGGAATGGCTATCCATTCCAGTACTCTTGCCTGGAAAATTCCACGGATAGAGAAGCCTGACTTTGGGGCTTCCCAGGTGGTGCTAAAGAACCCCCCTGCCAATGCAGGAGATGTAAGAGACGAAGGTTTGATCCCTGGGTCGGCAAGATCTCCTGGAGGAGAACATAGCAACCCACTCCAGTATTCTTGCCTGGAGAATTCCACAGGCAAGGCGCCTGGCAGGCTACAGTCCATGGGGTCACAAAGAGCCCAATACAACTAAGCAACTTAGCAAGAGCAGCAGCCACTTTCTAAATTATATGGCTCACAGTGACAGCCTCCTGAGAGCAGATCATGATGAGTGGCTTCATTTTACAGCAAGGGAAACTGAGCAAAAGGTCACCAGGAGCAGGTATCTTCCCAGCCCCTTTCCTAGCCCTACCACCTCACCGCTCTCTCCTTATTGCCTGTTAAATGGTGATATTTATTCACAATAAGTCCCCAGGCTTATGTTGATTTTAAATCATTTAAGAATTGAGTCACCGGGGCTGTGTTTTGACCGACCTCCTGCATTCACTCATCCTAGACCCATGTTCTAGAATACAAAGGTCCGGTGATTCATTTCTGCTCTTCAGCTTCACTAATCAGAGACACCCATTGCTCTTGCCATGCGCTGAGTGATATAATGGAAATTTCTAGGCTGAGGGCATTAGATTCAGATGCGGCAGGAAAAAAAGAATTGTCAGGCAGCTTGATTTACTGTAGCTGGAGAGATTGGGAAGAAAAAAGGAGCAAGACTGGCTTGTTTGTGCTCTCTCTTACTCCTAACTACAGACTCAGACAACTGCCAGTTTGCTTGACCAAGTCATCTGTGTGGGCATTGCTAAGGCCCCATAACTCCAGCCAGAAAAAGGAGAATGAACAGGCATGGGCAGTGCACAGAAACTCAGTTTACAAGGAGCATTGAAATCCCCATGAAATGCAACTAGATCTGGAAAATCATAGTTTCCAATTTGCTGTTGTTGTTTAGTTGCGAAGTCATGTCCGACTCTTTCAAGACCCTATGGACTGTAGCCCACCCAGTTCCTCTGTCCCCCACCATTTCCTGGAGTTTGCTCAAATTTATGTCCATTGAATCAGTGATGCCATCTAGCCGTCTCATCCTCTGTTGCCCCCTTCTCCTTTTGCCTTCAATCTTTCCCAGCATCAGGGTCTTTTCCAGTGAGTCAGTTCTTCACACCAGGTGGCCAAAGGATTGGAGCTTCAGCTTCAGCATCAGTCCTTCCAGTGAATATTCAGGGTTGATTTTGACTGATTTGATCTCCTGGCTATACTAGCCTCTCTTACACACAATTGTGAAAGAGAGAGACGGACAGATCAAAGTACGCCATCTCTACTGCCTTCAAATTCTTCCAGCCTTCCCCAACCCACTTGGCCCACTTCTCTTTCCCCTACCCTGCCCCTACCTGCCCCTACCCTGCCCCTCACCTTGTGCCCCTGCCATTCAAGGCCACCCCACCCAGGAAGCCATCAGAACCACAGCGGCCTCCGGAACCCCTGCACCAGTTTCCAGATCTCTTTTCAAAAAGAGTCATGCATGCATTGGTATATTGGGATGTGGCGTGGTTCTAGTGTGGACTGGGGAAAGATCAGCTGCTAAACTGCCTTCTAAGGAGCATTTATGCACACGCTGTGCTTTCTGTTTGCTGAATGGGACAGTCAAGTCTGGGGAAAGCTGAACGGCTGGGAGGAGGAGAAAGTAACTGTCCTTCCCTGCCCTTCCCTCACTGCCATCCTTCAACATAACTATGAAATGAATTCTTAAAGGACATAGCTTAGAGAGACTTCAGTCTTGTTTGTGATGTTCTATTTCATTTATTTAAGTAGATCTACAATGAATACGACAGAAGATTAACATTTGTCGATTCTGGTTGGTGAGGCACATGCATATTTATTCTTTTTTTTTTCTTTGACTACAGCAAAATAATATAGCTTTGAAGAATCACTCTATATATCGACTTGCCTTGGGCTTTTGTGTCTTTATCCCACAAGATTACCACTGCCACCATCCCTAGCTTGTACTTCTTGTTCCCAACTGAACACTGCTGTGGGCAGGATTGCTGTTGTTTGGTCACTAAGTTGTGTCCAACTTTTGAGACCGCATGGACTGTAGCCTGCCAGGCTCCTCTGTCCATGGGATTTCCTAGGCAAGAATCCTGGGGTGGGTTGCCATTTCCTCTTCCAAGGGATCTTCCTGACCCAGAGATTGAACCTGTGTCTCCCGCACTGGCAAGCAGATTCTTTACCACTGAGCCACCAGGGGAACCCTGTGGGCAAGATAAAGATCGACATGTGAGTGGTGACTACAGTCACAGACGTATGAACGTATGAACTCTGTGGTCAAAGAGAAGCAAATAAGGGTCTGAGATGCATGGATAATGCCTCAAGCAACTCGCCTGTCTAGAAGGGACCAACTCATAGTCACCAACATCACTGACAACCAGCCAGAGGAGAGGGGACCCCCCCTTATAAGGCAGTGTTCACGCTACAGTAGACTTGGGATCAGGCCAAGATCTCTGTAGCCAGTAAGAGCTCTGGCAACACAGGGTAGGGTGCTATCTTAATAAATTTTTAATAGTCTTTAAAAATCTTAATCAATTTTGAGAGCATAAAGAGGTTGAGACCAAAAGCTTTGACAACCACTGGATTAGGGCATTAAGTGAAGACTGAGTTAATACACATGAACTGTGTGACTATGAAAAGTGCTCAGTTATAATGCTAGTTGTCTGCACGTATTTACTCTGTATAAACATTGTTAGAAGTGTTTGCTTAATCCTCACACGCCTCTATAAGTAGCACTATTGTCTAAAATGAGGCACAGAGAGGTTAAGTAACCTGCCCAAGGTTGAACAGGGAATGGTGGGTCTGGAATTGGAACCCAGGTAGTCTGACTCCAAAATCTGGGCTCTTGGTCCCTGTGTTATACTGATGATGTTGGTAATGACAACTTGGATTCTTTGGTTTCAGAATACTAACTGTAATTATTTTCCCCAAGCCTTTTATGAGGTCTTATTTAATATTCCAGATTATTCTCAAAGGTATTACAGGACTGGAATAAAGGGATGAGATCAATAGAGAGAGCAGTACTCTCCCACTCCTGTGACAGAAGCAGTATGCATTCACAGAGCTCAGAATCAACTGAAAAGTCCAGCTGTCCCTCCTTATGGAGAGATTTCCCCTCCACAGTCAACCTAAAGGACCCATATTGCATTTGTTAAGTAACATGGTATTCGGTCTCTCTACGTGGACCAAAGCCCTCAAAGAAATGACAATCTAACTGAAGGGGATAAAACAAATATATGAAGTAACAGCTAGAACAGATGACAGTACCTAATTAAGTGCTAAATTAACAAGAAACCAGATTGAACTTGTTTTAGAAAACTTCTCTTAGATGATTCAGAAAATACTCTAGGATCTACAGTGCCTCTAGGTCATAATTATGAACAGTAATTATTATTGTACTCCTGATGTCACACAACTCTGAATTAAAATTGTCCACATTTCAATTTGGCGAGCTTTTCCCCTCACCTACAGATCCTGGCTTTGATTTTCAGTCTCCCCCATGCCCACAGTAAAATGCTATTTTCTGAGACATATTACATCAGCCACCAGCCCCGCACTCAGGGAAGCTTTCTCTGTACTCCTTTGGAATATTGTTGAGGACTTCCATTATAACACTCAAAGCGATTTTTATAGGTGATGCCTGTTAGGCACTGGCACCAACAAGGGTTGGACTTCTCTGGGCTATTTTTCTTTCGTGCATATCGTGGATTTTGTGTCTGACCTGATCTCCTCTGTTTTAACAAACGTATCTTTAGAGCCAAGTTTGTGGTTTGCGGTCTTCTTGGCATATGTTTCTGTTTTGACTTCATTCCCAGGTCTTCGTAAACTATTTGCTCTCTGTTTTTGCTCTTCATCGTCATTTTGCTGTCTTGTGCTTTAGTTAACCTTGTAAACTAAGTCGCTTGCAGGAATAAGGTGGGTTATAAGAAATAAGGTAGATAATCTGTTCTGCCTTCTCTGGTGGCTCAAGATGGTAAAGAACCCGCCTGTAATGCGGGAGACCTAGGTTTGATCCCTGGGTTGGGAAGATCCCCTGGAGGAGGGCATGCAGCCCACTCCAGTATTCTTGTCTGGAGAATCCCATGGACAGAGGAGCCCAGTGGGCTGCAGGCCATGGGGTCATAAAGATTGGACACGACTGAGTGACTAAGCACAGCACATCTGTTCTGCCAGCCCCGAGCAACATGGCCTGAGCAAGACCTCCAGCTCTGGGCTTCTGTCTGTAAAATGCTCACCTCCAAGGGGCCTTCCAGTTCCATTTATGACTCTTAGTAGTGGACAATGGAGAATTAGGGCAACCAAGATGTCTCAGGGCCAGGGTTGCAGACTGAAAGGTTCACTAAAGAAGAACTTGCTGGGTGTCACGGGAATCCAAGCGTGGGTTGGAAGAGAATTTCCGGAGACAGAGTATTGGAGGAAGGAGTGAGTTTATTAAGAACAAAGAGGGCACTGCCAGCACCATAGGCCAGCCCCCTGACAGACTAAAGAGGGCCGACTATTAGGACAGCCGGCCAGCTCAAGGGGGAGCCGGTGCTTTTCCTGGGTTAGTAGCTGGTTTTTACAGCCTCGAGACAAAGGAAATCCCTGTTGGAAGGGTGGCATAAGGTGCTTGGTTAGGGCGTTATGCCAGGGTGGGTATTTTTGCACAATATGGGGTCAGCAAGCTGGCTGGTAAGGATCAGAGCAGCTTTTGGCAAAGGTTACAATGGGGCTCAGTCAGTTCCAAAGATGACTTTGGTTCTGGGCTCTCCTCTCTGTGATCTTGGTGTAGGGCTCCACACCAGCGTCCTTCTCAGATATTACCAACCAACAGGTATCATCTGGTTGTTTGTTTTAGTCGCTAATTCGTGTCTGACTCCTTTCCGACCCCATAGACTGTAGCCCGCCAGGCTCCTCTGTCCATGGGATTCTCCAGGCAAGAATACTGGAGTGGGTTGCCATTTCCTTCTCCAGGGGATCTTCCTGAGCCAGGGATCAAACCGGTCTCCTGCACCGGCAGACAGGTTCTTTACCACTTAGCCACCAAACGGTTTTCTGTACAAGGGTGCAGACAGCAGAAGGTGGAAATGTTACCGCCACAGTCCTTCCCTCTTGTCCTGACCTGTGCCAAGGACATTTTTGCTTGTTGAGCACCTACTTTGTTCAAGGCAGGATGCTAAGAGCAGAGAGAGGAAACAAAAGAGGATCTGGTCCCTGCATTAGAGAAGCTTGGCAAGTAGCCTGGCCTTGTGTAGCCTATCCCTTCTCCAGGGGCATCTTCCCGACCCAGGAATCCAACTGGGGTCTCCTGCACCCCGGTGGATTCTTTACCAACTGAGCTATCAGGGAAGCCCTTTGGCAAATAAGGGAGACCAGCTCTTGGGAAGAGAACCCAAGGCAAGGAGGGTTAATGTCGGGAAGAAGTGTCTGGTGAGGGCTGCTTAAAGGGCCAGAGCCGCTCTAGCACGGCCAGCCCTGACTCCCCAGACTGGGAGAGCAGTGCTGGGTTGGGGAGAGGGCCCTGCTTGGCTGCCCTGAGGCCGCAGCAGCAGAGGAACCCCTTGGGGGAAGGAGGCTTCTCACCTGGCTGCAGGTGTCACGCCTCCGCTCACGCGAATCCACAATAATCGTAACTTCACATGCGAGTTAACTTCTCTTCTCGGGCTCTGCCAAGCTTCTGTGCCAGATGGTGCTTGCCTCCCACATCTGATTTACTGTGGGGCAGAGCAGCTGTGCCTCCGCCCAGGGCAGGCCCACATCTGGCGAGCAGTTGGTAAAAGTCTCTGCAGATGACTGTCTCCCTCACAGCCTATTCCTCGGGGCAAGTCTCTTTCTGTCGTGGATTTTTATGTGCTTTCCTCTCGGGGCTTATTTCTAGGACTGAGTTGAGGATCCGTCAGCCACAGATCTGCATAAGCACCTTCATGCTGAGGAAAGGCTCTTGCTGCAATATATATGTAAGGCTACTACCGTATTCTGTAGGAAAAACACTCATGGAGAAAGTGCAGAGACAGACGTGTTGACTTCCTACCCAGGAGCCATCCCTCCCTTTTTCCCTGTGTTTGTGGGACCCTGATTTTATTTCAGGAGGAAGTTTGCTCCATCCAGAAAGGACCTCAGCCCCCAGCTTCAAAGGATGAGAACTGACTGCTTCAAAGTGACTCCATCCCTCTTTCCAGTAATTGGACTGGGGGTGTGAAGATGAACCAAGAGTAACCAGTGCTACCTAAGTGAAAATCTGCTGGGAGGCGTCTGCGAATAATTCCACTCCATCTCTAAAAGAGAGAGAGAGAGAGAGAGATGCCAAGATAAATAAAAACATATGTGCACACAAATACTAGCACCTGATTGTTCCCAGCAACTCTATTCCTAATAGCCAAAAACTTAACCCAAAAATCTACCAGAAATTGAATGAATGTACAACTCATAGTATATTCAGACGGGCTTCCCTGATGGCTTAGCAGCTAAAGAATCCACCTGCAATGGGGGTAGACATGGGTTCAGTCCCTGGATCAGGAAGATCCTCTGGAGGAGGAAATGGCAACCTTTAGTATTCTTGCCTGAAACATCCAATGGACAGAGGAGCCCGGCGGACTTCAGTTCATGGAGTCACAAAAGTCAACACGACTAAGCATGTATATTCAATGGAATTAATCAATCAGTAACAAAAAGGAGTGAACTAACTGATATATGCAAAACACTGATGAATCTCAATGTCTTTATGCAGGATGAAGAGTCCGTATTCTGTATTCTATTTCCATGATGATCTAGAAAATATAATTTAATCTATAGTGGTAAAAAGCAGAAAATAGTTACTGGCCCTTGGTGGGGGGATTGACTGGGAAGAAACTCAAAGAAACTTTTAGGGATGATGTTCTATGTCTTGATTACAGTGATGATTATACAGATGTACATATTTGCCAAAACTCCTCTGATCATACACTCAAAGTAGGTGCAATTTATAGGATGAAATTATATCACAATATATTTGAAATCAAAAAAGAAAGAAAGAATGCTTTCTTCAGCGCTCACTTCAGCAGCATCAATTGTAAGGGGAAAAAGTCAAACAAAAAAGAGAAAGAATGATCTACATGTTCCTCAGGAATCCTTTGAGTTTCATTTCTGTGTATTTGTATGCAAATAGCTGTAGTTGGTATGTGTGAAGTAAAAGTTGCTCGGTTGTGTCTGACTCTTGTGAAGTCCATGGAATTCTCCAGGCCAGAATACTGGAGTGGGCTGCATGCCCTCCTCCAGGGGATCTTCTCAACCCAGGGATCGAACCCAGATCTCCCATATTGCAGGGGGATTCTTTAGCAGCTGAGCCACCAGGGAAGCCCAAGAATACTGGAGTGGGTAGCCTATCCCTTCTCTAGAAGATCTTCCTGACCCAGGAATCGAACTGGGATCTCCTGCATTGCAGGTGGATTCTTTACCAACTGAGCTATAAGAGAAGCCCCAATTAGCATGTGTGTTTCTAACATAAATGCGGCAGCTTGTAACTTGATTCTTTTCATTTATACTCCCTTGGAGAGCAGGGACTGACTGAAAAAAAGCTGAGTGGTATACAAAAGGGCAAGTCAGTACAACATAGACACAATAAAAAATTTTTTAATTTTTAATAATTTTGCTCTCTTTCTCTGCTCCAATTTTTGCTCCTGTTTTTTGCTCTCTAATGTCTTCGGGACTTTTTGGAAACTACTGCTATATATTGCATTGTGTGAGTATATTATTCCATTCCTGATGGATATTCAAAGGATATCCAGTTTTTAAGATAAGCATCATTTCAGTAAATATCCTCATAAATGCCTTTCATACAAGGTGCCGTTAATTCTGTAGCAATGATGCCTGGGGATGATGATTCCAAAAATGTGTGTCGTTTTTATGTTTTGAAAAATACCAGGACTTCCCTGGTGGTCCAGTCGTTAGAATCTGCCTTCCAAGGCAGGAAACGAGGGACCAGTCCCTGGTCAGGGAACTAAGATCCCACTTGCTGCTGGGCAGCTAAGCCTGCGGGCTACAGCTAAAGGGCCTGCACACTCTGGAACCCGAATGCCATGTGAGAAGGCCACATGTCACAACTAAGACCCAACACAGACAAATAAATGAATGTTTTTAAAAAAAGAAAACTATCAAATAACTGTACCAACTCTCTCTCCCATCCACATGAGAATACCAGTTTCCCATGTGCTTGTTAGGAAAGTCACAGTGATCAGCTTCCCAGAAGAAGAGGATAAATCCAAGCAAGTCCCCTCCTGAGATGGGTTTACGGCTGGGCAGGGGACCCAGTTCTGGGCCAATGAAACACAAAAAGAAGTCTGCCCAAGGAAATGTCCGGCAAGATTTCCTCGTACCTAAAAGGGTCACAGAAAGATTCCCTCTTCCTCTGAAATTGATCAGGACTGGCTGTGCTACCTGGAATTGCCTCACCCTTCTTGCCACTAAGGGGAGCAACCTTAGGAAAAATAACTTCGGCAGAGCAAAGAGAAGGAACCCGGGTTCCTGATGTTATGGCAAACCAGCGAAGTTACCATTCCCGGAGCTGGCTGTCCCTCTAGACTTTTGGTTATGATAGATGACAAATTTCACTAACTCCTCAAGGCGGTTTAAGTCATTTTGTTGTTATTTAGTTGCTACATCGTGTCCGACTCTTTTGTGACCCCATAAACTGTTGCCAGGCTCCTCTGTCCATGGGATTTCCTAGCAAGACTACTGGAAGAGGTGGCCATTCCTTCTCCAGGGGAAGTTTCAGTCATGTCTTTGTACTATTACTTGCAGCCAAAAGTCTCTATGGGCCATTATAGAAAGGTTTTCAGTTTTTAAAACTTTTGTCGATCTTATTATGGGTATAAATATATATCACAGTCTGATTTTAATTTGCATCTTCCTTTTATTAATAATATTGAGTATTTTGTGCATGCATAGTGACCTTTTCTATTTCTTCTATTGTGAATTGCCTATTCATATCCCTTCCTCATTTTTCTATGGAATTTTCTGTTGACTTATGAGTTAAATATTATGTACATTAAACTTTTGTGTATTTATATCTTACAAACTGTTCCTTCACAGAGAAGTAAGGTTGTTTTTTTAATGTAGTTAGATCCAGCAATGTTTTCTGATTTGTTGGTCTGTGTCTTATATAAGAAGGCCTTTTTATATAAGCTTTTATGATTTATATTTTACATATATTCATATAAATTATATTTTATGATTTTAGATTTTAGGATTAGCTTTTTAATTCATCACTAATTTACTTTTGTGATGGCAGAAGATTGAATTCTAACTTTCTTTTCCTGGATGAATAGTTTATTGTCCCAGTGCTTTTGAGTATCATTTCCCCACTGACTGTATGAGATTTTTATCATAAAGTCCTATAAATTGATTCATCTGTCCCCAGATCTCATATTCTGTATTAGTGATGTATTTGTCAGTTTTTGCATCAACACCACACTGTTTTAATTTTTAAACTTTGGGAGCATATTTTCATATCTGGTGTGGCGAGCCATTCTTCCTTTACTTAAAGTATTTCTCACACTTAAAGGGTTCTCCTGTTTCTTTCCTCCCATAATAATTTTAGAATAAGGTTAGCAAAATCCTGGGATTTTTATTTGGGTTGTACTGACTTTGTGGGCTGACTGGGGAGAACTGTCAGTTTTACAATGTAGAGTTCTTTCACTTAGGAAGGGCGAGTCTATTTTCATTTAAGGTTTGTTTAGTTTGGCTTTACAGTGTTCTCAGTTTTGTTTTATATTTCTTCTCCCATTACCAGCCTGGCCCGTTTCTGGTTAGGATCACCATGTCAGTATTCTTGGTATTTTCTGGAGTTTGTTGCTACTGTGAATGTTACTTGACTCTTTCATCCTTTTAATCTTCTAATTGGTTATTATTGCAAGCATATTAAAGAAGCTATTAATTTGTGCAGGTTAATTTTGTATCTTGTCCCCTTACTGACTGCCCTCATCGGTTCAGTTGATTTGCTTGTGCTTCCCAGCTGAAAGGTCATGTAAAATATTGCTTTTGATTCACTTTAACTCATTTGGCCTTGAATTTTTTTTTATCTGATACTAATATTACCATACTTGCCCTTTGTGTCAGTCTTTCCCTGGGAAATATTTTCCCATCCTTTTATTTTCAGTCCTAGTGAATGTGCGTGTGGTGTGTGCAGATTGTTTGATTTAGCTCTAGGTTTTCAACAGAATTTTTAAAAAATGATCTTAGAATATAAGTCCATTCATTCATTCAACAAATATTTATTGAGAGATGAGGCACCAAGCAAAAAACCAAGGAAGATCTCTCCTTCCTGGTGGCCACGCTGCAGCCTGTAACCCACTCACCCAAGCATCATGGTCCTTCCTTGTTTTATTACCATCTGTTTTTTTTCCCTCTTTAATAATCTGGAAATCACACTTATTTCTGTTTTTCTAGTGGTTGCCATTAAATTTTGACGAATCATCAAATTTTTCTATCAATGCCTAGATTTAGTATCTGTGCTGTTGCTACTGCTAAGTCGCTTCTAGTCGTGTCCGACTCTGTGTGACCCCATAGATGGCAGCCCACCAGGCTTCCCCGTCCCTGGGATTCTCCAGGCAAGAACACTGGAGTGGGTTGCCCTTTCCTTCTCCGATGCATGAAAGTGAAAAGTGAAAGTGAAGTCGCTCAGTCGTGTCCGGCTCTTTGCGACCCCGTGGACTGCAGCCTACCAGGCTCCTCCGCCCATGGGATTTTCCAGGCAAAAGTACTGGAGTGGGGTGCCATCGCCTTCTCTGTAGCTTCTTCCTAATAATGTAAGAATCTGAGTACCCAACAGCAGCTCCCTGTATGACACAGTTATTCAGACTCTTAGTTGCAGGCTCTTGCAGATATTTTTGTATTATGCATCAGTATATATTCAGATTAATTGTAACCCTTACTAATGAGTTTGTGCAATATTCTTTTCCGTATTCCACCTTTCTACTCCTTGAATTTATTTTTTCTTGTTGCTATTATACTTCCCTGAGGAATTCTTTCAGAGAAGTTCTGCAAATAGAAAACTTTCTGAGTCATTCCATGTCCTAAATATCTATTTTGTCCCCACCCTGGAATGCCAGTTTAAATCTACTGTCTAGGTTCAAAGTTACTTTTCCCTCATTAAAAATTGAATAAAAAATAAAACTTCAAATAATTTTTAAACTCCTGAGAAACATTATTTTCCCTCAGAATTTTGAATGTTTTTCTGCATCTGTAACGTTTATCTTCTAGCATCTGTGTGATTAGTAAGAAACCGGGGACTTCCCTGGTCATCCAGTGGTTAGGACTTCACCTCCCAATGCGGGGGGTGTGGGGTCAATTCCCAGTTGGGGGGCTAAGATCCCACATGCTCTGAAGCCCAAAAAAAAACCAAAACAAAACAGAAGCAATACTGTAACAAGTTAAAGACCTTAAAAATGGTCCACATTAAAAAGATAATTAAAAAAAACAGAAGTGGAATATTTCTGATTTTCATTCCTTTGCAGGTATACATTATAGAAACTGAACTCAAACTAGCTTCGACTAAGTAGGGATTGAGAGATTCAAACTTGGGGAGTCAGAGGTGGAGCCAGCCTCAAACACGGCTGAAAACACTGGTCCAAACCACGACACTGGGGCACTTTGCCTTGTCTTGTGCCTCCATTTGCCTGTTTCTTTCTGTAAATTGGGCTCATACTGCACTCCTGTGACAAGCTTCCTCTATCAAAGGTAAGATAGCTACACAGTGGCAGCTAACACCCCTGCAGCCACACAACGCAGAAGAAAGGGACCAGTCTTCCATTAACACAAGCAGGAAAGCCTGCAGGGAACTCTGAGCAGCCTTCTGAGTCACCTGCCATCCTGAGCTGCTCACACTGGCCAGGAAATGAGATTCTTTAATCGATCGAGTCAGAGTCCCTGGGTCCCAGGTCTCTCCCTGTGGCCTGAGTTTAGCTGGGGCGATGCTGTAAACTGTAGTCCCGGAGTGGCGTGGAGAGAGAAAGAGTCTCCAAAAAGAGAGAAAGAGGAAGGAAGAAAAGAAAAGTAGGGAGGTACGGTGCTCTTCCTGGGAGGAAGAGGAAAAGCAAACGAGAAAGGCAAAAGTATACCTACCATTGTCCGCTGTAGTGTATAAAAGGCCTTTTCTCCCTGAAAGTTTTCATACTCTTCTTTTATCCTTGGATTCTGTTAATTTCATCAGGATTTGTTGGTATGGATTTTTTTTTTTAACAGTAGTTCCACTGGCTTTCACTGGCTCCTTTGAAATAGATGCATTGTTTATTTGTTCATTTGTTTATTTCCACATAAAAAGCTCATTAAGACCTTGGTTGAAGTCACCTCTCTCTATTTAAAGACTCAGGTGAGAGGCTGAGAATGAAAAGCATAATGAGGTCCTTTGTCTTTTCTTTTTTTTAAGTCAAATGTGTCTGTGTTTTATTTATATTCTAATATAAGAGACAGATATACTGTTTAAAATAGAAATTTATTGTTGAAGTTTGGGGAAATCTAAACAAGGGACAAAGCAGAATAAGATCATCCACAGTTCTGTTACTAGAGGTGACTGCTTTTAACATTTTCTGTACAAAAATAGATGATTCTTATCCCTCTTTAGCTTGAAGAAACATTTCCTCCATTATTTCCTTCTTTCCCATGTATCTGTTCTCTGACTCTGGAATTCCAGTTCAACTGGTGTTTGAGGCCTTCCTGAAGCATCTTTGTCCATAAACTTTTCCCTGTATTTCCAGCTCTGTGTGTGTTTGCCCTAAATTCTAGTTGACTTCCCAAGCCTTATCTTCCAGATCACTAGTTTGGCCTATTCTTTGCTGAGTGCCTTCACTGCATTTTCCATTTCATTTTCTTTAAAAATGTTATTGAGGCATAGTTGCTGTTCCATTTCATATTTTTAACTTTCTAGAACTATTTCTTGCTCTCTGGGTCTTGCTTTTCAGAGCAGCCTATTTTTGTTATTGTTTTAACAAGTGCACTTCCCTCACAGTGTTTTTTTTTAATTTCTCTTCTGTTTCCTGAATTGTCCCTTTTTCCTCCAAGATCAGCACTTCTTGTTAATCTTGGGACTTCTTTTCATGCTGTTGGTGTTCCACAAATAGCTGATCCTTATTCTTTGCCCCTTCACATTTTGATGACTGTGGTAGCTGGCAAGTGTTTCTTCTATGATTGCGTTTGATTGGTTTCCCCAAAAGGCCTCTCCCCTGAAAAGGTTCTTTGTGAAGAGGACACCCCAGCAAGGAAGTCTGGGAGGCAGCCAGGCTGGGGACCCCTCCCCAACTGCCAAAATAAAGAAGACTCTACTCTCTTAGTGAAGAACTTCATGAGTCCCCTCCTGGGAAGTGTGTCTTTCCTTCTTCTCTTTCCTTTGTGCATGGATGCTGGAACTTTCTTGAGATCCTCTTGGTTATTTCACTCCCAGACCCTCCAATCACCTGACAAATCCCCCTCACACACACACACACACACACACACACACACACACAGGGTACCTTACTTTCCTATGGGTTTTTTTTTTTTTTTTGCGGGGGTTGGTATAAACTCTCTCAATATTTTATTTAGACAATATTAAAAGTTATTGCAAGGTAATGACTATTCTCTGTGCTATCATATTCTTGCTGCTTATTTACTGTATATGAAATTGTTTGTATCTGTTAACCCCATATCCCTAATTTTCCCACCTTGCTCCTGTCTTTCCTTTGGGAACCACTCAGTTCAGTTCAGTTCATTTGCTCAGTCGTGTCTGACTCTTTGCGACCCCCTGAATCGCAGCACGCCAGGCCTCCCTGTCCATCACCAACTCCCGCATTTCACTCAGACTCACGTCCATCGAGTCAGTGATGCCATCCAGCCATCTCATCCTCTGTTATCCCCTTCTCTTCCTGCCCCCAATCCCTGCCAGCATCAGAGTCTTTTCCAATGAGTCAGCTCTTGGCGTGAGGTGGCCAAAGTACTGGAGTTTCAGCTTTAGCATCAGTCCTTCCAATGAACCCCCAGGACTGATCTCCTTTAGAATGGACTGGTTGGAACTTCTTGCAGTCCAAGGGACTCTCAGGAGTCTTCTCCAACACCACAGTTCAAACCCATCAGTTCTTCGGTGCTCAGCCTTCTTCACAGTCCAACTCTCACATCCATACATGACCACAGGAAAAACCATAACCTTGACTAGATGGACCTTAGTTGGCAAAGTAATATCTCTGCTTTTGAATATGCTATCTAGGTTGGTCATAACTTTTCTTCCAAGGAGTAAGCGTCTTTTAATTTCATGGCTGCAATCACCATCTGCAGTGGTTTTGGAGCCCAAAAAAATAAAGTCTGACACTGTTTCCACTGTTTCCCCATCTATTTCCCATGAAGTGATGGGACCGGATGCCATGATCTTTGTCTTCTGAATGTTGAGGTTTAAGCCAATTTTTTCACTCTCTTCTTTCACTTTCATCAAGAGGCTTTTTAGTTCCTCTTCACTTTCTGCCATAAGGGTGGTGTCATCTGCATATCTGAGGTTATTGAGATTTCCCCCGGCGATCTTGATTCCAGCTTGCGTTTCTTCCAGTCCAGCATTTCTCATGATGTACTCTCCATAGAAGTTAAATAAGCAGGGTAACAATATACAGCCTTGACGTACTCCTTTTCCTGTTTGGAACCAGTCTGTTGTTCCATGTCCAGTTCTAACTGTTGCTTCCTGACCTGCATACAGATTTCTCAAGAGGCAGGTCAG
>SJYQ01000970.1:1096999-1126045 GCA_006410935.1 Redunca redunca
GTCACTGTACATATTTGGAGCAGGAAATGGCAACCCACTCCAGTGTTCTTGCCTGGAGAATCCCGTGGACAGAGGAGCCTGGTAGGCTGCTGTCCATAGGGTCAAGTAGAGTTGGACACAACTGAAGCAACTTAGCATGCATGCATCCATTGGAGAGGGAAATGGCAACCCACTCTAATATTCTTGCCTGGAGAATCCCAGGGACAAAGGAGCCTGGTTGGCTGCCGTCCATGGGGTCGCACAGAGTCGGACACAACTGAAGCGACTTAGTAGCAGCAGCATCACATACATTTTACATATATATATATACACATATACATTTATTTCCCCTTCAGTCAGTCTCTCCCATCAGGAAGCTTCCATAAGCCTCTTATCCTTATCCATCAGAGGGCAGACAGAAAGAAAACCATAATCACAGAAAACTAACCAAACTAATCACATGGACCATAGCCTTGTCTAACTCAATGAAACAATGAGCCATGCCGGGTGGGGCCACCCAAGATGGATGGGTCAAGGTGGAGAGTTCTGACAAAAAGTGGTCCACAGGAGAAGGGAATGGCAAACCACTTCAGTATTCTTGCCTTGAGAACCCCATGAACAGCATGAAAAGGCAAAAAGATAGCACCCCAAAAGATGAGCTCCCCAGGTCAGTAGGTGTCCAATATGCTACAGGAGATCAGTGAGGACAGGAATGAAGAGACGAAACCAAAGCAAAACAACACCCGCTGTGGATGTGACTGGTAATGGAAGTAACGTCCGATGCTGTGAAGAGCAATATTGCATAGTAACCTGGAATATTAGGTCCATGAATTAAGGCAAACTGGAAGTGGTCAAATGGGAGACGGCAAGAGTAAACATTGACATTTTAGGAATCAGCGAACTACAACGGACTGGAATGGAGAATGCGCTGGTCATAGCAAACACCCTCTTCCAACAACACAAGAGAGGACTCTACACATGGACATCACCAGATGGTGAACACTGAAATCAGATTGATTATATTCTTTGCAGCCAAAGATGGAGAAGCTCTATACAGTCAGCAAAAACAAGACCAGGAGCTGACTGTGGCTCTGATCATGAACTCCTTGTTGCCAAATTCAGACTTAAATTGAAGAAAGTAGAGGAAACCACTAGACCGCTCAGGTATGACCTAAGTCAAATCCCTTATGATTATACAGTGGAAGTGGCAAATAGATTTAGGGGATTCAATCTGATAGATAGAGTGCCTGAAGAACTATAGACGGAGGCTCGTGACATTGCACAGGAGGCAGTGATCATGAAAATCCCCATAAAAAGAAATGCAAAAAGGCAAAATTGTTGTCTGAGGAGGCCTTACAAATAGCTGAGAAAAGGAGAGAAGCTAAGGCAAAGGAGAAAAGGAAAGATATAAGCATCTGAATGCAGAGTTCCAAAGAATAGCAAGGAGAGATAAGAAAGCCTTTCTAAGTGATCAGTGCACAGAAATAGAGGAAAACAATAGAATGGGAAAGACTAGAGATGTCTTCAAGAAAATTAGAGATACCAAGGGAACATTTCATGCAAAGATGGGCTCTATAAAGGACAGAAATGGTATGGACCTAACAAAAGCAGAAGATATTAAGAAGAGGCGGCAAGAATACACAGGAGAACTATACAAAAGAGATCTTCATGACCCAGATAACCATGATGGTGTGATCACTCACCTAGAGCCAGATATCCTGGTATGAGAAGTCCAGTGAGCCTTAGGAGGCATCACTACGAACAAAGCTAGTGGAGGTGATAGAATTCCAGTTGACCTAGTTCGAATCCTAAAAGATGATGTTGTGAAAGTGCTGCACTCAATGTGCCAGCAAATTTGGAAAACTCAGCAGTGGCCAGAGGACTGGAAAAGGTCAGTTTTCATTCCAGTCCCAAAGAAAGTCAATGCCAAAGAATGCTCAAACTACCGCACAATTGCACTTATCTCACACAATACTAAAGTAAAGCTCAAAATTCTCCAAGCCAGGCTTCAACAGCACATGAACCATGAATTTCCAGATGTTCAAGCTGGTTTTAGAAAAGGCAGAGGAACCAGAGATCAAATTGCCAACATCTGTGGCATCATTGAAAAAGCAAAAGAGTTCCAGAAAAAACATCTACTTTTGCCCTGTTGACTACACCAAATCCTTTGACTGTGTGGATCAAAACAAACTGGAAAATTCTGAGAGAGATGGGAATACCAGACTACCTGACCTGCCTCCTGAGAAATCTGTATGCAGTTCAAGAAGCAACAGTTAGAACTGGACATGGAACAACAGACTGGCTCCAAATAGGAAAAGGAGTATGTCAAGGCTGTATATTGTCACCCTGCTTATTTAACGTATATGCAGAGTACATCATGAGAAACACTGGGCTGGATGAAGCACAGGCTGGAATCAAGATTGCCGGGAGAAATATCAATAACCTCAGATATGCAGATGACACCACCCTAATGGCAGAAAGCGAAGAACTAAAGAGCCTCTTGATGAAAGTGAAAGAGGAGAGCAAAAAAGTTGGCTTAAAGCTCAACATTCAGAAAATGAAGATCATGGCATCTGGTCCCATCACTTCATGGGAAATAGATGGAGAAACAGTGGAAACAGTGTCAGACTTTATTTTTTTGGGCTCCAAAACCACTGCAGATGGTGACTGCAGCCGTGAAATTAAAAGACGCATACTCCTTGGAAGGAAAGTTATGACCAACTTAGATAGCACATTTAAAAGCAGAGACATTATTTTGCCAACAAACATTCATCTAGTCAAAGCTATGGTTTTTCCAGTGGTCATGTACGGATATAAGAGTTGGACTATAAGGAAAGCTGAGTGCTAAAGAACTGATGCTTTTGAACTGTGGTGTTGGAGAAGGCTCTTGAGAGTCCCTTGGACTGCAAGGAGATCCAACCAGTCCATCCTAAAGGAAATCAGTCCTGAATATTCATTGGAAGGACTGATGCTGAAGCTGAAACTCCAGTACTTTGGATGCCTGATGTGAAGAACTGACTCACTGGAAAAGACTCTGATGTTGGGAAAGATTGAAGGCGGGAGGAGAAGGGGATGACAAAGGTTGAGATGGTTGGATGGTATCACCAACTCAATGGACATGAGTTTCAATAAGCTCTGGTAGTTGGCAATGGACAGGGAGGCCTGGTGTACAGCAGTCCATGGGTCACAAAGAGTTGGACATGACTGAGCGACTGAACTGAACTGATATATATATATATATATATATGTATATGTATATGTATATGTATAACTGTGTATATCACATCTTTATCCATTTGTCTATTGAAAGACTCTTGAGTTGCTTCCGTGCCTTTGCTATTATAAATAGTGCTGCTATGAGCACTGGGACAGACAGATCCTTTCGTAGTGATGTTTTCATNTATTACATCTTTATCCATTTGTCTATTGAAAGACTCTTGAGTTGCTTCCGTGCCTTTGCTATTATAAATAGTGCTGCAATGAGCACTGGGACAGACAGATCCTTTCGTAGTGATGTTTTCATTTTTTTGAATATACACCCAGGAGTAGAATTGTTGGGCCCCATGGCAGTTCTATTTTTATATAACCTCCATACTGTTTTTCACTGTGGATGCATCAGTTTACCTTCCCATCAACAGTCTACAAGGGCCCCTTGTCGGTCATACCATCTGCATCCCCTCCTGCATTCTTTAGCCAAACTTGCTGCTTGGCAAGAGGATGGAGAAAACTGCAGCTAGCTTTCCTGGTCTGAAAGCAGTTCTAAATTCAGCTCCTAACGATCCCTCCAGAACTCTCTTCCTGCTCATTGCATCTGCTGAAGCTGAGCTCAGAGTTTTCCTCGTTCAGCCCTAACTTAGTAGTTTTCCATGAGGTGGGTTTAGACTATGGTTTTCTTGGCTCTTTCCAATCCCATCTGAGGAACTCCTCTCAATTCCTGGTGTGAACCTCCTTTCACTGCATTCAGAAAGAGAAGTAGCCTCCCATGCTCTGACCCACTCCTCTGTGTGTTCCAAAGTATCCATTACATAATTATTTTATGCTCTGAACTCCCCAGGGAACATTGAAAAGAAACCAGCTTGCAAGAATTTGATTTGTATACACAGGAGATATGAACAAACTCTTTTTGTTGTTGCTTTTAGTATGCAGTGAGTGTCAAATGTCATGCTAGTCATTTTATATGTATTTCCCCATTTAATGTAATTCTCATTTTAAAAATCTATGTAAACCAGAGACGAAGGCTGAGACGGGGAAGATGAAGAAACCAATGATACACAGAGCAGTTGTGTAACTTGCCCACAGTTACGCAACTAGTAAGTCACAGAGACAAACCCCAAACCCAGTTCACTCCAGTGAATACCAAATACTATATATACTATCTCTAAACACATGGCCAGATTTTTTTCCAAGGGGGGAGCAGACTTACATGATAATGTAATGCTACCATCTGAATGTTGAATTCAAAGAATTACTCACTGAATTAAGTGAGTTAGAAATTAAAAGATGCTTACTCCTTGGAAGAAAAGTTATGACCAACCTAGATAGCATATTCAAAAGCAGAGACAGTACCTTGCCGACTAAGTTCCGTCTGGTCAAGGCTATGGTTTTTCCAGTGGTCATATATGGATGTGAGAGTTGGACTGTGAAGAAGGCTGAGTGCGGAAGAATTGATGCGTTTGAACTGTGGTGTCGGAGAAGACTCTTGAGAGTCCCTTGGACTACAAGGAGATCCAACCAGTCCATTCTGAAGGAGATCAGCCCTGGGATTTCTTTGGAGGGAATGATGCTGAAGCTGAAACTCCAGTACTTTGGACACCTCATGCAAAAAGTTGACTCATTGGAAAAGACTCTGATGCTCAACGGATTGGGGGCAGGAGGAGAAGGGGACGACAGAGGATGAGATGGCTGGATGGCATCACTGACTCGATGGACGTGACTCTGAGTGAACTGCGGGAGTTGGTGATGGACAGGGAGGCCTGGTGTGCTGTGATTCATGGGGTCGCAAAGAGTCAGACACGACTGAGCGACTGAACTGAATTGAACTGAACTAATGTATATATGTCTGCTATGGAATTTAATTTTTTGCAATAGAGCTTAACGGAGTCTGCAAAAGGCCTTGCAGTTCTCAATTATCTGACATGTAGGAGAGTTGGAACATGCAGAGTGTTGGGAATTAAAAGCAAATTAAGTTCTTTTCCTCCTCGGGCACTTTCGCATCTTTGAGTGCAGGTCATCCTCTCTCTTACTCTTGCCTGGAAAACCCCATGGACGGAGGAGCCTGGTGGGCTGCCATCCATGGGGTTGCAAAGAGTTGGACATGACTGAGCAACTTCACTTTCACTTTTCACTTTCATGCATTGGAGAAGGAAATGGCAACCCACTCCAGTGTTCTTGCCTGGAGAATCCCAGGGACGGGGAAGGCTGGTGGGCTGCTGTCTATGGGGTTGCACAGAGTCGGACACGTCTGAAGCAACTTAGCAGCAGCAGCAGCATCCTCTCTCTGCTTAAAATACTTTTTAGCACATCCTTCCCACCACCTTTTTCATGATTGTTTCCCTCAACCTCCACTAAGGAGTCAGCTTCTGGGAGCAGTCTTCCTGTGCATGAGCGCTTAATCACTCAGTGGTGTCCAGCTCTTTGCAACCCCATAGACTGTAGCCCATCAGGCTCCTCTGTCCATGGGATTTTCCAGGCAAGAGTACTGGAGTAGGCTGCCATTCCCTTCTCCAGGGAATCTTCCCCGCCCAGGGATCAAACCTGGGTCTCCCGCATCCACAGACGGGTTCTTACCGCTGAGCCATCGGGGAGGCCCTGTCCTGTAACTGCATCTAAGATGGGCTCCCCTCCTTTTCAAAGCATCTCTTCTAACTCAACACAGTGTTTCCTCTCTTAACACAACTTGTAATTATTTTGTTTACTTGTTTTAGTTTTTTGTTGTATGTGTCTGTACAGGGTTTGTTTTTTTCCTCAATCTGTCTTTCCCACTAATTTGTAGGTTCCAAGACAGAAAACTACATTTCTTACATCAGAACCTGTTAAATTATTAGTTAAACCACAGTTGTTATTAAGAAATAAAGTGAAATGTTTTTTCCCAAACCGACAGGCAGTGGTATGGTTAAGGTTAAGAAAAGAAGAGATATGTAACATCAAAGAACCTGGAAAATCTGCAAAAATCATTTCAGAAAGGATCAAGAGTTAAATGTTGTACCAGAGATGTACCATTTCTCTACCCTCTGGACATTCTCTTTCTGAGAATCTGTTCCCCAGCCCCCTCTGAGGCCCAACCAAAGATGATTAGTCCAAAAAGCATTGCCATGGGACTTTCCTGGTGGTCTGGCAGTTAAGAAACCACCTTACATTGTAGGGAATGTGGGTTTGATCCCTGATCAAGGAACTAAGACCGCATACACCACAGGCAACCAAAATCCCACGTGCCCGTGTGCTGCACCTAGAGAGAAGCCTGCGTGTCACCACCGGGATCTGATGCAGCAAAAACAAAAATCAATAAATATCTTAAAGTAAAATAACAATGGTCACCTGAGTGGACCATGCTGGTTGGACCGATTTGGTCGAAGGACCATCTTTAGTCCAATCTAAAGGTCAGTCACGCAAAGAGTCGGACACGACTGAGCAACTAAACTGAGCAAAAGATCAGTCAGAGCCACTGATTTGGGGAATTTGGCCTTGGAACCCTGTGCTAGACCAGAGAAGGGGCAGGTATGCTTGGTATGCGTGTGAGCGAAGGAAAGCAGCCACCAGAGGAGAAAAGTGAGTCAGGCCGGCAGAGGGAAGCCGAGACCCTGCCCTGAGCGGCAGAACTGACATGACTCCTGGGGTGTTTCAGTTCCTCGACTCCGCCCCCCGACCCCAGCCTGGGAGCCCCACTGCTCTCCCTGCTTCTGGACTCTGTGAGACAAATTCTCCTCTTTGCCTAAGCCAGCTTGAGCAGACCGAGCAAATAGTCCCTAATGAAGACAAATGTAAAGTGATTGTTATTCCTCACCTCCTTCCTCTGTGCGTGTGTGTGTTGAGCGAGGGACTATTCAACCTCATTCCAGAGGCCTCCCTATTCACCAGATGGACATGACGAGATGTTTTCCTGCAATCAAGTGCTGTATTATGCACAAGCAATGTAAACCATAGGCTATGAGTGCTGAGATCCCAAAGGTCTTTTGCCCTCTCCCAAACTCTTCCCACTGCAAAAATGGCACCATTATAAATGAGGTCCTACTGTAGAGGACAGGGAACTTATTCAATACAGTGATAAACCATAATGAAAAAGAATATGAAAACGTATACACGCGTATGTATAACTGAATCTCTTTGCTGTATGCCAGAAATTGACACAACGTTGTAAATCAACTCTACCTCAATAAAATTTTAATTTTTTTTAAAAAGCTGTACCATTGCCGGTTAATTCTTGGGCTTAAGCCCTGCTTTCCTAAAAAACTGGTAGCACACCCAAAATACAGTGGCTTTCTGATAAACAGAGACTGCTGCTGCTGCTGCTGCTGCTGAGTCGCTTCCGTCGTGTCCAAGTCTGTGCGACCCCATGGACTGCAGCCCACCTGGCCCTGTTCATATTTAAATCTCCACTGTATATAGGACTGCACAGGAGTAGAGCCTGGCACACACTCCTGCTGGAATAAATGAATCAAGTGGGGAAATGAGGGCAGAAGGGAAAGGGGGCAGCAACAAACTGAGATGTCTTCAGCTTACCATTTTGAGCAGGGTTAGTTCCGATCATAGAGGAGCTGTCAGACGACGGTTACAAAGAATAGAAAAACCCTGAACTACATGACAGACTCTACAGTCATCTGTGCGGTTTCCATTTACTTTTTACAAGCATTAATGCCACCTGGCCAGATTCATTTCAACCAAGATGAGCAGAAAGGTTTACATGTTCTAGGAGACTGAAAGGCAGAGAGGGGAAATAAAAGGAGAATTGCCAGGCAGAAAGGCGGAGTTGTCAGAATCTTCCCCTCCTGCTTTCTCCTTTCCTATCCTGGCTCTATTTTGTAAGTTTCATTGCTGTCCTGACATTATCCAAATTATGACTGGAAATGCACTCAAGCAGATGAGTTCGTGGTTGTATTTGTAAAATTTGAAAAAGCAAATTTAATTTCTTTCTTAAGAAAAAGAAACTGCAGTGTTATAAATACAACTAAGGGACTTTTCTTGCGCACCCAGTGACTGGAACAAGCAGATGCATGGTTTTAATATCCATTTTCATAAGCCTGGAGGTTAACCTCCCAACAGTACTCAACAGGATTCCATGCCATCTTCTCAAAGTGCTTCCATAATGAGCTGCCATCAGCTGTGCAAATAACCCTGTGAGAAGGAGGGAAACTGCAGCAGTTCCGTTTACAAATGAGAAGCTTGAGATCTGGGGAAAGGAGCTGAGTTTTCCCAACTGCCCAGCCAGCTCATGGTGAGTCTCAAAGCTCTGCGATCCCCTGAGCCGGCTTCCTACTTGAAATGAAACTCCCTCAGGAAATTGATTCTTAAATTCTAGCAGCGGGGAGGATGCACACAGAAATGCCACAGGTAGCGAGAGATTTAAAGCATGTGTTATACAGCATCCATGCACATATATACGTTTAAACGATTTTTTTCACATGGTTCATGGACAGAGGTTTTAAGAAAAACCAGGGCGGTCTCAGGAAAAGCCTCCCTCCTAATGAACACAAATGAGACATTTTCCGCCTGTATGTAGGGCCCAACGAGTATTTCTGTGTGCTCTTCTTGGTCTAGCACAGGATGTGAGTCTAATTGGAACTGTTTTGATCCACATCTCGAATTTTCCAATGAATAACCCATTGCTTAATTGGCCCCTTGAGTTAAGCAAGTGGTTGCTATTTTGATGACTGAGTTTTCCCTTTCAATAACAACATTTTACTCCAACCAGTTCAACATACGTTTGTGGGCAAAGAACAATGCTGGCTGTTGGTCAAGACAAGAAAGGAGAGAGGAGTTGGGGAAGAAAGATAGATGGTATGTTGCCTCCAGGAACATAAAGTCCATTTGTATAAATAACTCACTTAGTTATAAAGCAAATGGAATTAGATGCTACCAAAGAGAGAAAGTTATCAGAAGGCGGGGGAAGAACCAAGGAGTGTTTTAACAGGATGGCAGTGGCAGGGGAGGCCAAGTATAAAGCTTCATCAAGGAGACAGCATTTGAGTTGGGCCGTGAAGAATGAACAGAGCATCAGTGGAGGAAGATGAAAAGGGGATTCCAGACAGAGGGGACAGCATAGCGAGGACAAAGCTGGAGTAGGAAGGCAAAGACTGGGTAAATCAGAACTGCAGGTTGGGGTCAGGTTGTAAAGGACCCTAAATTTAGTTCTGCAGGCAGTGGGGAGCTATCAAGGGTTTTAAAGGAAGGAGTCAAATGTTCACCTGTCAGCCTGAAACAACTGGGTTACTTCTTTTTTAAATTCATTTAACACCAAAAACATTTTGTGTCAGGGTGTAGCCGATCAAAAATATTGTGATAGTTTCAGATGCACAGCGAAGGAACTCAGCCATACATATACATGTATCCATTCTCCCCCTAACCCTTCTCCCATCCAGGATGGCACATAACATTGAGTTCCACGTGCTATACAAGAGGTCTTTGTTGGTTATCCATTTTGAATATAGCGATGTGTACATGACCTTCAACTGGGCTACCTCTCATGAAGAAATAAGCTATCTCATTTAAATCATGGTATCTGGGGTCCTCTTTGTTACAACAGCTTAGCTTTACTGTCCCTAACAAAAATGTCCTCATTTTACAAATGAGGAACCTGAAGCTTGGAGAAGACCAGCGCCTTAACTAGCATCGTGTTACCAATCCGTGGCAGAACGAGGACCAGATAAGAAAATTTAAGTTGGGAGAGCCCTCTGCTTCAAAACATGTGGTGATGGGGAAATTCCCTGCTGGTCCTGTGGTTGGGACTCCATGCTTTCACTACCAAGGGCTTGGGTTCAATCCCTGGTCAGGGAACTACGATCCCACAAGCCTCGCAGGGTGTGACAAGGATGGTGTTGATGACAACGGTGATGATGGCAAAGGTAACAATTGTGAAGGTGATGGTGATGATGGTAATATGATGATGAAGTTGGTGATTGTGACCGTGTTAGTGATGATGGTGGTGGTAAAATGATGATGCAGACGATGGCGATGGTTGTGGTGAGAGTCTTTCTTTTTGATAAGCTGATCTTTGGCAGTTTTGTTTTGAATCTCCTTTACATTTTTCTGTTTTTTTTTGGTGTAAAGTCACACAACTGATCATCCATGTAACCACTTTAGTCAATTATCTATGAGTGACAACTTTCCTGAAAGTTAATTAGCAAAGTTGTTTCCTAGACCAACATTATCCTACAGCATCATCTAAAAGTAGCCTCAGAAAGACAGAATAATTCATTAAAAGTCCTAATGTCTGCAGGGTTTAAAGAAGCAACGTGTTCATTTGGAGAATGAGAAATCAACACACATTGGCTCTTGCCATCCTGGTTTGTCACGCTCTGTGTATGGGGAATGACTCAGGTTGCTAAGGCCCAAGTTTAATTAATATGCTTATTCTGTGGTGGAACTTCCATCCTAACAAATTAAATGTTTAAACAGCCAGTGCAAACATTTAGATCTAAGTCAAAATTGTTTGCAGTCTGCCAGTTTAGGCATTTAATTTATTATAATCCTTTCCGTAATACATGCCTTGAAAGTCATTTTTTGCACTGAAAAATATCGTTAGTATTTCAACTGATGGTATTGAGTCTGAGACTATCAGAATGTGATGTGAGAACTAATTTGAACTGTAATCAGGGGCCATAAATGAGATAAGAAGCGAATCTTCATCTGTCCTGACTTCCCCAATTGACTAGGTGATAACCATGACATGTACCAGCAGCAGGCCTGACTTTTGCCCCATAAATCTCCACTCTGCCGAGAGCTGAGACAAGGATCTTGCAAGCCTCGCCAGCATTTCATCTTGAGAGTCCTCTCCTAGATCCTGACCCCTTACCTCCCCACAGATAATTTTTCAGGATATCGAATTTTGCCGGCTTTCAACAGCTTCCCCTTTCCTGGGGCCAAAGAAAGGGGAAGATGTACTGGAAAGAAAAACGCTAACAAAGGTCCACCGACACCATGCTGGCTGCGCTGACAAAGACCTCTAAGTAGCCAGAGAAGTTTGACCGACGCTACCCAAGCGGGAACTCTCCGTGGCTCCGGGTACCACAAGGTGGCAGGAGAGGTCTTCTTCGCCCTGCCCATTGGCACCGCCCCAAACCCTGAACCCCAGACACCTGGCCCCCTCCCTCCATCTCCCAGGGAAGTAGATAGGTGTGCCCTATCTGAAGAGCTGACACTTTTACCTTTTTAATAAAGATACTTTTCTGTTTTGATATGAAGAACATGGAAACTGGAAAATGGTTGGAAATTCCCTCCATGGCTCTTGCTTGAAGAAAATGGAGCATTGTGTTGGAACCAAGAGGAAAGCATCAAAGAGTAATAGGTGCTGCTCACGCACCTCATCTGCCGGGTGAGGCTGTTGACCCCTCTCATCCCTGAAATTTCTTGCAGTGGTCCTTCCAGACAGAGGATAGGAGGGATCACACTCATGGAGAGAGGAAGAGGGTGAATGCTAGGAGACAGACAGCCAACAAACTTTGTCGGGTGCTAATCAAAGTCACCAGAAACTGAGAACCTGAATTCATTCATTCTCTGGCTTGTCAGCCTTCCATTTCCTGCTGGGAAGTCTTTCAAGGTCTTCCACAGAGCATTCCAGATTGTTTAACCCTGGAGACTGAATCACATAGAATCAAGCTCGGTCAGGTTTCATAATGAGATTATATCTATCCCCAAACTGGCTGATGGGAGTAGGGAGGAAAAAGTTTAATTTGGTCAGTTTGTTATTTCTAAAAACAAATCAACTCAGATCAGTCCAGCTTTGTTTGTTTTTCCAAATAGTTTGGGATTTTTAGACACACAAGAGCATTTTCTCACAGAGCAGCTCCAGAAACTACTCATTCAAAAGGCTCTGTAAGATGAGAGTGAATGCCTGCCCCTCCTCACATATTTACCATTTAAATGCTGGGAGAGTTAACTGAGAAATAAATGATGAAAAGAATTTCTCATTGGACGTTTATACAGAGGCTTTAAAAATTTTTTTATTAGAGTATGGATGATTTACAATGTTGTGTTAGCTTCAGGTGTACAGCAAAGTGAATCAGTAATGAAAATGAAAAGTGAAATTAAAGTCACCCAGTCGTGTCCGACTCTTTGCGACCCCGCGGACTGTAGCCCACCAGGCTCCTCCGTCCATGGGATTCTCCAGGCAAGAGTAGTGCAGTGGGTTGCCATTTCCTCCTCCAGAGGGTCTTCCCGACCCAGGGATCAAGCCCGGGTCTCCCGCATTGCAGGCAGACGCTTTAACCTCTGAGCCACCAGGGAAGCCCTCAGCAAAGTGAATGAGTTACACATCCTCATATACCCACTCTTGAAAGTGAAAGCACAGTCACTCAGTTGTGTCACTCTTCGTGCTTCCCAGGTGGTGCGAGAGGTAAAGAACCTGCCAGGCATTGCAGGAGATGCAAGTTCGACCCCTAGGTTGGAAAGATCCCGTGGAGGAAGAAACACTTGCCTGGAGAATCCCATGGACAGAGGAGCCTGGAGGGCTACATACAGTCCACGGGGTCGCAAGGTGTCGAGCGCAACTGAAGTGACTTAGCACACACTCTTTTTTTGCTGAGTTTTAATGTCTAAGGGTTATAAATAAATGAGGCCTTAGCTTTATAAAACCATTTTACAAAAATTAATCGTAAGAATAATTAGCATAAAGTCCTTACTATGTGCTAGGTGGTATGTTAAACACATGAAATGTACTGCCTCACCAATTCTCATTACAGTTGTTGCCAAGAAGAAACTGACTCTTTCCCCTTTTTGTAGATGCAGCAACTGAGATTTCAGGGGATGATGTGACCTGCCCAAGGTCGTGCAACTGGAAAGCAGGTATGCACACATGATTGCAGTGTCCCAGCATCTTAGCAATTTATTCAGCTCCAATTTTTAGTTTTTTCTCATAACCCTCAAGGATGAGTTCCTTTTTCTCCTGGGACTGGGGAATTGAATTCACTTAACATTTCTAAAGTGACACCCACTCGTTAAGCTTTGCAATGGGAAGCCCAGGCTACTTATGATGAAAAAGATACCAAGGGTCACTTAGGGTAATTCTTGGCCTCAGTGCCAGTTACATGCGATGGCTGTTTGTCCCTGGCTTTGCTTCAAATTTAACACTGAAGGAGATGTCACACCCTCAGAGGTAAGGAATTCACTCTGTCTTAGTCCATTCGGGCTGTTATAACAAAAAGTACCATGCTTATAAACAATAAGTGTTTATTTTTCACAGGTCTGGCAGCTGCAAAGTTCAAGATCATGGTGCCAGCAGATGTGGTGCCTGGTGAAGGCCCTCTTCCAACTGCAGGCTGTCAAATTCTCACTGTATTCTCACATGGCAGAAAGCAGGAGAGAGATCTCTAGGGTTTCTTTCATAAGGGCACCAATCCCATTCATTCATGAGGGCTCCACCCTTGTGACCTAACCAATTCCCAAAGGCCCCATCTCCAAATACCATCACACTCGGCATTAAGATTTCAAGATATGAACTTGACGGGAAACAAACATTCAAATCATAGCACCCACCAGTGGACTTGGCTATCAGTTAAGACATTCTTTCTGATACTAAACTTGAATACTATCAAGAAAATATAGAAATCCTGAGCCAGATATGATGTCAAGAGGTCCTCCAGTCCTGTCTTCTGTTTTCTGATTCCAGATAGAGACTGTATAACCAAAAACAAACCTACAAATTACAAGATATTAACAATAACTACTAAATTTTCTGAACATTCACTAGAATGCAAAGAACTTTAACTGTATTAACTGATTGTACAGAGGGAGAGACTAAGGTATAGAGAGGTGAAGTCGCTTTCCCAAAGCCACACAAATAGAGAGTGGTGAAGCTGGGGCTGTGATTGCACTCTGTGTGTGTGTGTGTGTGCGCGCGTGCGCGCGCATGCACACGCACACGCATGTGCACATGCACGTATATGCTCAGTTGTGTCCAATTCTTTTTGGATTCCCTGCCAGAATCCTCTGTCCATGGGATTTCCAGGCAAGAATACTGGAGTAGGTTCCATTCACTTCTCCAGGGGATCTTCCAAGGACTGAACCGGCATCTTTATCACTGGCACCACCTGGAAATCCCTCGAAAGCATTCTGCTCTGTATTCAATCTGTTAAATCCCTGCTTCCCTTCCCTTGGCTGAACTGATGCATGGAAGACAAAGCAGGGCAGCTGCAGTGATAGAGTCTGGGCAAAGCACAGAAATGGATAAACTGACTCTGTTTCTTTACCTGAGTCCCCTCATCTATCTGGGTCTCTGATTTCTCATCCTCCAAATTCCCTAAGGACCCTTTTTAAACTCTAGAATTCTAGGATTGAGGTTCAAAGAGGGTAACTGAGTTGAAAAAAAGAGGCAGGAAAGCAGCAAGTTGGAAAACCAAAGGAGCAGGTGGGGCCATAGCTTTCCTGTTTATTCTGCAGGAATTTTGTGCCAGCCAGGAACTTTTTCTTCCATCCTCCACATTACGCATTCAGCATTAGCCCTCTGTTTTATCTTCAGCATGTTAGTATTACACGTTTATATTTTGCCAGTTATCACTTCTATTAACCCGGGCAGTCTGCAAAATGACTTGTCATTAATAACGTGAACTGGCTTTTTCAGTTTAGACAGAAAGGAAGATATGGAATTGAAGGAACCATGCTATCTAATGCATTTTCAAAGAGATTTGTTTGGAGAGAGCGTTTGTGAGAAATACCTAAGCAGAGAGCATCACATCTTTGACAAAACATATTTTAGAAATATTGCTTAGAGGACTTTTTGGGATTAAAGTCTACCAGCATGCACTGCTTTAAATTTTCTGACAAGACTTCAGCAGCAACCATATTAGAATCTTATAACCATAAATGCCAATGCCTAAATCACAGATGTCAGCCAAGGTGGATGTGGATTTGAGGGTGCATTTGTCTAGGGAGATAGTTTTGGCTTCTTCAGGCCACCACTGCCAACTCTTTAGGCTGCTGACAAAGGTCCATATAGTCAAAGCTATGGTCTTTCTAGTAGTCATGTATGGAAGTGAGAGTTGGACTATAAAGAAGGCTGAATGTCGAAGAATTGATGCTTTTGACCTGTGGTGTTAGAGAAGACTCTTGGGAGTCCCTTGGACTGGAAGGAGATCAAACCAGTCCATCCTAAAGGAAATCGACCCTGAAAATGCATTGGAAGGACTGATGCTGAAGCTGACCACCTGCTGCAAGGGCTGACTCCTTGGAAAAGATCCTGATTCTGGGAAAGACTGAGGGCAAGGGGAGAAGGGGGAGACAGAGGATGAGACGGTTGGGTGGCATCACTGACTCAATGGTCATGAGTTTGAGCAAACTCTGGGAGTTGGTGATGGACAGGGAAGCCTGGCATGCTGCAGTCCATGGGGTCACAAAGAGTTGGACATGACTTAGTGAATGAACAATAAATAAATTTTGGCTTTACTGTTTAGCTTGTTTGCTTACTTTTATAAAGACAGGCACAGAATTTTAGAATTGGGAAGGATGAGGTAGATTACTACCCAATCCCCTTGTTTATAGATGAGGTCCCAGATATAAGAGTGTCTCCAGTGTCTCCAAATTACCTCCCTAAACAAATGCACCCTCAAATCCACACCCACCAAACAATGCAAAGCCTGTACTCAGAGCAGCTGCTTGGCTCCTAGGCCCTCACTTTCCCCGTTCTGCCAGCTGTCGTGTTCCACAAAAGGACAGGGCCAGTGTAAAAGGAGCCTCAGAGGACAATGTATCAGTTGTCATCTCTGAGTTTAGAGATGGAGGTCCCATGGTGCTTGTCGGACCCCCAGAAAAGGGTAAATAGATCCAACACAGGGAGGCTCTGCAGACTGGGGAGCAGCTGGAGGCAGGGGCTGAGCAGGTACCTGACACTTCAGGCAGAGACCAAGCCTGGTGACCCACTTGGAAACAGAGATATATCCAGAATGCGCATCTGATCACAAAGCTGTCAGGCCCTTCAACAGCAATGCCGTGTGGAAACACTGGGACGTGGGGTCCTGGGAGCCGTGACTGTGAACCCTACCTCTGCCTCACCCTGCCTATGACCTTGGGCCATGATTTCACCACATCCCTCTGAGCCTCAGCACCCCCAGCTGCAAACTGAGCCAGTTCTGTACGCTGTACAGCTGGGGATGTGTGCCTTTTAGTATGTGGCTTACGTTTGTAAGCTTTTATAATGCAGTCAGCAACCAGCCAACCAACTGCGATTTGCCTTCATTCCAAGGGCACAAGCAGCAAATTCTGACTCACGGAAATGAGGCTGGGCTTGGATTCCTGCAACCAGAGGTGGTCACAAATTATGCGGTGTTGGCCTGGACCCCCAGACCAAGCTTTCCCTCCCACCAACCAGCGGCTCTGCCTATGTTTGTTTAAGTTAATTCAAACAGCACCCAAGCCAGGGGAAGACACGGCCGCTCTTGTAAGGAAGCATGGGACTAGCGGAAAGAATGCACTGAACAGTCCTGGTGGGCGGCTGGGCTCTGCTGTGCGTGTGCAGGGGTGAGCCTGCAGAGAAAGTGGCCCCCGTGGGCCGGAAGGAGCCTGCCATGCCCCTGGGCTTGGGGGCACACAACAGACGGCCGGCTGCCCTTCTTGAAGCACAGCCCTGTAAGACCCCACTGTTAGGCCAGGTTTCCACGGAGAACCCAAAGACAACCCCAGGCCTTTGGGGGTCACATCTGCTTTCCACGTGCCTGTGTAATGTGTATATGGAAACCAGGAGACCTCAACTGCAGAGCCTGTCTGAGGGCAGATAATGAGGAAGAAAAAAAGGCCAAAGGGATCATAAAGCCCAGAGGAAAAGCCCAGAAAACTTCACAGACTAGTGAAGGGTTGTTGCGTTAAAAGATAAACTGAGGCATATTACAGATGATAAGAGTTTGTTTGAGCAAAAAAAAATCAGTCCAAATCAAATCCAATCCCATCCAGCAGAGAGAAACGGACTCCAAGGAGCTCTACAAAATGAAAGACATTTATAGGCAGAAGGGAGCAGGACGAGGAACTTCGGCTAGAAAATTCTTACGCCAGGTTGTGACAAGGTCACTTTCCTTTAGGAGAAGGTAGCAATCTATCAGGCTTCCCAAGTGGCACAGTGGTAAAGAATCTGCTCTGCACTGGGAAGATCCTCTGGAGTCGAAAATGGCAACCCACATCAGTATTCTTGCTTGGGAAATCCCACAGACAGAGGAGCCTGGTGGCTTACAGTCCATGGGGTCACAAAGAGTTAGATACCACTGCGCATGCATGCACAGGAGTCTATCAGGCAAATGACCTCAAATTATGCTGATTCTTAATTGACTGGTTTAAGACTTCATTTCTTGGAGAGGCTGAAACTAATCAAGTTAAGTCTGGGTTTTGTCAAGTGGGGTTTAGCGTAAGTGACTTCATTTGGGGGTCAGTTTTCTTGTTTTTAACCATTGTCATGGAAAGATCATTTCCCGCCTGGTAGAAAGCCTGCAGTCCAGTCACTAAAAAGACCAGCCCACACAATGGGTCGCGGTGTTTCTCATACATAAAAGGCAAACCCTCAACTCTACCATCTTTTGGTTATTTTTCAGCTCGCACACCAATTGTGTCCCTCATTCTAAGTAGAAAAAAACATACCAGTGCAGTGGTAAGCAAGCTAAACAAGTGGGTCTGAAATATTAATCAGTCGCGCTTTTCTTTTTTGTGACTCTTTCTTGATCAGTCACAGTCATCCGTGTGGCCCCAGGGAGAATTAGGAATGCATTCGTGTGGATGCCAAAGGAAAGAAATATCTTTTTACTTTCAAAACGAGCTTTTAGATCTCAAAGTGAAGCTCCCAGGGAAATTGGAAACAGTCTTTGTTATAACAATGGGTTGGAAAGAGGACTCGTGGTACTGGGTGAGGAGTTACCTGAACTGGGATAGGGATCAAGATCCGGGATCAGATGTCAGATGGGGTCAAGAGGACTGCAGGCCAGATGGGAGGAGACAGCACCCCGGGAAAGCAGTCGTCATCGTAAATGGGGACCAGACCCAGGGAGTCTTGTGGAAGCCAAGCTCTCCTTGACTCCTGTCTTCACTCACACCCCACACTGACTCCATCAGGAAATCCAGACCTACCTGCAAAATGGATCCAGGATCTGACCACCTCTCACCGCCACTGCTACCACCCTGGTCCCAGCCACCAGCATCTCTCACTTGGTTTATTACATACCTCCCAGGGGGCCTCCATATTTCTCTCCTTCCTCCCTTCCATCTATTCTCAGCACAGCAGCAATCAGAACCATGTACAATATAAGTCCGATCATGTGGTGCTTCTGGGCAAATCCTCCAGTGACTCTTCATCTCAAAGCCCACTTAAGACCTCCTTGGGACTCCTGTTACCTCTGTGACCTCCTGTCCTTCTTGCTGCAGCCTGAACGTGATGGACACGCTCTCAGCAAGGGCCTTTGCGCCAGCACACCCCTCTGTGGATGCTCCTCACATATCCTCCTGGCGCTGGCCCCACCGCCTTCAATCTCTGCTCACCTGCCTGCTTCCTCCTGTGGCCAGCTGCCCCCGGAACACTCCTGACTGGGCTTGCCCTTCTCCTATTGTTCTCGTTCAGCTTCTAATGTGTCCGGCTTTCTGTGACCCCATGAACTGTGGGACACCAGGCCCCTCTGTCCTCCACTGTCTCCCAGAGTTTGCTCGAATTCATGTCCGTCGAGTTGGTGATGCATCTCATCCCCTGCAGCCTCCTTCTCCTTTTGCATTCAATCTTTCCCAGCATCAGGGTCTTTTCCAGGGAGTCAGCTCTTCTCTACTTTCCCCCTTCATGCAGCACTAATCACCTTCTAACATACTACACTATTTAAGAACTTATTATATTTGTATGGATGTTTGTCCTTTTGCTTATAGAGGTCTTTTTTTTATTCACTAATGTATCTCAAGTGCTTGATAAACATTTGTTGAATAAATGAAGGAATGAAGACCATCCGGTTACTCGAGCATCGCCTGTGTGACCCAGGTGGAACAACCAGTGATACTGCTGGTAGGAACCTTCAATAGACAGCTTCTCATAGACTAGCCAGTCTGATGAGGCTCACCTGGATGGTGAGACTTTTCTGAACCTTGTTCAAACTTACCCTTTATGAAAACTCCCCGTTTAACTGCTCAAGAGGCTACGGTAAGGAGGAAAGGAGGCAGTCTGGTGATGAAGCTCATCCCAACGCTTCAAGTCTGATGGTGCCCTTTTGTTCTATTTTATGCAGCAAAATTTTACTGAATGTGGAAACTAGCAGGTGCAGTGGTCAGGACTACGGAGAAATTTTTAGTTGAGTCCACACCAGAATATTTAAAGGGCTCTTGTAAACCAAAAAGGAAAATCCAATAGAATCCAATAGAAAAGAGGACAAATGACTTAAACGCTCCTCAGAATATGATGTCCAAATGGGAAATAAACATAGAAAAGGTGTCCATTAGTCATAAAGGAAATGCTGACTACAGCTGCAACGTGATACCACTAGACCCCACCAGAATGACAAAAATTAAAAGCAGGAAATTACCGAGAGTTGGCGAGAGATCAGAGCAACTGGAACCCTCATACAGTAATTGGGGCAATTACTTTGGAAATTGTTTGGCAGTACCCTGTAACAGCAGACATGTTCATACCCCGTGGCCCAACAAGTCCACGCCTATGTATGTCTCCAACAGAAGTGTGCCTGTGTGTTTACCAACACTTAGGAACTTAGACTGTTCACAGCAGCACTATTTGTAATATCATAAAACTGGAAACTACATAATTACCCATCCACAGTAGAATGAATAAGTAAATGATGGTCTATTCACACAACGGAATACAAAAAGCATGGCCTAGAGCTACATAAAAATAGAGAACATGGATGATTCTCTCAACACCCAGAGACAAAAGAGCACATACTATGTGGTTTTATGAGCAAATTATGAGAGTGGGCAAAGTTAATCTGTGGGAGTAAAAGTCAGAATGGTGTTTATCCTGATGGGGTAGTGGCCGGAAGAGAGCGTGAGGGGGATTCTAGAGCACTGGTTATGCTGTTTGCTGATCTGAACACTGCTTACACAGGTGGGATAAGCTTGTTAAAGTCCATCAGAGTAGCTGCTCACACTATGTGCACTTTTTTTTGGTAAGTATACTATACTTGTTAAGAGGAAACCGCAGGTCCATAATGTTGCCACTTGCGCTAAAGCCCATGACACCAAACAAGGCTTAATACATGACTTAACCAGAAGTGCAATCTTAGTCAACCAGTCTGGAATTTTCTGGGCAGTGCCATGTGGGCCCTCTCCATCCCCTGCCCCCCACCTAGAGGAGGAAAAGCACTCTGTCTGCTGACATCCATGCCATTCCCTCCTCCCGTCTCCCTGCAAAGAGATGGCCTGAGCGAAAACTAATCCTTTCTCTTTTTTGCTAATAGCACCCTTGCCCCAACCTTCTTCCTATAGAAACCTTCCATTTTGTACAAACGCCTAGAGCATCCTGCTGTTTACTAGATGGTGTGTGTGTGTGTGTGTGTGTGTGTGTGTACAAGCATGCACGCGCACACACTCAGCCATGTCCAACTCTGCGACCCCATAGACTGTAGCCTGCCAGGCTCCTCTGTCCATGGGATACTTCAGGCAAAAATACTGGAGTGGGTTGCCATGCCCTCCTCCAGGGGATCTTTCCAACCCAAGGATTAAACCCTGATCTCTTCCATCTCCTGCACTGGCAGGCAGGCTGAGCCATCAGGAAAGCCCCTTACGAGGTTGTATGCCACCCATTCAGGAATCATTGAATAAAACCAGTTAAACCTTCAAATTTACTCAGTTCAATTTTTTTTTTTTAACATCAGTCAGTTAGTCAGTTCAGTTGCTCAGTCGTGTCTGACTCTTTGCGACCCCATGAATCGCAGCACGCCAGGCCTCCCTTGTCCATCACCATCTCCTGGAATTAACTCATACTCAAGTCCATCGAGTTGGTGATGCCATCCAGCCATCTCATCCTCTGTCGTCCCCTTTTCTTCCTGCCCCCAATCCCTCCCAGCATCAGAGTCTTTTCCAATGAGTCAACTCTTCGCGTGAGGTGGCCAAAGTACTGGAGTTTCAGCTTTAGCATCATTCCTTCCAAAGAACATCCAGGGCTGATCTCCTTTAGAATGGACTGGTTGGATCTCTTTGCAGTCCAAAGCATTCTCAAGAGTCTTCTCCAACACCACAGTTCAAAAGCATAATTCTTCGGCACTCAGCCTTCTTTACTGTCCAACTCTCACATCCATACATGACCACTGGAAAAACCACAGCCTTGACTAGACAGACCTTTGTTGGCAAAGTAATGTCTCTGCTTTTCAATATGCATCTAGGTTGGTCATAACTTTTCTTCCAAGGAGTAAGCGTCTTTTAATTTCATGGTTGCAGTCACTATCTGCAGCGATTTTGGAGCCCCAAAAATAAAGTCTGACACTGTTCCCAAGTTGCTGTTGTTTTTTAAATGAATTGCATGTGGCAACTTCCTTCTGTCAACTAACAAAAATGCACAGTGTGAGAGTTATGAGTTGTTTTACTTGGGGGTAAAATGAGGACTATAGCTTAGGAGACAGCCTCTCAGATAAGTCTGAAGAGCTGCTCCGAAGAGGCAGGGGGTAAGTCAGTATATGTGTGATTTTGATGAAGTGAGGTACATGTAATTAGCATATTCCGGTCGAGGGTTGCTGCTAGCCACGAGGAACAGACGTCTCCACCAATGATTTCAGTNCGGCCAGCAAACCTGTTGAAGTCAGTGTTTCCCAAATGTAGCTGACCAGTAAATCTTTTTTATTTTCTTTTTTTATTGGGTACTTACTAAGGTACTGCCCCGTCACACCCAATGCGTTTGTTAGGGTAAAGCCAGCTGCTATAACAAGAAGCCCTAAAATTTCGGTGGTTTCCTCAATAAAAGTTAACTCCTGACTCACACGGTGCTTTTAGCGCAACACAAACGCTAGTGCTCAGTGGGTGCCCTTCACGAGGTAACCCAGGCCCAGGCCCTCTTCCACGCTTTTAAAAAAAACTGAAGTACAGTCGATTTACAATGTTATCTTAATTTCAGGTGCACAGCAAGTGATTCAGTTATACACATATTTTTTATATATTCATATTCTTTTTCAGATTATTTTCCATTAGAGGTGATTACAAGATATTGAATTGAGTCACCTGCGTTATACGGTAAATCCTTGCTGCTCATCTATTTTTTATACAGTAGCATGTATCTATTAATCCAAAGCTCCTAATTTATCCCTCCTGAGATTACTTCCATTTTATGGCTTTTCTCTTGCCTAGGGTGCAGAATCCTCAGAATCCAAGTTAAGCAGATGTGGAAGAAAAGAGAAGCAGACTCAGCTCTTGAACACTATGCTGCTGCGGCTGCTGCTGCTAAGTCACTTCAGCTGTGTCCGACTCTGTGCGACCCCATAGACGGCAGCCCACCAGGCTCCCCCATCCCTGGGATTCTCCAGGCAAGAACACTGGAGTGGGTTGCCATTTCCTTCTCCAATGCATGACAGTGAAAAGTGAAAGTGAAGTTGCTCAGTCGTGTCCAACTCTTCGTGACCCCATGGACTGTAGCCCACCAGGCTCCTCCATCCATGAGACTTTCCAGGCAAGAGTACTGGAGTGGGGTGCCATTGCCTTCTCCACTTGAACACCTTAACTAGTACTAATCATGTGGTCCACCTATATGCAAAGGCTCTAGGGAAATATAGTCCTTGGCTAAACCAATCTGTGGTATTAAAGAGACAACACAAATTTTAATGTTCTGTCTCTGCCACATCCAGCAACTGAATACATTCCCTAAACCATCACTTTTTATCATCCTGCCTTTAATCATGTCCTCCTAGATAGCCCTTTATGCATGCGTGCTAAGTTGTTTCAGTCGTGTCCGACTCTGGGACCGTATGGCCTGTAGCCCGCCAGGCTCCTCTGTCCATGGGATTCTCCAGGCAAGAATACTAGAGTGGGGTGCCATGCTCTCCTCGAGGGGATCTTCCCGACTCAGGGATCAAACCCACATCTCTTACGTCTCCTGCATTGGCAGGCAGCTCCTTTGCCATTAGTGCCACCCGGGAAGCCCAGACAGGCCTTCACCTCCCGCAAATCCTCTTTCTCCAGAGGGCAAATTCTTACCCATCTCTGGGGCCAGTTGAAAGGTCACTTACTCTGGAGCCCTTCCTTGACCTAAACTCCATTTCTCTTCTCTGTGTTCTTATAAGACTTTGGAAAGTGACCATCAAAGCCTAGCGTCTATTTCCAATCAAAAGGGGACTCCCATATGGGCGGGGTCTATACCTCAGTCACCTTCATATTGCCAGTGCCCAGAGCTGTGTTTGATAAACAGTAAGCCTGGAAGGAAGGAAGGAAGGAAGGAAGGAGAGGAAGAACATATGAAGAAACCTGAAAGGAGGGGGCAACACCCTCCTCTCTGTTACTCTGTAATTAACAAGGGCAAAGCATTTTTTTAAATAAGAGTTTTACTCTGCTTAAGAGCCCAGGAGTTAAGCATATGCCACTGTAGGCAACTTATGCTCTCATCCATTTTTTGTGTGTGTTTTTTTATAGATGGCCTTTAACAGGATGCAAATGAGTGCCCCTTCGTTCTTTCAAACTCGTGATAGATACAAATATAGTAAACAATTATTGAAGTTCCATATCTGGACCATGCCTGGGCTATTGTTTTGCTCTGAATGCAGTCAGCCTGAACCTGATGGTATGTAATTTGGAAAAAAAAAAAAAAAAACATAATTAAAAGAGGTTGCAAAATATCTGGACAAGATTTACTGCTACCAAGAGACACCTTCCGAATGCACTCTCACAATCTCTTGATTGATGTTCTTGAGATAAAATATTACGCCCAGAGAGGGATGTCAGTCTCTCTTCCCCACTTACCAGAGAGGCACCTGACCAGGGGCCTTGCCTGCCTCAACCCAGGGTGACGTGGGAGCTGGCTGTCCCCACCCGTTCCATCCCCCGGAAGCCTTGTTCCAGATTCAGAGTGTCTACAGATCAAGCAGGATTCGAACCCAGAACCACAGAGTGAGCCCTTGTCAGGGCTTACACTGAGTTAAAGACGAAAAAAAAGTGCAGGTCCCGAGGCCAGGGAGGTGGGCAATGGGATTCCGGAGGGATTCTACTCAGACTGGCGGCGGGGAGAAGAAATCAAGTCCTGGTCTTGGTCCTGAGCTTCCCTGGCCCTGTTTCCCTCGTCTTTAAAAAGGAGCTAACTGGGAATTCCCTGACGGTCCAGTGGTTAGGACTCAGTGCTTTCACTGCTGGGACCTGGGTTCAATCCCTGGTCGGAGAACTAAGAGCCCTCAAGTCATGTGACACAGCCATAGAAAGAAAGCTAACCATTAATATAACGTTCCTTCCAAATCAGATTGTAAATTTACACTAAGTCAGGAGAGACCAGGGGCTTCCCAGGTGGGGCTAGTGGTAAAGAACCCACCTGCCAATACAGGAGATATAAGAGACCTGGGTTCAATCCCTGGGTTGGGAAGATCCCCTGGAGGAGGGCATGGCGCCCCACTCCAGTGTTCCTGCCTGGAGAATCGCATGGACAGAGGAGCCTGGCAGGGAGTCACATGGAGTCACAAGCGGGATCACAAAGAGTCGTACACGACTGAAGCAACTTAGTATGCACACATGCAAGAGAGACCAGAAAGAAGAGGCGAAATGTCCAGATATCCTTTCAAACGGGGGAGCATGCCACCCTCACCCACCCTAGAGCATCCCCTCTGGCATCTCTGTTTCTACTCATCCACACAGAAACAACCCATTCAGAAGTTCCACCGTGAACAAGGAGCCTGACTTGATTAATGGCACTCAGAATTGACAGTGGATGTGTCTGACCAGGGTGTCGTGTGGAGCGCTGCTGATAGTGCCGTCCTTAAGGCCTGATCCCTCATTCCACATCTTGACCCGATTTTGAACAGAGCCATCTACCAAACCAAGTCAGTTTGGTCTGATGCTTGATGCCTTGTTTTCGGCAGCTTTTCTTCCCAAGACACACTGGCTTCATTGATAAGTGTTGCTAGCTCTTTATCTACATCATTTTAGAATAGGTTGCCAAGGCAACAGGATACAGAAATGATTCTCATTACTGTACATTCCCCAACAAATGAGTGTCTGCATTTACGCGGTCTCAGCAGGCATTAGCTCTCCCCTCTCTGAGACAGAATGCCAGCACTTACAGTTTGCAGCACACAATTCAATGTGTAATTATACATTGTCTCCTAATAATTATACATTGTTTTAGTGAACAAAACAGCTGCCGGTACCCATGCCAGCCCACATTAACACCTCCTACATTAACACCCTCCCTCCAATGGGCCAATAATACACTACTTTTAGATGCCATGAAGAAAAGTGAGGTATTCCTAAGAGTGTATTTATAGACCAAACCTGCACTCTGATCCCTGAGCACTGCCTCAGTTTCTATTACGTGAAATGCTATGATTCCCGGTCCTGGAATGGACCAAAATTGTTACTGTTTTCTTTTACTCATGGCTTTCCCTAAAAGGAAATAACATTGCTCTTGGTGTAGCCAGGGTTTGACAAAGACCTAGGGAGCCAATTCAGTCTAGGACAGATTCTTACATATTTTCGAAAAGTATGGAATGGGGCTGAAACCACAATGTCAAAACAGCCTTCAACGCCATTATAGATGCTTCATTTGAGTCATGTGCCTGCTCTGTACTCCGGACTACGAAACCCACACTAGTATCTAAGAAACGTCACTCTGCTTTTCCTCTCCTCTGGGCTGTCAAGGAAATCCATGGTGACAGTAGAGCTGAAGGGGGAAAATAAATAATTTCAAATCTCTCTGTAGATTATAATACAGGTCTTTCTCTCTCCCTTACCCTCTTCCTCCCTTTAAAAGCAAGCTGTGAAGGAGATAACCAGACTACAGAAGGTCTGGGGTTGTGAGCACTGAGTTGCATTTTAAAAGAATTAGTGGCTCCGGGTCATTTTAATCAAGTTGCATGTCAGCTTGCAAATTTTCCAAATTAGCCATAGCTGGAGGAGAGCAAGATGCTGTTCTTCTTTTCTAAAGAATAAAAACAGATTGTTGTGACATGTTCTCAGTCATAATGACAGATTGGAGCCGCTGTTTGCAGTACAAGTCAGAAAACAAAGCAACTTTTTCCTCCCAAAATCGTAACACTTGATTGATTTCTGCTGAGATTTGGGCATCTCTCAGTTTGTCAGCGGTGCTGATGAAGTTCGCAAAAATCTTGCAGGCCAAGTGCAGACACAGAGGCTGCTTTAAAATGAGGTTGATTTTTCACTGGGAAAGGAAGCCCCTGGGTCTTGAGGACAAGGCTCGGGGATGCTTCTGTTGCATCGAATTGCTCCATTGAAGAGAAAGGAGGGTAGTGAAGAGGGGATCACTGACTCCCCCTCATCCCAGGTGCCTCTCTGGTCCTGAAGCAGGAACACTCCTGACTTGTTTGTCAGTTTCAGCCATCCTGAGTAAGGATGGCTCTCCATACATGGTGGGTCACTGCCCAAACAGGGGTCTGAGAATTCTCCCCTGGCTATTCAAAGGCCAGTCCTACATCACATCTAACCAACATGGCCGGGGCACAGATGATGGGTTTTCACAAACCAAAGAGGAAGGATCTAGAACTGTCAATCATCACTCAGGCAACGAGTAAACACCATAGCTTAAGACTATGGTTCCAGAAGCCAATAAAATGGAATGTTTAATTAATACTTGCATAATGGAAGACAGGAAACAGGAAGCCAGGGAATGAATAACTATGGGATACACTGGCACAATCCCTTAAAGTGCTGAGAAACTCAGATATAAACTAGCTCTTTCGGTATTGTCAATATCTCAGTTTCCTCTACCAACTAAGTCTTCCTAAACCAACTCCAAGTCCCAGTCCAGCCCTCTTACCCACACACACCTCTTTGTCTGAAGAAAGCAAAGACCAAATCTCATGGAAAATGCAAGGATTTTCCTTCTTAACTTTTTGTATATATTCGCAGTGAATGGGAAATCTGATGTTTTATTATTTGGCCAAATTGCTAACAAATCTTTTTTAAAATGTATTTTTATTGAAGTATAGTTGATTTACAATGTAGTGTTAATTTCTGCTGTAAAATGACTCACTGATGTATACATACATTCTTTTTTATATTATTTTCCATTATGGTTCATCCAGTAGTGAAGGATTGAGTAAATATAGTTCCCTGGGCTATACAGTAGGACCTTATTGTTTATCGCCAACAAATCTTTATTGAGATTATACTGGAAGCAGTACAACCTTATGGTAGATGCTGTGAGGGTATAAAGCAATGCATGACACAGTCATTACCCTCAAGCAGCTCCCAGTCTTTGGGGAAGACTGGCTTCCACTGACCGGACAATTGTACATGATCAAGTCCACTAACAAAAGTCTTGGAGTGTGAGTGCTGTAGGCATTTGAGTGTTGGTGAATCACCAAGGGCTTAAAGAGATACTAGGAGCATGAGGAGGAGACCTCATGGGTGAAAGGTGAAGGTGGATATGAGCAGGGTGTGTCTATAGAACACGAAGCCCACCTGGAACAGAGTAGGTGAGGGATGGGGTAGCAGATGGAGAAGACAGGTGTGGGTTCAGATTGTGGAAAACTTTCTCCTACAAAAAACAGTGAAGACATGGAGAGCAAAGGAAACGAAGGCTTGGAGAATATTAGTCTTGCAGAAGAGTGCAGGCTAGGTTGAGTGGAAGAGCCTAGAAGTAAGGATACCAGGTCAAAGCCAAGTGCACCAGCCCAGCCTGAATCACTAGGTAAAGCTGAAAGGCTCCAAAAAGGAGGTGTGAGGTGTGGACACAAGATGGGATGGAGCAAAGAGAAATATGTCCAGAAAACTCAAAAGTCTTCAGAATACGTGGTCAGTAACATTGACCAGGCACTAGCCAAAGAACATTATGCGTACTTTTTCAATTAATCCTCACAACAGCCCTATGAAGTCAGTTGGACTATTATTCTCATTTTACAGATAGGAAAACTGAGGCAGTGAGGGGTTCAATAATTTGGCCTCTATCACATGGTTAGAAGGGCAAGACAGGCTTCGAACATAAACAGCCTGACTCAGCACTTACACACTCAGCCATTCCTCTTCCTGCCTTGCCGTGATAACTGTGCTGTGGACGCAGTCAGCTCAGCTTTGACCACACGCACCTTGCGACACGTTGGAAGCCTACCCTTGTGGAAAGACTCTTGGAGTTTTTTGAGACAGAAGTCCGTAACTTGGAAAATAAGTCAAACTAGAGATACAGCTTGGAGGGTCACCCTCCCATAGGGCTTGTAGACATGAGTTTTGAATGAGAGACAAAACCAGTCAGAAGTTTGGAGAGAGCTCAGAGTGAGTGTCATAGAGGCCCATGGAGGAAAGCGTTCCAAGGAAGATGGGTTGTTAAGAGTGTTCATGGTTACAGAGCACTGAGGGATGAGCATGGGGCAGCTTGACCCTTGGAGGGACACCTCTGACCTTCAGGGGTGCCATTTGAGTAGATTCTAGGGGACGTAGCCATTGAGGGTCTGAAGGGGTAAAGAATCCATCTGCCATTGCATGAGACATGAGACTTGGGCTCGATCTCTGGGTTGGGAAGATCCCTTCGGGAAGGGAAGGGCACCCTACTCTAGCATTCTTGCCTGGAAAAATTCTATGGGCAGAGAACCTTGGCAGGCTACAGTCCATGGGGCCACAAAAAGTCAGACCCCACTGAGCAACTGAGCGTGGACACCAAGGGGCGAGAAAGCCGTGGCAACTGATGCGGGTGACTAGTTAAGCAGAGAGAAAGTGAGACTACTCAGCCTAGAGGAGAAAACCCAAGACCCGGGCCAAAAGAGTGGCATCAGAGGCTGCCTCTGGTGAAGAGAAGGCCTGCTTCATCGTCTAAACCTGGAAACATTTCGG
>SJYQ01000970.1:1126264-1241909 GCA_006410935.1 Redunca redunca
AGAAGGGAACAAGTCTCCAAACACCTTGGACGGAACAGAATGGAAGGTGCCAGAAGAAAGTTATAGCATCAGATGGTGAGGATCAGATGAAGAATTAAAGTGAGCTGAGTAGGAAAATAAATTCATTTTAAAAACTCAAAAGATCAGCAGTGGAAAATACTCCCAGGTTCCCCCCAACCCTACCCCCCTACCTCCCCCCACACTTCCCCACCCTTCTCACACTGGCCTCCAAGGAGGCCACCATCCAATCTTGCCTCCTCGTGGCCAATAAAGTCAGGCACACATGGGCTGCCCCTCCTCCGGGCTCAAGCCCTGGACTCAAGCCTTAATGAGTCAGCTGCTCCATATTCTCCACTTCAGGCCCTTGGCTTTCTGGGACCTCAGTCCACTCAGCTGCAAAATTGACTTAGGGGATCATGTCAGTCGCCAGCTGCTGCAGAGCAGACCCAAACAGGCCGATTTCTGCAGGTGAACGAACCGCCCGAAAGGAAATGAGCAATGATTTCCCAGGGAGTCTCTCCTGAAATGTCGTTATAATGTCAGCTTCTGACAGCAAAAACGATTTCAGCGGAGACTCTGGAGTACCCGGGCAAGTGCTGGAGCCTTATTGAAACGATGTCGGTGCAGGCCCCATTTCACCGCTCACACACATCAACATCCCAAGGTGGGAGAACTCAGCCGCTCCAGCGAGCCACCGTGATGCCCAGACCCTTGTGTGCATTTGGCTTGTTTTGCCTCCTATTGACCTTAAGGGGTCTCGGGTGGAAGACCATCAACCCTAGGCTCAGAGAGTCCGCCAGCCCAGAAGGGGGCGCTCTCGGCTTTAGCGCCAAACGCCGGTTTCGGAGACTATTGTGAAGGTCTTCCATTTTGCCGCCGCTGCATTCTTTCCAGGCCTTAGAGTATGGGCTGTGCTCACTGGGATTGGTAACTTATGTGGAGGGACTTCTTGGCAGGCTCTGCTCTAGGCTTTGCCTACATGAGCTCATGTTAGCTTCACCACCATCCCATGAGGTTGGTATTATCATCCCTGTTTTCACAGACGGGGAAACTGAAGCTCAGGGAGATAACCGGTGAGGGGAAGGATTGAATTGATGTCTTCCTGACTCCAAAGTGCCTTCTCTTACCTCCCATGCTCTGGAATCATGACGCCTTGGTGGGGGTGGGCGGTGGGTCCTCTTCTTGGATGGGGGTGTATGAAACCCAGCACACCTGTGCCCTCAGAGCTCTGTGGCACATGCAGGTGAAATCCGAAGATGCTGTGTAAAATTTGTCAGGTCCCCTAGGATCTTCTAGCAGGTGAAAGTGAAGTCACTCAGTCGTGTTCGACTCTTTGCAACCCCATGGACTGTAGCCTGCCAGGCTCCTCTGTCCATGGGATTTTCTAGGCAAGAGTACGGGAGTGGGTTGCCGTTTCCTTCTCTAGAGGCTCCTCCCGACCCAGGGATTGAACCTGGGTCTCCCGCTTTGTAGGCAGACGCTTTACCATATGAGCCACCAGGGAAGTCTAGCGGGTGAGGGAGCGCCGTCTGTAGTAGGATCTTCTAGCGGGTGAGGGCGGAGAAGGCAATGGCACCCCACTCTGGTACTCTTGCCTGGAAAATCCCATGGATGGAGGAGCCTGGTGGGCTGCAGTCCGTGGGGTCGCTAAGAGTCAAACACAACTGAGCGACTTCTCTTTCACTTTTCACTTTCATGCATTGGAGGAAATGGGAACCCACTCCAGTGTTCTTGCCTGGAGAATCCCAGGGACCGGAGAGCCTGGTGGGCTGCCGTCTATGGGGTCGCACAGAGTCGGACACGACTGAAGCGACTTAGCAGCAGCAGCAGCAGCAGCATAAGTGGGTGAGGGAGTGCCGTCGCGTAGTAGGCTCTTCTCGCGGGTGAGGGAGCGCCATCTTGTAGAAGGATCTTCTAGCGGGTGGGGGAGTGTTATCTTGTAGTAATGGGTTTGTCCACGAAAGGCCATCCCCTGGCGGGCACCAAAGCTGTCTGCATCCCAGGTCCCCAGCGTCATAGCGTCTGTCCAAAGAAGGGTCCTGGCAGTCCGAACACCGGTTGGAAAAGAATTTCCAGACACACAGTAGTGCAGAAAAGGAGTGGGTTTTTTTAAGAACAAAGAGCAGAGATAATGAGGGCACTGTGAGCACAGCCGGCCAACCTCCTGACAGACCAGGGAATGTCCGCAGGACACTGTTAGAAGTGTCTCTCAAGGGAGAGCTGATGCTTTTCATGGGTTAGTAGCCAATTTTTATAGTCTGAGACAAAGAAAATTCCTGCTGGAAGGGTAACATTAGGTTAGGGCCTATAGGATGAATACCAGGGTGGGCATTTTTGCCTAATATGGGGTAAGGACCTGGCCAGTGACTCTTGTGGGGGCAGGGGGCGGGGGTGGCTTCTGGCAATAGTTACAAACGGTCTCAGTCAGTTCCAGAGAGGACCTTGCTTCTGGGCTCTGCTCCTGTGGCCTTGGTACAAAGCCTTGCACCTATGACCTTGGGGTGGGACTCCACAGGAAGTGGATAAGGTGGACTAGACTTGGAATCTGAGCACAAGCAGGTTGCCGTCCACCCCCGAGGTGTCAGCTTAACTTCCCCAGTATCCCAGGGCAGCTGTGAGCAGGCCCAGCCAGCTGGGCCTGGGCAAGATGCCTCCCTGCCCAGGACTCACGTGTGCCCTCTTGTATAAACAGGCAGTAGTCCAGAGATGCTGCTGCAAGGCTGGGCACCGGGGTCCCCTGTCTACAGCAATCGGGAGAGAGAAGAAAAATAGCATATGCAAACACTTGGCACTATCAGCCTGTCTATTCTCCATAGCAACCGGAAGCCTACTATGGGGATTGTATCGTTAATAATGAGGAAATGGGGGCTCAGAGAGGTGGGATCATTTGTCCAGTGTCCCCCACCTGTCCAGTGATAGAGTCAGAGTTTAAACCCTCAGTTTTCTGGCTCCAAAGCCTAGAGCCCGGGTCCCATTCTCACCCTCCCGGTGTTGTTGTTCAGCCCCTCAGTCATGTCCCACTCTGCGACCCCATGCACTGCAGCTCGCCAGGCTTCCCTGTCCACCACCAACTCCTGGAGCGTGCACAAACTCCTGTCCATCGAGTTGGTGAAGCCAACCAACCATCTCTGTTGTCCCCTTCTCCTCCCGCCTTCAATCTTTCCCAGCATTAGTCTTTTCTAATGAGTCAGTTCTTCACATCAGGTGGCCAGAGGAATTGGAGCTTCAACTTCAGCATCAGTCCTTCCAGTGAACATTCAAGACTGATCTCCTTTCAGATGGACTGAACCTCCCCATGGACTTGCCAAAAAGTCAGCTCAGCTCAGAGGCTCCGTGCTCACTCTGGCCTTGACCTTCACCCTTCAGGAAGTGGACTGGCCTAAGATGAGCTAATTCAGCGTCTGCGTCAACTGCGTAATAAAAAACTGATCTTTTTTTTTTTTTCAAAGCACTTTCCAGGCTATGAGGAGAACCAAAAAGAAGTGATGGTGTGTTGCTTGAGTCTAAACAGGTGATGCCAGGATGGGGGGCACAGAGTGGCACGTGGAAACAAAAGAAATCAGGCTGGCACTGTGTTCCACGGGGCTCTGTGTTGCACGGGGCTGGGTCACAGGCAGGGGCCAGGGAGGGGGGGACAGGTGTTGTTTGGAGAGTCAGCAGCATGTAGAGGAAGGTGATTGGAGCAGGGGCCCGGGGCCAGGCCCTGACCTGGAGAGTCAGCAGCAAGTGGAAGGGGGCAGATGGGACAGGGTGCCATCAGCCCTTCAATAAGGCTGTGCTCCACTTTCTTGGGCAAGGTGGCATGTCCCAGGGATGCAAATGACTCTGGGAAAAAAGAGGGTTTAGGGGCAAAAGGTAAATAGTGTCAAAGAGAGGACAAAGGAGAAGGTGGAGGCAAAGAATGGCAGGGACAGAGGGGAAGGTGAAGGAGGGAGAGAGAAAAGGCCTGCCGTGGGAAAGGTGTGGAGGACTTGGGATTCAGTCACTGAGCCTGTGTTCTCAGTGCTTCAGCTGTGGGGAGGCGGGGAGAAGCTTTTTTCTTCAGAAAAGTGAAAGTGAAGTCACTCAGTTGTGTCCAACTCTTCGACTCCCTGGACTATAGCCTACCAGGCTCCTCCATCCATGGAATTTTTCCAGGCAAGAGAACTGGAGTGGGTTGCCATTTTTCTTCGAAAGTGGGGGCATTTGTAGTTCCCTCCTTGTCTCTAGGACACCTTGAAGCCTCCTTGCTCAGAGAAGATTGTTGTGTTGAATAATTTGCATGCCTGGGTACTGACCACTCAGGATCCATGCTGGACCTGACAACCGTACAGCCAACCAGGGTGTGGGACCCCACATTAGCCCTGGCTGCACATGTGCCCTGCACACACATGCGCGCACACACACACACACACACATTCATAGCACTCATGCAGGAAGCGCTACCCCAGCTTACTCATCGCAGAAGGACTGAATACCACACGCGTTTCCTCCAGTTTAATTAAGTGGGGCTTTGTGATTGTCTAAAATTAATGTTTCAAGTGAAGGTTCTTAATCCTCCCGCTGCATCTTTTTAGACACAGCTCCCCTGACCTTTTCAGATTCTTGCTACACAATTCGCCTCTTGCTCAAATAATTTGCAATTACAAGACACCAACTGGTTGCTGATAAAGGCTAAATGTAAAACACCCACGGTATCCAACTTCAAAGTGGGGCTTAAGATCAGAGTGGTTACTAACAGTAACTACTAGGACCAATGAGATGGAAGAAAAAACCTTGAGTTTAATGATCTATGAGTGCCTCACAGCTCTAAGACATGTGCCCCAGCTCCCAGCAAAAGAACCCAATATCACCCACTCTCTGGATGGCAACTCAAATCCATAGGGTGTATATATAATACCAGTTCTCTTAGGCTTCCCTGGTAGCTCAGATGATAAAGAATCTACCTGCAATATGGATGGACCCAGGTTTGATCCCTGGGTCAGGAAGATCCTCTGGAGAAGAGAATGTCTACCCACTGCAGTATTCTTGCCTGGAGAAACCCATGGACAGAGGAGCCTGGCAGGCTACAGTCCATGGGGTCACAAAGAGTCATAACTGAATGACTAACACAACACACACAGTTCTTAGAGGTACGTTGCAAATTGCTATTAGACTAGTTGGAAAGAATAGACAGTGGGTGCCTGACCCATGGTTTTCTCATTCCTCCACCCTCCCGCCTTCCCTCCTCTCCTCCTTCCATGTTTCTCCTTCTCCCCTCAGTGTCTCTCTCTACCTCTCCCTCTTTCTCCTTATTTTTTGCCTGTGTTTATAATTAGATGGGTGCTGTACTAGACAGTAGGAATGTAAATAAGAATAGCTATTCCTGCCCTTGAGGAACTTGCAGCTACTGGGAGGAAAAGACACAGAGGAAATTCAAATACCATTTGAAGTACAGAGACCTCCAGGAACACCAAAGAAAGATACCCTAATCAGACAGTAAGGTCGAGCTCTGGCATAAGAGAAAGCCCCTGAGGAAGGCCCCAACCTGAGAAGGCTCTGGAAGGACAAGGCTGCACTGAGGGCTCTGAGCACAGGGCTCCAGGCTCTGAAAGATCTCGGAAGCAGAGGCAGAAGGCAGAGGTACCACCAGGAAGATGCTTGGTGTCCTCAACCCAACCTCCAAGGCGAGACAAAGCCCAGTCAAAAGCAGCAGTGGGGACTTGCATGATGGTCCAGTGACTAGAAGCTCCACGACCCCAATGCAGGGGGCCCAGGTTCGATCCCTGGGCAGCGACCTATATCCCACATGCCTCAACTAAAGATCCCACATGCCACAACTGAGACCTGGCCCAGTCAAATAAGTCAATAAAGATTTTTTAAAAATCGGCAGTGCCTGACCACTGCACCAGCCCTACCCAATAGCTCTACCAGAAAGCTTCAAGGTATCCAAAGCAGTGACCTCCTGTATCTGTGACAGCAGGCTGAAAACATGGTGGAAACTGCTGTTCCATCTGAAATTCCACCATCGGAATGTCATTCTTTGAAAGGGAGAAGTCTTATTTTAATAAGAAGACTTTAATAGGGCAAAGTTGCCTGGAAAGCCTTGGCCTCACGTTAAGAGAGGCTGCCCCTTGAACAGTGAGACCCCAGGAACATCAGAGACACCTAGGAGGGTCCTTGGAGGAAAGCAGGAAGCTGGGCAGAGTGGGTGGGGCTAGATGTATATTGGCTTGGCCCAAAAGTGCATTCGCGTTTTCTCTTCAATCTTTATGGAAAAACACAAAAGAACTTCTCAGCCAACTCAATTCCTTTGGAAGCCAACATGAAAAGAAAAGGCATTTTTCTATAATTTCAAGAGGTGTTGCGTGGGTGACAATTTGTAGTTCTCCCCTTTATCTCCACCTGAAGCAAATTGTAGACACTTAAGGCTCACTGCTTTGAAGCACTTCATCCTGCAGACTTTATGCAGCACCCACCTCGTGCCAGGCTTTGTGCCAGGGGCTGGGGGCAGGAGCAGGGGTGTCTGGAAGGCTTCTTCCTGCTCTCCCATCACTTGGTGGGGTTAAAGGGGCCTCACAGGGACCCAGATCAAAGATGCCATGGCCGTGGGTGGTGCCCTGCAGACAGGCTCCCTCCAGATGACCTCTGTGAGAGACCACGCTGAGAGCACCCAGCAGAGAGGGCTGGCTGACCACGGGACACATCTGCACTCAGCACTTTGTCAGAAGCCTCACCTGAAGCCCAGTGCCTGCCGGTTAGAAAAATAAACCAACAGGTGAAATGAACATTATAGCAGCCACCTGCCAAGCCTCTTAATCTGTCACTTATACGGAGAGCTTTCAGCTATAATTGAACATCCTACTGAGACTATTATGAAGAGGAGGAGGAGGAGGTGTCGAAGTTGTGGCTTAGGAGGGCGGAGGAAAATAAATTTCCCTTCAAAACTAGTCAATAACAATGGCTTTGTGTTGAAAGAATGGAGTGCTGGACTCGTGGCTGCAGAGGAAAACAATACATTCCCAGCACTCAGGAGGCAGCTGAGTCACTACCCAGGCTGCCAGAGGAGAGCTGAGAGCCCCCGAGACTGGAAAATTACCACCGCATCTTGAAAAACTTAGAAAGAAGCAGCTTGGGAGATGGCTATAAGCATACTGTTGTTTAGTCGCTCTGTCAAGTCCGTCTCTTTTGCAACCCCATGGACTGTAGCCCACCAGGCTCCTCTGTCTATGGAATTTCCCAGACAAGAATACTGGAGTGGGTTGCCATTTCCTTTTCTAGAGGATCTTCTCGACCCAGGGATTGATTCCACGTCTCCTGCATTGAAGGTGGATTCTTTACCACTGAGCCACCAGGGAAGCATGTTATTAAGAAAAAGAAAGAAAAGGAGGAAAGGGAAGGATGGAGGGAGGGAGGAACGAAAGAAGGAAAGAAGGATGCACCACATCATATGTCATCAGAGAACTGCGAATCAGAACAGCAATGAGATACTGCGAATGGCCAAAATTCGGATCACTGCAAACACCAAAAGCTGGCAAGGATGTGGAGCAACAGGAACTCTCGCCCACTGCTGGTGGGAATGCAAAATGGTCCTGCTGTCTTGGAAGACCTCTTGGTGGTTTTATAAAACTAAACATACTCTCAGTATACAGCCCAGCAATTGGGGTCCTTCGTGTTTACACAAAGGAGTTGAACACATATCGGCACGAAATCTGCACATAGATGTTTATAGCCACTTTATTCATAATTGCCAAAACTTGGAAGCAACCAAGATGCCCTTCAATAGGTAAAGGGATAATGGGGTCCATCTAGACAATGGAATTTTAGTGCTGAAAGAAATGAGCTCTCAGGCCAAGAAAGACATGAAGAAATCTTAAATGCATATTGATAAGGGAAAGAAAAGCTGAAAAGGCTACATACTGCATAATTCCAACTACATGACATTCTGGAAAAGGCAAAACTATAGAGACAGTAAAAGGGACAGGAGGGGAAGGGAACAATGACTAGGTGAAGCATAGAGGGTTTGTAAAAATATTTGTTTGGCCGAGTCAGATCTTAGTTGTGGCCCACGGGATCTCAGTTGCATCACGTGGGATCTTTCACGGCAGCTCACTGATCTCTAGTTGTGGCATGGGCTCCAGAGCATGCAGGCTCAGTAGTTGCCGTGCACAGGCTTAGATGCTTAGTTGAACGTTTGAGCTTAGTCCCCTGCATTGCAAGGTGCGTTCTTAGCAATTAGGCACCAAGGAAGTCTCCACAGAGGATTGTTAAGGCAGTGAAAATACTCTGACTGATAGCATAATGATGTCACTGTAAATCTGTCCAAACCTATAGAGTGAGCAGCACCGAGAGTGAGCCCCAAGGTAAACTAATGACATTGGATGATGATGATGTCGATGTCGGTGTATCAGTTGGAACAAATGTTCCACCCTAATGGGAGAGGTTGATAATGGGGGAGGCTATGCAAGTGTGGGGGGCAATCTCTATACCCCCCTCTCGATTTAGCTGTGAACCTAAAATTTCTCTTTTTACAAAAGCCTCAGAAAGAGAAATGGAAGAGAAGGGAAAGAAGAGAAAAGAAAAACTCTCAATAGAAGATAGCATCAAAAACTCCATTTACTAGCTCTGAGACGATCACAGGGTGTGGGGATGGTTTTGTGAAGATCGAAGACCATCAGGTTAATTGCACCCAGCCTCCTGGAAATTCTCAGGTGCCTCGCCTTCTGGACTAAGAGGGACTCTTCAAAGCATCCCATCCTTCTAGAAAGGCAGTGTGGCATAAAGACAGGAGGCAGTTATGGTGCCTGTATTACTATTATTAGTGGACTGAATTGCCTTTGAGAGATTGTTCTGCTGACGAAGAGAGAAATTAGACTGAGGAGTGAATTGTTTGCCAGCATTTCTTCTTTAGAGAAATCGGGCTCCTGGGGTCTGAAGAGGCGTAGTAGGAGGGCCTGGCAGATACCTCTGCAGGCATATTCGTTGTTTCCTAATCTTCACAGAGAACCAGCCTGAGCACCGGATGCCTGACCTTGTGAGAAGTTGGGTGGAACTCAGTTTGCTGTCACTCTCCTCAGAAAGGATCCAACAGTGTACTCTTCTTACCAGAGCTTCCCCCAGGAGCACCAAGCAAGGGCCACTTTCCTACCCAGCCGTAGTCGCTGCCTTTCAAATGACCAGATCAGATGCTGAAAAAGTCCAGAATCATGGTCTGACTCAAGGCTAGAGGAGGACTGGCTTCCTTCAACACTCCTGTGAAGAAATGTGAGCCACTCAGAACACTGCCTTCAGTCCTCAAGACAGAAATACAACTGTCGGAGGTTTGTACACAATTCAAATCTTAATTCTCACCTCCTGTAACACCTCATTGATCCCTTCATTGTCAGGGGATGAGGCGTTCTGCAGACGTGCATGTGCCTTGCAGTTTAGGCTTACCTGTTAAAGCACTTAATCATGAAAAAATAAGAAGATTGGCTGTACTGCATACTTCACTGCTAGAGTAAACAGTACCCTTCATAAAATTTCGTACTTGAAATTTTATGATTCAGGCCATCATCTTGATTCAGAACTACATGGTGTGGTTGTAATTCATATATGGTAGGTAATAAAAGGTTAAAAGCAGTGGTGATTTCTGCCTGACTGCCTGATGCTTTCATGTAAATAACTTGATTTCTAAGGCATTCCGTGTTATTAAATTCTTTTCTCTATGTCTGCTTCAGGTTTATCAGGGTTTGTGAAGCAAGTGTTAAAAAGACATGTCACAGGTAAGAGGCTCCATTACAGAGACTCTAAACGGTGCTAGTCATTAGTTTCCAAGGACACCTGAAAAAAATGTTCTTTTATGTAATAATGGTGGTGGGATAGTAAGTAAGTGTATCAGCTACGATTCTTCGGTGTAAGCAACAGAAACCAACTCTGAGTAAGTTAAACCACAAAAGGGGTGTATTGAAAGAATTCTTAGTACATCTCAGTGCTGGCCCCAGAAGGACTGAATCGGGGCTGGCTCAGCTAACTCTAGGGCTTAGACATTCTCTGACTGCTCCCTAGACACTTCCAGGGCCTGTCTCCACCCTGGAGACAGCTGCCGGGAGGAGATGACCTAATTGATCCATCTGGGGTCATGGGTCTATCCCTGTGGCCACGTGGGTGAGTCCTGTGAATCTTGTATCTGGCAGCCCCTAAAAACCTCAGAGAATGAAGCAGAGGAATTTCCACCAAAGAAAGGAATGTTGGGTGGACAAAAACGGGGGTCCACTAGAGACAACCTCACCAACCCAATATGTACATAGTCACAGTCCCTAGTGTCCAGTTGCTCGTGGTTTCATAAGAGTATGGCTTCCTGTCCCAAAAGTTTGCCTATGCCTACTCTACCCTAGAGGCTGCAGGAGGCAGAATGCACCCCTCCATGTCCTAATCCCCAGGGTTTGTGAGTGGGGTTCTTTGAAGATGTGATTAACAGACTATAAAATGCAGAGATTTGCCTGGATTATCCAGATGGGCCTGTCATCATCACATGAATCAGACAGGTGCAGCAGAAGAGGAAGTTGGAGAAATTCTTAACTGTGGTTGGGACTTGATCCCCTGAAGTTGTAATCGGGATCACACAGAAAATACAAAATGAATCATGCAGCCTCTAGCAAGGATCTCTAGTAAAGATAGGCCTCTGGCTGACAGCCAACACAAGGACCTCAGTCCTACAACCTCAAGGAACTTAATTTAGCCAACAATCTGAATGGTCCTAGAAGAGGGTTCATACCCAGAACATCCAAAAAGGAGCTTGCTAACTCCATGTTTCATCATTTTGAAGCTCTAAGCAGAGGACTTAGTTGAACCACACTGTGCCCAAATTTCTGACCTACAGAACTATGTAACAATAAATTTGTGTGGTTTTAAGCCATTAAATTTGTGGTTATTTATTCTGGCAGCAAGAGAAAGTCAATACAGAGCTCCTGAAGATGTTTCACCTTCTGCAGCATTCATACTTTCATCCTATGATTTTCTTGCTGACAAGCTGGCGGGTTAGGCTCTCTGGGTTTGTCAGCCTGGCCATAGTTCTTTTGCATCTTTGGCAATTACAACAGTTGCCAATTTTGTTTAGTCGTTAAGTCATGTCCAATGGGGTCTTTGCGACCCCATGAACTGTAGCCCTCCAGGCTCCTCTGTCCATGGAGTTCTCCAGGCAGGAATACTGGAGTGGGTTCCCATTTCCTTTTCCAGGGGATCTTCCCGACCCAGCCTGCACTAGCAGGTGGATTCTTTACAGCTGAGCCACCAGGGAAACCCTATCTTCAGCAATAACAATTTTTTAAAAAGCAACCAAAAAATATTTACTCAGGGCCTATCATGTGTTAAGTACTTTATAGCCTTTACCACATTAAATCATCTCAAAAAAAAAAAAAAAAAAACTTTTTAACAGATTAAAAGGGTCCTGGAACATGAGAAGAGTGCTGATGCATACTTCATCAGACTTTTCTAAGGATTGAATAAGATACTGATACAAATTTACACAAACAGTAAGAGGTAGAGCTGGGATTAGAGCCCTATTCTGTCTGACCGAAACCCTTGCTCTTTCTACCACACTCAATAGCACCACTGTGAAAGCACCCAAGACAATCAGTTCAGTTCAGTCCCTCAGTCATGTCCAGCTCTTTGCAACCCCATGGACTGCAGCATGCCAGGCTGCCCTGTCCGTCATCAACTCCTGGAGCTTACTCAAACTCATGTCCATCAAGTCTGTGATGCCATCCAACCATCTGATCCTCTATCATCCCCTTCTCCTGCCTTCAATCTTTCTCAGCATCAGGGTCTTTCCCAGCATCAGGGTCTTTCCCAATGACTCAGTCCTTTGCATCAGGTGACCAAAGTATTGAAGTTTTGGCTTCAGCATCAGTCCTTCCAATGAATATTCAGGACTGATTTCTTTTAGGATTGACTGGTTGGATCTCCTTGCAGTCCAAGGGACTCTCAAGAGTCTTCTCCAACACCACAGTTCAAAATCATCAATTCTTCAGCACTCAGCTTTCTTTATAGTCCAACTCTCACATCCTTACATGACTACTGGAAAAAACCATAGCTTTGAATAGATGGACCTTTGTTGGCAAAGTAATATCTCTGCTTTTTAATATGCTATTTAGGTTGGTCAATAGCTTTTCTTCCAAGGAGCAAGCATCTTTTAAATTTATGGCTACAGTCACCATCTGCAGTGACTTTGGAGCCCAGAAAAATAAAGTCTGTCACTGTTTCCATTGTTTCCCCACCTATTTGCCATGAAGTGATGGGACCTGATGCCATGATCTTAGTTTTCTGGATGTTGAATTTTAAGCCAGCTTTTTCACTCTCCTCTTTCACTTTCATCAAGAGGCTCTTTAGTTCTTCTTCACTTTCTGCCCTAAAGGTGGTGTCATCTGCATATCTGAGGTTATTGATATTTATCTCAGCAATCTTGATTCCAGCTTGGGCTTCATCTAGCTCAGCCTTTCTCCTGATGTACTCTGCATATAACTTCAATAAGCAGGGTGACAATAAACAGCATTGATGTACTCCTTTCCCGATTTGGAACAAGTCTGTTGTTCCACGTCCAGTTTTAATTGTTGCCCCTTGACCTGCACACAGATTTCTCAGGAAGCAGGTCAGGTCATCTGATATTTCCGTTTCTTGAAGAATTTCCCACAGCTTGTTGTGATCCACAGCCAAAGGCTTTGGTGTAGTTAATAAAGCAGAGGTAGATTTTTTTTTTTTTTTAACTCTCTTGCTTTTTTGATGATCCAGCAGATGTTGGCAATTTGATCTCTGGTTCCTGTCTTTCCTAAATCCAGCTTGAACATCTGGAAGTTCATGGTTCACGTACTGTTGAACCCTGGCTTGGAGAATTTTGAGCTTTAGTTTGCTAGCGTGTGACATGAGTGCAATTGTGCAGTACTTTGAGCATTCTTTGGTATTGCCTTTCCTTGGGATTGGAATGAAAACACCTTCTCCTGTCCTGTGGCCACTGCTGAGTTTTCCAAATTTGCTGCCATATTGAGTGCAGCACTTTCGCAGCATCATCTTCTAGGATTTGAAACAGCTCAACTGGAATTCCATTGCCTCCACTAGCTTTGTTTACAGTGATGCTTTTTGGGGCTTCCCTGGTGGCTCAGAGGTTAAAGCGTCTGCCTGCAATGCAGGAGACTTGGGTTTGATCCCTGGGTCGGGAAGATTCCCCGGAGAAGGAATGGCAACCCACTCCAGTCGTCTTGCCTGGAGAATCCCATGGACGGAGGAGCCTGGTGGGCTACACTCCATGGGGTCACGAAGAGTTGGACACGACTGAGCAACTTCACTTCACTTCCTAAGGCCCACTTGACTTCACATTTCAGGATGTCTGGCTCTAGGTGAGTGATCACACCATCATGACTATCTAGATCGTGAAGATCTTTTTTTGTATAGTCCTTCTGTATATTCTTACCACCTCTTCTTAATATCTTCTGCTTCTGTTAGGTCCATACAGTTTCTGTCCTTCATTGAGCCCATCTTTGCATGAAATGTTCCCTTGGGATCTCTAATTTTCTTGAAGAGATCTCTAGTCTTTCCCATTCTGTTATTTTCCTCTATTTCTTTGCATTGATCACTGAGGAAGACTTTCTTATCTCTCCCTGCTATTCTTTGGAACTCTGCATTCAGACAGGTATATCTTTCCTTTTCTCCTTTGCCTTTAGCTTCTCTTCTTTTCTCAGCTATTTATAAGGCCTCCTCAGACAGCCATTTTGCCTTTCGTATCTCTTTTTCTTGGGGGTGGTCTTGGTCACTGCCCTCTGTACAATGTCATGAACCTCCATCCATAGTTCTTCAGGCACTCTGTCTATCTTGAATCTATTTGTCACTTCCACTGTGTAATGGTAAGGGGTTTGATTCAGGTCAAACCTGAATGGTCTAGTGGTTTTCCCAACTGATTTCGGCAGTGCATATGCACAGGACCTTTTGAAGGAGGTCACCATCATCTTCATTGCCTCTACCTTGGCCTCAGGTCAAACAGCAAGGAGGGAACACAGCCCCGCCCATCAACAGAAAATTGGATTAAAGGTTTACTGAGCATGGCCTCTCCCATCAGAACAAGACCCAGCTTTCCCCTTAGTCAGTCTCTCCCATCAGGAACCTTCTATAAGCCTCTTATCCTTCTCCATCAGAGGGCAAACAGACTGAAAACCACAGTCACAGAAAACTAACTGATCTGATCACATGGGCCACAGCCTTGGCTAATCCAAGACAATAAGCAGCTGTCACGGACAGCCAGGGTCGCATCATGGCCTCGAGATTCTCTAGGGCCTCCAGTGCATGGGGCAGTGGGGTGAGCGCTGAACCAGGAGTCGCCTACCAGTTAGATCTGTATGGGTCTGAGAAACAAATTGGAAGTTACAGTCAGATCTCAGTTCTCCTTGATGTTGTGTTCCCTCTCCTGGATCTCCCCCAGTTCAGTTCAGTTCAGTTAAGTCACTCAGTCGTGTCCGACTCTTTGTGACCCCATGAATCGCAGCACGCCAGGCCTCCCTGTTCATCACCATCTCCCGGAGTTCACTCAGACTCACGTCCATCGAGTCCATGATGCCATCCAGCCATCTCATCCTCGGTCATCCCCTTCTCCTCCTGCCCCCTATGCCTCCCACCATCAGAGTCTTTTGCAATGAGTCAACTCTTCGCATGAGGTGGCCAAAGTACTGGAGTTTCAGCTTTAGCATCATTCCTTCCAAAGAAACCCCAGGGCTGATCTCCTTCAGAATGGACTGGTTCTGGTCCAGAATGGACTGGATCTCCCCCACGCCTGCATAATGGCCCAGTCCAGGAACACATGGAGAATTCTCCGAACTTCTCTGTAGCTCTCTTTCATCTCCAGGACTTTCCCAATGAAATCTCTGGCAGGGCTGCCGCTCATTCCAGCCAAGAGCGCGATTTGGGGTTAGCAAAATCTCAGGTCTTCCTCATTCATTCCCATTGGAGTCCTCCACTTTCAACCAGCAAAAACACAGGATCACACACACACACATGCACGGTCACCAAATGGAGTCTGTCCTTCCTGCAAGAAAATTGCCCATTTCATGGCGGACCCCGCACTTTGAAAAGCACAGCGCTCTGGCCAGTCTGACTGGCAGAAGGACCCGGCAGGAGCCCCAGGCCAGGAGGCCACCGTCTCCTGCTGTGCTCCCCCAAGACTCCAGCAGGTTTTTAAGAGTAAAAGCTTTTCAATTTGTTGTGTGCTTTCGGTCAGTTTACAGTGCTTTGAAATGGTTGTTCTGGACAATTTTTTCAGTTTTATGCTCATTTCATAGAAAGGAGCCACCGATACCCATGCCACTGTTTCCAGAAGTCTCTCCCCCCAGCTTCTCTCAGAATGCTGCCACGAAAAAAAAAAAAAGAATGCTGCCACGAAGACTCAGGAACCTCCAGCGCTGGGGCTCCCCGTCTGCCCCATACGCCTTTGCATCTGCCCAGACCTGCCCCAAAACTGCTCCAAAGAGGTCCCTGCCCTTCAGAACCTTCTGCTGGGAACTCCTTCTCTTCCCACATTTCCCAGCTCTGCCGTGGGGTAGGCAGGACTCTGTTGCTTGAATTCCTTCTATCATATGCATATTATCCAACCTTAGAAAACGCACAAGTCTGGCTGCCTAAGCTTCAGCTTTGACTGTCACTCTGTGTTTTTGACTGCAGTTAATGAACCCTAAATGCCCCCAAATACTCTGGCTTTCAGACTATCGGAGCCAGCATTCCCAACTGGATATCGATTTACCATTGCATTTCTATGAAAGAACAAGAAAGAACACTGTGTGTGTTTTTTAGCTACTTAATCCTCATTCCTTTTGGCTGAGAGCTTCTCCTTAGACCATTTCAGAGAGAGGACCAGAGGGATTTAGCCTGCTGATCCTTTTTATTTTTATTATGTTATCTCTGTATTAGCATCTTCCTTTTGGAACGTTCAGAAAATAAGGGGAAACAGCAACAACCCCCTCCCCCAACGGCAATGGACATGAAAGTCATCTAGCAAAGTGATGAGTTATTGCAAACTGTTCATGAATCTAAATGCCAGCCAGACATTATTTGAAGTCTGAATTAATAATATAGGTACAACTGCTTTTTGAATGCATGAGCATCTCCTTTACAAAGTGCTGGTCTGTATACAGTAGCTAGTATTATTGTACATTTTCTTTAACATTGGATATCTATACATGGTCTGCAGAATCTATATCATCCTGGAAGTGGGGGACTGAAACTTATTGATGTTATTAATAGAAAGTATTCCTCACCCTCAAAAAGATTGGGAATTGCTACTCCCTAAAAAAAGAAAATAAAAATAGGGAATTCTCTGGTAGTGCACTGGTTAGGACACCGTGCTTTCCCTGCAGGGGTCAGGGATTCAGTCGCTGGTGAGGGAACTAAGATCCCACAAGCAGCATGATGTGATCAAAAAAAAAATTCTTTTAATAAAATTAAAAAAGAACTTCCTTGGTGGTCCAGTGGTTAAGAATCCACCCACCCACGTGAGGGACATGGGTTTGCTCCCTGCCCTGGGAAGACTGCACATGCCGAGAGGCAGCACCCCATGCACCACGACTGCTGAGCCTGTGCGTCCCAGAACCTGCACCCCGTAACGGGAGGAGCCCAGCACCACAGCTAGGAGCAGCCCCTCTCACCGCGACCAGAGAAAGCCCACGCACCGCCATGAAGACCCAGAGGAGCCAAAATAATAAAAATAAATAAGTAAATGGATAAATAAAATTTAAAAATAAAAATAGAGTTGCCGTACAGTTCAGTAATCCCACTCCTGGGCATATATCCAAAAAAGAAAAAGACGAAAACTCTAAATCAAAAAAATACGTGACCCTAATTTTCAGAGAAGCACTATTTACTGTAGCCAACACATGGAGGCAGCCTGAATGTCCACCTACAGAAAAACAGATAAAGAAGACGTGGTGTATTTGTACAACGGAATAATACTCAGCCATAAAAGCAATGAAACAATGCCATTTGCAGCAACGTGGATGGACCTAGAGACTACCGTACTAAGTGAATCCAACAGAAAAGGACAAATATCATCTGATATCACCGGTATGTGGGATCTAAAATATGACACACACGGGCTTATTTACAAAACAGAGATATATTCACAGACCTGGGAAACAAATTTATGATTACCAAAGAGGGAAAGAGGGAAGAGGAATAAATTGAGAATTTGGGATTAGCAGATACACACTTACATAATAGGTAAAAAACAAAGTTCTACTGTATAGCGTGGAGAACTATATTCAGTATCTTTTAATAACCTATAATGGAAAAAATCTGAAAAAAATATGTATGTATCACTGAATCAGTCTGCTGTACGCCTAAAACATTATAAATCAATTATAGTTTAATATATATATTTTTTAACTGGGAATCACTGTTTCAAGGAAATTGGATCTCTAGCAAAGAGCCTTTCTCCCCTTTATGGGGAAGGAAAATGCCAGAGACGATGTACCTTCTCCAACCCCCACTGGCTCATGCTCATGACATTGGCCCAGTGTTGGGTGTGGTGCCCTCGAGGAACAGGCAAGCTACTGTCTGCACATCTGAACAACTTCTACTCTGATTCAACTCCTACTCTGAGATCTGCTATTGACTGGCTAAAATATCTTGGGTTTTTCACTTCACTTTCATGGGCCTACATTACTTCATCTATAAAATGATTTCACAAAAGGTGTCAAAAACTCTTGCCAGCTCAGCCATTCTTTGATTCAACATATTGTAATTCTAGGCACCTTGCACACATGTTACTGCTCATAAACCCTAAAGTGGCCACAGGTCTTTTACAGATAATTGCATTTCCCAGCTAAGAGCCAACAGGCTCTTCATTTGACTACTGACTTCAAAAAAAAAAAAAGCAAAAGGGCTGAAAGGATTAAGGCTCAGGCTAAGGAACATGCGTTGCCTCACATGTTCCAAAAACAGCCACCACCTACCCAGCACTTGCTGTGTGTCAGGCACACTGAAAACACTTTCTGTGGATTAAATTATTTGATCCACAAGATAACCCTATGAGATATCATCTGTTAGTTACTTATCCCCCTTTACCAGTAAATAAGCCCAAACCCTTCTCTGGTCCAATTCTGTGTCCTCTTTGTATCTTTCAGATCATCTTCCCCGTACTGAAAACTAAGGAGTGTATTTGTTCTTAGAATGTAATTCATAAACACATAAGCCATCACCATGTGGGTCTCCATCATGAAACACAGCAAGATGCAAGAAAGAAAATAAAAGGCTCATTTAGCTAGTACCATTTAATATTTCCTTCTCTGAGACAAACATTAAGTGTCTGTGTAATTATCCTTAACTCTCACAGGGAGAAGGGAAGAATTCAATGATTCAAAGTTTGCCACTTTTTTTTAGTTAATCTTAAAGGGAGAACACATAAAACAGTGGGAAAGACTTAAATTGGACTAAGTTCTTGGCAGCTAGAGGCTTTCAATGATGAGAGAAACCTTGACCTGCATCCAAGTCAGCCCCATCCGTAACCTTTTTGCTACCTGTCTCACCAGTATCCAAGCCAATACTATTTATACTAATTATACATCCTAATTAGAGCAAACATCTGCAAAAAATATCAACACATTAGGTTGGTGACACTGCCATTAAAAGCCACCCTCCATATAGCATTCTTGGGTATATAATATGTATATGACTAGATTGGTGCAAATTTTGGAAAGCAAAATGACAAAACTAAACAGTTCTCAGCAAGGCCACTCCTGAATGTCTATCCTTAGAAACTATATCAGAGAAATACATCAATAAAAGTAGAAAGAGGACTTCCCTGGTTGTCCAGTGGTAATAGTTCATCTGGCAACACTGGGGACACAGGCTCAATCCCTGGTCTGGGAAGATCCCACAGGCCTCGAGTCTACTGAGCCTTGGTCCACAGCAAGAGAAGACACCGCAATGTGAAACCCGCGTGCCACAGCTAGAAAGTAGCCCTTGCTCGCCGCAACTAGAGAAAGGCCCCCCTGCAACAGTGAAGACCCAGTGCAGCCAAAACCAAATTAACTAATTAAAAAAACAACAGGAAGAGTTATACATGTGAATGTCCGTTGCAGCATTATCTACAATAGCAAAATTGTAACACAAACACAATTTTTTCAATGTTTATCGAATAGCTATTTTGCGCCAGGCACTATGCTGGACCCCAACACAGCGAACATGAGTCTCCTAAAGTATTGTGCTGAATAGGAGGCTGTTTTTCTTTCTTTTGGATCCTGTTCTTAATAATTTTTAAGAGGAAAACCAAGAAGGGGCTTCCGGCTCAGTAGAGACATTGATTAAAGCTTGGTAAAAAATGGGCAGACGTGCAGATCCTGGGTAACACAGGTCAAATTCAACAGACTAGAGTGCAAGTTTTTATGATGAAATTCTCACCACCCACTGGCTTGGGGCCGGTTTTTCATAGCCACCCCTCCCAGCATCATAGTCCTAAGGATACTCATCTCGTTCCTGGCTCCCGGAACTCCCACGGTCAAACTGCCTGCCCTCCTTAAAGCCTGCATCCCAGGCTGTGCGAATGATCAATCAACCAAGTAAGTTCCATTAATGTACCGCGTGGCATTTTCTGCATCTGCTCTTGAATCGTATCCCACAAAGCAGAACACACACACTGTCTTCTTCATTTTATCCAGGCCCAAGATGATTTTCTTTATGTCACCACTTTTGCTCAAGAGTTCATAGGTTTGTTCTTCAGCTGTATGAAAGGAAAGATCTCCTACATACAATGTGCAGTTTTTCTTCAGTAATTTCCCCTGTTCTTCACCGTCACCCCAGAAGGGCTGGTCTCGGTACTGGCTCAGGTCGACACAGAAGTTGCTGGGCAGGGCCTTCAGGAGGCCACCTGACTTCAGTGCAGAGAGGTGGCCAAGGGAGCCACTCGGAGAATGAGGCTGTTTTGCTTTTTGTCTGTTTATTTTGAGAAGTCTGTATTCCCTTCTTTCTGGTTCTCCGGTGTATTACAGGGTTGGGAGGTTGGGAACTCCATTGCCTATGGGCTCCTGGATGCAATGTGAATTCTGCCAACAATGAGATTTGGGAGGCAGAAGGGAGGCGAGAGGACCTAGTCTTCTTTCTCCAGAGTGGACACATGGGTTTTGTCAGATGTGAGTTTTTGCAGAAACCAGTGAAGCTCTTAGCAACCACCTACCTGGGTGTTGTGGGGCAGCTGGGACTGTTAGCATTTTCTTGCAGCTTTCTGATCTGTGCCCTAAGCAGTAACCCCTGATTCTCTGAAACTCGGCAGTAAATCTGAAAACCAAGAAAACCCATCCCCCGCATCCACTTCCCTGCTGTTGATTTTTATTCCTCCAGTCTTAGCTTTGCAAGCTCCTAATTCCCTGTGTTAAATCCCTCTCCGACTCAAATACCTAGAGTGAAATATATTTTCCTTAATCCTTAACTTATTGCAGAGAAGCAACAATCTAGAACAGCTCTGCCCAGTAGGAAACTAATGTAAGTCACACATGGGAGACACATGTAATTTGAATTTTTCCAGCAGGCATATTAAAAAAAGTAAAAAAAAAAAAAAAAAAACAGGTGAAGTTAATTCAACAATATATAACAATATATTTAACCCAATATATCCAAAATATTATCATCTCAATGTGTAGTCAATATGAAAATATGAATTAGATCACTTCCTTTTTGTACTGTCTTCAGGATACAGTGCATATTTTATCTGTAAACCACTCTTCAGACCAGCCACATTTCAAGCACTTAATAGCTACACGTGACTGGTGGCTCACCTGCTTTCTAACATAGATCTATATAAGGTGTGCACGCGTGCTAAGTTGCTTCAGTCATGTCTGACTCTTTCCGACCCTATGGACTGTAGCTTGCCAAGCTCCTCTGTCCATGGGGTTCTCCAGGCCAGAATACTGGAGTGGATTGCCATGCTCTCCTCCAGGGAATCTTCCCGACCGAGGGATTGAACTCACATCAATTACCTCTCCTTCCTTGGCAGGCAGGTTGGTTACCACTAGAGCCATCTAGGAAGCCCTCTGGCTCAGTCTGCCTGAAATCCGGGAGACCTGGGTTTGATTCCTGAGTGGAGAAGATCCCCTGGAGAAGGAAATGGCAACCCACTCCAGTATTCTTGCCTGGACAATCCCATGGATGGAGGAGCCTGGTAGGCTACAGTCCACAGGTTGCAAAGAGTCGGACACAACTGAGCGACTTCACTATATAAGATACTAGAGTATAAATGATAGCAGATTATCGTGCTGCTATTTGAACTCTGGGGCTTAGTAGGGGACTGTTTCTGCTGCTAGGTTGGGCTCCATCTCCCTACCCAGTCCATCAGGTGTGTGTCAAATGAGATCTGGTTCTCACTCAGGTTGAATCGAAGGCAGCCTTTTGGGTGGGGAAGGATGGGAGCGCTGTAAATGCCCCCAAACTGCATGGGAAGTGGCATTGCACAAGAAGGAGCCAGGACCTGGGTCCGAGATGGGTTTGCCTTGGTCTTGGGGGAGCTCAGTGGCCAGGTGGGAATGGGGCAGTTCCTGAGCTGGGTGGCTCTGCGCTGAGACAGCAGATGCACCGGTGTGAGGGCCTCCATCATGCCCGCTGGGAACAGGTGGTGCGATGAGAGTCAGCAGGCCTTGTGCTGAGAGGTGCTGAGCCGGCCACATCCGCCCAGAGCAAGAGCCTTATTTAGAGGCAAGTCCAACTGCACGAGCAAGAGAAACTCAGCTATGGAGGCCTCTCTTGCCAACAGTGAATCTGAATCAGAAAAAGGAAAAAAAAAAAAAAAAAGATGTGGGATGGATCCTGGAAAGAGCCACAGTTCCCAAGGTCAGGGGCAGCCAGGATGGATCCATGTAGACACTGGACTCTAAGAACAGGAGAACTGAAATACTGCCCACCACGCCAGTAAACAAAGGATGATGCAGCCTTTAAGCCATTACATTACAGCCTCCCTGATGGTGAGCCCTGAGGACGAGACAAACGGGCTGCCCGCTGCCAAGCCCATCCAGCAGCCAGCCGCTGCAGCCACCCCTGACAGTGAGCCCTGAGGACACGCAGGGTACTGGCCCCAGACAGCTGAGGTGCATGCCAAAGGAATGACTTCAGCCGGCCCAGACTCTCAGGTCTTCCCATATTTATAGAAAAGAGCTCAGTTCCTTAACTTGAGATATCTGGTTTTCTTTAATTAAAAGCGATCTTTTGATCTTCTGACCGCTTGGTGTTTTTGCAAAAAGGCCTATATATCCCGGCTTCCCGTCACCACCCCCCTCCCGCCCCCTTCCTCTTGGAAGAGATTCTCAGTGTTATCTGAGATGCCACGTCCAAGGCCTAAGTCCTCAGATTTGTCCACCAAATAAAACATAACTCTCAACTTTCAGGTTCTGCTTTTTTTTTATTTTCAGTCAATAAACAGAGGAAGAGCAACTGATGATCCAGCTACTAGAAACGGGTTAGAAACCAAGGCAAGTGTGGATGGATCTGGGTATGTATGTGTATGGCCTCCCCGAGACTTGACCAGGCAAGGCGTGTGGCCAGAGGTGCCTGTTTCTAACGGCTGCCTTTGTGTTGTTTCAGCCTCAAAGACCTACACACAGCTTCTAACACATGATAATAACAATGGAGAACTTATTTCTTACTGCAATCCAGGCACTGTGGCAAAACTTTGCACACACAATCCCAGTTGATCTTCAATGAAGCCCTGTGAGGAAAGTACAATTATTATCCCCATTCTAGAGGTAAGAAGACAGAGGACTCTGAACCTTTTGTTGTTGTTCACTCACTCAGTCCTGTCCGACTCTTGGCAACCCCGTGGACTGCAGCACGCCAGGCTTCCCTGTCCTTCACTACCTCCCAGACTTTGCTCAAACTCATGTCCATTGAGATGATGATGCCACCCAACCATCTCATCCTCTGTCACCTCCTTCTCCTCCCGCCCTCAAACCTGCCCAGTCTCAGGGTCTTTTCAGAGCCTTACTTGAGGGCATCTACCTAGTGAAAACGTTAAGCTGCAGTCCAAGCGCAAAACCCTGGCCCTGGGAGCCTGGGCCTGGTTGCTATGCCAGCACCCCCTTTGGGTAGCACATACACTAAATCCTCTGCCACACTGCTTCAAAGTCTACTGACTTAAACTGGAAAAGGACAGATGTGAAAAGCAGGGAGGTAAACTGCCAGAGTCCCATTTTGCAAAATCCACAAAGACTGTGTTCAGCTTGGACCTGGGCAGGGGACAGCGAGCAGCGACAGGAACGACACTGTCCACCGGGACCGCGGCACACCCCGCCCCCAACGTTCCAGAAACGACCGCCTGCAATCACAGCGACCTGGGCTGGGGGTGGGGATTGCAGGCACCGCAGGCCTCCTGAGAAAAAGGAATCCGTCTCAGGTAGGAGAAGGCGCCGTTACCATGGCGACCACAAAACCTTGGCCCAATCCTAGGGCAGTAGCCAGAGTTTTCAGAAAAATAAAATGAAATTGAAAAAAATCAGCCTCTCTCGGCAACGGCAGCCGTCCACAAAGACACAGTGTCTCCGTCGGGCCCCAAGTCTAAACAGATGAACCTCAGAGGCCCGGAGGTCGATGAACCTTGCGCAGGGTTGAAGCATCCTTTCATACCCAGGCAGTCCCAAGGCCGGGGCTCAGCGCAGCTCTGCCAGGCGGCTGCCAGGGTAAACACAGCACACCTCTCCGAGCGGCCCACATTCCAGCCGCGGGCCTCCCGCAGCAGCCAGCAGCCAGCTCCGCACAATGCTGGCTTTTTCCCTACGCGTCAACCCGCATTTCCCCCACCTGGCAAAGCCCCGAAGCCCCGGGTGACCCCCTCCTCAGCCCTCCCTGAAGCTCAACGCCTGCACTTTTCAACAGAAAAGTGTTAGTCGCTTAGTCGTAGCCGACTCTTTGCAACCCCAAGGACTGCAGCCCGCCTGGCTCCTCTGCCCATGGGATTTCCATGGCCAGAATACTGGAGTGGGTAGCCTATCCCTCCTCCGGGGGATCTTCCTGACCCAGGAATCGAACCGGGGTCTGCCGCATTACAGACAGATTCTTTACCAGCGTCTGAGCCACCAGGGAAGCCGGTTGTAATTCCTCTCAAGCAGTGGTTCCCCGATTAAGGCCCACACGTGGAGTCCTGGGGCCACCGCCCTGTCCCCGAGGTCACCTGCTCATCGCCGGGCATAGGCAGCACTGTGCACACACGGGGAGGGGACTCTCCAGACCCGGAGCCACCCTGGAGGAAGCCGCCACCGGCGCCATGCTGCTCCAGGGCACGGCCACCTCCCAGAAAGTGCATAAACCCTGCCCTGCGCTAACGTCCTTTCTCCCTGCAGTGAGGTGCTAGCACAAAGTACTCAATGCCTAGACCGCAAAAAAAAGACAAAAACAATGAAAACCTGCCCAAATCCTAAAGGTTCCTGTATCTCAGAGGGGTGCAAAGGACTGGCGGATGCCATCTAGTTAGAACCTTTTGATGATAGGTTTCATTATCCTTTACTTTTACATTATATTACATTTTATTTTTAAAAATATTTATATTTATTTATTTGGCTGCACCAGGTCCCAGCTGCAGCATGCAGACCTAGTTGCATGTGGGATCTAGTTCTCTGACCAGATATCAAACCCCAGGCCTCCTGCATTGCGAGCTCAGAGTCCCAGCCACTGGACCACCAGAGGAGTCCCTTTACATTTATAGATTGTTTCATGCAGAAATTATGGAAGCATTAAGCAGAATTTTTAATAGGTGAAAGAAAACTGTGTATCCCCAATGGGTTAAATGACTTTCATTTATCTGCATTCCACTGTTGTTGCCTTTTTATCTTTCCAGAGAACTTTGACTATTATATCCTGGCTGAAGTTTAATCAAGCTCATCAGAAGAGAAGAATCAGCATGATGACCCCCATTCCATAAAAGAAGCCCTGGTGATATAACCAAGGTCAGAGGCCCAGCTGTTCTCTCAAGTTCGGGACCAGAGAACAATCTAGGTGAGTCTAGGTTTCTGTCCAACTTTCCAGAATACCCTTTGTATCAGCAGGGCTCCTGTCCTGAGCTGAACTGATGCCTGAGAGGATTAGGGAGACAGGTTTCCTTTCATAAACGGGAACAGTGCTTGCTGGTGAAAGGGGAACCGGGTAGCTGGAGCCTGCGGTGAGGGGGAGACTTTCTTTTCACTGCCTTTGAATTGTGTACCATATGTACGAACCAACTCTTCAGAGAATAACTAACTTTTAATTGTAAATGTTAGCTTCAATGTAATTTAAAATTTAAATGTAATTTTAAAACTTCCTTTTATAAATCAATTTTATTCTGCCCCCAAACTAATGGAGTTGAAACATACATTGTGAGTATTGTGGTTAGAACCATGCCTGGGAGGGCCCACAGTCACGTTCAAAGGGAACAGACTGGGACAGGAGATCCAGGACCCAGAGTGACCCCTCTACATCCTAAAAGGTGCATACTTCAGTGAAAGTAAAACAGCCAGCTCTCGATTATCTGTGTTAGCACAGAAGAGTCCTGGCACCGGTAGCTTAAATGTTGCTCAGTCGCTCAGTCTCTTTGTGGCCCCAGGGACTGCAGCACCCAGGCTTCCTTGTCCTTCACCGTCTCCCAGAGTCTGCTCAGACTCATGTCTATTGAGACAGTGATGCCATCCAACCATCTCATCCTCTGTCGTCCCCTTCTCCTCCTGCCCTCAGTCTTTCCGAGCATCAGGGTCTTTTCAAATGAGTCAGCTCTTCCCATCAGGTGGCCAGAGTATTAAAGCTTCAGCTTCAGCATCAGTCCTTCCTATGAATGCAGATTAAAAGTTATATTTAATTTATGTTCTGCATTGGGATGTCTCTGTATACCTTGGAATATGGATCTGTTTCATGCCTTGAACTTAAAACGCTGCAAACTGAAAAAAAAGAAAAAAAACACCCAAACACTGAAATACTGGGACACTGTCTGTATTTTCCCTTTGTATTCATCAAAATGCTCTTGGCTGCAGGAAACAAAACTCCTGACAGAAGCTGACTTAGACAATGGGGAAATTTACTGTCTCACAAAACAGGAGAACACAGGTCAGGGTCTCGGTTTGCTGAAATAGCAGCTCCAAAACATCATCAAGGCCCAGCCCTCTGCTCTGCTGTCCTCGGGCCGCATCCTCCTCAGGCTTTGGCAGGACTTCGGGCATCTTCTCCAGACATGACAGGCTCAAGGGGAAAAAGGGAAGCAGTCTTTCTGTAGAACAAGGAGCTAGCCCATCTTTCCAGAGGACAGGGAAGCCTCTCCCAGAATGTTCCAGCCCCCACATTACCCCAGATGTCCCCGAAGGCCTCGTTTCCTCCTGCAGCAGAGCCAATCACTAGCGAGGGGATGGGGTCACTGTGATGGGTTTAGACTAATCAAAGGGAAGAGAATGGATGCTGGCCTGTAAAACACAGCATCCGCTGCCTACACAGTCATTCCCCCAAGCAGTCACTTCCTACAGCCACGTCACGCGAGGCGTCACTCGGGAACAGGCTGAGGTTTTTGAGTAACACCAAGTATCGGTTTAGATCGAGATGCCTCCCTCCCATGTCCTTCTGAGATGGGTTGGGACCTGGGACCCTTTGCTGCAGCGCCTGCACCTGGACAAACATCTCCTCAAGCAACAAAGTACAAAGCAACTGTGAGACTAAAAAATAACCTCGAACTTCCCTGGTCGTAGAGTGATAAGAATCCGCCTCCCAATGCAGGGGACATGGATTTGATCTCTGGTCCGGGAAGATCCCACACGCCCTGGGGCAACCAAGCCCTTGGGCCACAGCTCTGAGCCTGTGTTCAAGTCCCTTCTACCTGTGTGCTCGATGTGATAGGTAGGTTTGGTCGCTCAGTCATATCCAACTTTAGTGATCCCATGGACTGTAGCCCACCAGGCTCCTCTGTCCATGGGATTCTCCAGGCAAGAGTACTGGAGTGGGTTGCCATGTCCTTCTCCAGGGGATCTTCCAGGATTGAACCCGGGTCTCCTGCATTGCAGGCAGACTTTACCGACTGAGCCACCAGGGAGATCTGTAAAAAGAAAGATAAAGCTCACATCACTAAAAAAAAAGCAGCTTAGATGGAAAAGGTGGAAGTTTAGTAAGCCATTAAAAGCAAGATTCACCATGAGGGAACACAGAAAGCTGCCAGCCCATGTTCAAGGTGAATGTGTCTATTAAGATGGGTACCATGTTCATTATTGTCATTCCCCAGGAATCTACCTGAGCCAAAGGTATCTTTCAAGGCTACTGAAATGTGTCAGATGAAGTGTGTAGGATCCAGGTGGCAGAAAAGAGTCTCATTGACTCAAAGGTTCATTGTGCCGAGGTCTCGCCCTTAGCAACTGCACCCTCCCTAGCAGCTCAGAAGTGGACGCTTAGGGAGTGCTCTCATTAAAGGCATACAGTCCCCCGGGAGAGGGGATGGATTGATGGCTGGCTGAGATAACAACCACTTCTGCCACACAGAGCCCCAGTTAGAGGTTAAGAAGAGAATTGCCTACAAGCAATTTACAAGGAGCAGCTAGGAAATAAAACACAGTGTCAGATGGGCCTTTGAAAACCAATGTGGGAATCTGTTCCTTTTTTTTTTTTTCTGGAAAGAAACAGAAGGTACAGCCACTGGCTACATTTATTTTTGGAGCAGGGAGAAGGGGAAAGAAAGGGAATATATAGAAAAAGATGTAGAATACGGATTGATCTGATTCAACCCTGGAGAAAAACATCCATCTCCATGTGTCAGGGTTAAGAAGGGTCACATACTCGTGAACTTGCTATCAGAAATGCATGGCTTAGTCTTACTTTTTAATAGCAGAAAGAGTGAGAATGCTGGCATGGGGTCATTCCCAAATCAGAAACGGAAACATAGGAATGCCTGATTCATCTTCCACCTTACACAGCCACACTGTGTTCCAGAGCAGTATTCCTCAAGATTTACTGTGTAAATCACCCAGGAACCTTGTTCACACGCAGATTCCAACTCAGATGTGGAGCGAGACCCAGGATTTTGCCTTTGTAGCTGTTCCCAGGGAATTCCCTAGCAGTCCAATAGCTGGACTCTGCGATCTCACTGCCGAGGGCCTGGGCTCGGTCCCTGGTCAGGGAGCTAAGATCCCACAAGCCAGACTGTGGGGCCAGAAAGAAACCAGATTCCCCGGGGATGCCGATATTGCCAGCCCAGGACCACATTTTGAGTAGCCAGGTTCTCAGGTGTCTGTGATTGAGCATAAGGTTTACTGAATTAAGAGTAGGTGTGATTTTAAGATGCCTAAAGGTTAAAACAGAGAGGAACCTTTAAGAAAGTCAGACAAGTCAGGTTACTACCCAGCGTATGTAGATAACTCCTACAGCTCAACAGCAGTAACAACAGAAATTTTTAAATGGGCAAAACTTGAACAGTTATCACTAATCATTAGGAAAATGCAAATCCAACCACAATGAGACACCACTTCATATATGTTAGAGGGGATGTTATTTTTAAAAAAACAGAAAATAACAAATACTGGGAAGGATGTGGAGAAACTGGAACTCTTGCACTTTGCTGTCAGGAATTTAAAATGGTACAGCTTCTATGAAGAACATTCTGTAGATTCTCAAAAAAATTAAACATAGAGGATTTGGGGGAAATGGAGACATAAGAGGCACCTGATATGAAGAACTAACTCATTAGAAAAGACCCTGATGCTGGAAAAGATTGAGAGCAGGAGGAGGAGGTGTCAGAGGATGAGATGGTTAGATGGCATCACTGACTCAGTGGACATGAGTCTGAACAAACTCCGGGAGATAGTGAAGAACAAGGAAGCCTGGCGTGCTGCAGTCCATGGGTCACAGAGTGGGGCACGACTTAGCGACTGAATGATGACAAAGAGGCATCAGGAGAAAATAATCCGAAAAAGAACATACAGATTCTTTTTTAGATTCTTTTATATAGATTGATAGATATATCTGAATCATCTTGCTGTACACGTGAAACTAACACAACATTGTAAATTAAATTTTTTAAAAAATCAAATTAAAAAAAAAAGAAGCACCAGGAATATTTCTCTTCACCTAGACAACAACTGCACTGGCAGAATCTATCTGATATAACTATTTTGGAACTCTGGAGTCTTTTGGAGGCTTGCAAATTCTGGGGGCAGACTTGGGTGGTAAATTGCAGTTAATTGCAGTCAATTTCAGTTTTCAGCTGCAGTAGCAGCTACCTATCTGCCAACCCCAGCCATGAGGCAGACAGCTGTTCATGTGTTCCTGGCGCAGCTTGGACACAACTTCCTAGAGCCAGGGTGGGCAAAAAGGAGCCCGTCCTCCGAATATCAGTGCTCTGTGCTGTGGCCACTGACTGCTGCTTCTGATCACAGAGGTGCAGGTAAGAGACAGGCAGCCATGGCTACACCTCCCTACCCCCGCTGTTGCAAGCCCCACCCTCTCCAGTTAAAGTAGCCAGGGAATTTAAAGGGCCAAGGCTCTTTCCCCCACATCCTTCATTTTTCGCTTTTTTCATGTTTGGGAGCCAGCCATTAAAGAGTAGGCTGTTCAAAAACAACTGCACAGATGAGGAAAATTAGAAAGTAAACTCCACATACCCAGTAAAAGACTCAGAAAAGACCTAAGAAGGTTTTTAGTTTACATCTCAGGCTGATTCTCCCCACAGAGACAACCTGCAATAATAAAAAGCAATAACAAAGCCTGGAGAAGGGGGAGGATTTGGCTTCTCGAATTACCTCATTATTAGATTCAAATGTCCAATTAAAAAAAAAAAAACACAATGCATGCAAAGAAACACAAATCCATGGTCCATTCAAAGAGGTAAAAAAATCAACAGAAATTGTTCCTGAGACAGACATGATGGCTAATCAACTAAACAAAGATGTTAAAACAGTTATCTTAAAAATGCTCAAACGAAGTCAAGAAAATGATGTAAGAATAAACTGGAAATATCAAAAAATAAATAGCAAACCTAAAAAGAAACCGAAAAGAAATCCCAAAGCTGAATAATACAATAATTGAAAATTTCACTTGGGGGCTTATCTGGTGGCTCAGATGGTAAACAATCTGCCTACAATGCAGGAGACCTGGGTTTGATCCCTGGGTTGGGAAGATCCCCTGGAGAAGGGAAAGGCTACCTGGGAATGGCTATTCTTGCCTAGAGAACTCCATGGACAGAGGAAGCTGAAGGGCCACAGTCCATGGGGTCATAAAGAGTTGAACATGACTCTCTTTCACTCACTCAGAAGTAATTCAAAGGTGGGTTTAAACAGGCAGAAGAAGGAAGCAGAGGATGCGAAGCTGAGGAATATAAAAAGTAAACAGAGCCTAAGGAACCTGTGGAATGCCAGCAGCCAGATCAATATACACACTGTGGGAGTTCCAGAAGGAAGAAAAGAGAAAGGGGCAGAGAAAAATATGTGAAGAAATAATGACTGAAAACTGCCCAAATCTGATGAAAGACAGTACATACTTACAGGGGAGTATTGCTCAGCTTTTCAAAGCTAGGAAGTTCTGCAATATGCTACAACATGGATAAACCATCAGAACATTACACTAAGTGAAATACACCAGTCACAAAAAGACATAAACTGCATGATTCCAATTGTATGAGGTACACAGAGCAGTCAAATGCATAAACAGAAAGTATGGTGGTAGTTGCCAGGGGCTAGAGGGGTGGGGGTTGGGAGTTAGAGGTCAGTGGGCATAGAACTTCACTTGGTAGAGTTCTGGAGATGGATGATGATGATAGTTGTACAACAATGTGAATATACTTAATGCCACTGGAACTAAAAATTGTTAAAAAGGTGAGTTTTCTATTCTTTAAATTATACCACGGGGAAAAAAAGAGGGTTAGCCCATTTAATCCCCCAGTTTCATGTGTGAAGAAGGTAAGACAGAAGATTATTGTGAATGACAAAGAAGATGGCTTAGATCAGTTAATAGGCATAGCTGGCTGGTGATGGAACCCTGAGACCTAACTCCCAAGTCCAAGGTCTGACTTTAGAATTCTGATGCTATGCTGGTCTCGAATGGTGCACAGATGCAAGCTTGAGTAGTGAAGAGAGAAAAGTAAGTCTAGAGTCCAGCTATAATTCTGCCATTGTTGACCGTGACACATTAGATGAACCCTTGACTTTCCTGGGAGAGTCCTCTCCTCGGTAAAATATAGACACTGATGACATTCTCATCAGCAACGTGAAGAGAATGTCTTCCAAAATATTTTGCTGGAGATACTGGTCTCAAGGGATATCTGTGAGTTGGGGCAGGGAATATGGTTTTATAGTCAATATTTGGGAAATTCTGCAGACTGAATCTCTCTTGGATAGTCACAAAGTACATTAGCATGTTAAAGACTCTGGAAAGTTCTGTAGTAAAGAAATCTGTTCGTTTTTTTCTTTACTCACCAATTTTACTTGGGGCTACCAAAGCAGATGATGAGACAAAGATTTGTGTACAAGTAGTTGATTTGGGAAGAGAAGGGAAAAAAGGTAAGGAAACTGAGAAGCAAATAGGGAAGGGAAGGCATCCTTGAAGGAAGCATTATTAAGCCAGCTGCCACTGGGGGCAACTGGACCTGAGTCCCACTGGGACTTCCCTGGTGGTTCAGTGGTTAGGGCTCTGTACTTCCACTGCAGAGGGCCTGGGTTCAATCCCTGGTCAGGGAACTAAGATCCCACATGCCACATATTGTAGCAAAAAAAAAAGAAAAGAAAGAAAGAAACTTATGTGATGCCTGTTCATAGCTAAATTATCATCTAGTCCTAAACACTGACCCTCCTCTTGCATGCTACGGAAGGCTGACCTCCTTCAAGGGCCCATGGCGACAGACTCCATCCAGGCTTGGCGGGTGGGACGTCTCAGAGACAGGCCCCGAGCTCCCATCACTTCATCCCTGGGATGTGTGGGTATCTGTTTCTCAGGCTTTCCTCCCAGAGGTGACCTGAGAAAGTAGGCCATCTCATCTTTCACCACATTCATCCTTTGAAATGGAGAGGATTCATCTAGGTTCTCAAGCTTGCAGGTTTGATTTTTTTTTTTTCCAGTTGTATATGGACCACCTGAACTATTTGCTTGTGTTGACAGAGAGAATTCTTACCTGAGCCTGTGGAAAATCTGAGGTCAGAGATCAGTAACTCAGGGCTAATATCATAGCTGTTGGTACCAAAGAAAAAAAAGAAGCACCAATCCTTCATGAAGAATGTGGTCAGCCCTCCAGACAGATGGACAGTCCCTAATGAAGCATCTGCTGAACAGTCAGTCCGTCCAACACCGCTGTCAGCGTCCAGCCTCACAGAAAGGCAGCCAGAGCCTCACTTTGGGTGGAAAAAATTACACTGGCCTTGGTTCAAGCCTCCTCACTCTCTTTAGCTGACAATTTTAAAAAGAAATCAAGAACCAGAAAGAATTAGAGGTTTGCCGATTTTTTTCCCTCACATCCAGAGGCTTTCCTACTCCTAGGAAACATGAGGTTCATTTTGAAGCTCTGTTTCCGCCCTGCACAAACATATCAATAATCGTCCAATGATACACACACCTTGACTGTATTTACAAACTGTGAATATAAATTATCTGGCAAATCGTATTAATGTGAATATACTTAAGGATGTTTGAGTGAGACAATGAATGGACCTGTTTGTAAATACCAGATCCCAATGTGCAATCACTTCAGTGGGTTCATCCAAGAGCCTGACGCTGTGCTGAGGGGTAAGGAGAGAGTAGATTAGCTTCCTTGGAACTGCTGTTTCTGCAGCAAAAGAGGGTCAGAAATCGGCCATTTAATACATTTCAACTTCACACAAAAGTGAGTGACACAGACCCTGGGTTCAAGGAGTCAGTGGCCCAGGAGAAAAGATGAACGTTAAAAAGCCAAATTTGGGACTCCCCTGGTGGCGCAGTGAATAAGAATTCACCTGCCAATACGGGGAACACCGATCTGATCCCCAGGAAGACCCCACATGCCTTGGAGCAGCTAAGCCCATGCACCACAGCTACTGAGCCGGTGGAGTTGCAACTACTGAAGTCCTCCCTAGAGGCTGTGCTCCCCAACAAGAGAAGCCCACACACTGCAATGAAGAGTAGTCCCCGCTCACCGCAACCAGAGAAAGCCTGCACAAAGCAACAAAGACCCAGCACGGCCAAAAGTAAATACAACTATTTTTAAAAAGAAGTTAAGGACATAAACAAGAAAAAAAAATTTGATATAAGAACTTAGGGTACAGGCAGTGTGCTGAGGGTCTGGAGAGTTGATGGAGATGCCCTAAGGAAGTACAATTTTTGCCTTTTCATAAAAAAATCAAATATTACACAAATATTGAGAAAAGAAAAAGTTTGCCAGTCTTAACCTCCAAAGATGATTCATGTTACCAATAGTTTAGTGCATTCTAGACTTTGCCTATGCTTTTATTCTTTAAGAAAATTTGTTCTTATAGCCCATCTTGTTTTACAGCGTGTTTTTCTTTCACTTGACCATACATCTTGAACACTTTTCTCTTCTGTAGCAATCTCATTTTTCTCTGACTGCGCATGATCTTCCATTGTGAGGAGGCGCCCTGACTTATTGCACTCTCCCCTAGGGATGGATGTTTCCACTTCGGGACATTTCCAACAAAGTTGCAGTGAACGCCCTTGAAAGGACATGTCTTTTTCTGGTTTAAAATCCTAAAAGTAGGTTTGCTAGATCAAAAGATACGGTCCTTTTATGTGTAACTAACATTGTCAGACTAGAGGAAACAAATTTTAAGTTGGCCTTGAGGATCAGAAGAAATAGGGGAATCAGATTTTTCAGACTTAGGTCAGCGTATGAGAAAGGACATAGAGCTGAAAGACGAAGCAACAAGCCAACTCCCGTGACCTATGATTTAGGGCAGTGGCTGATGAGACCAAAACTGCAGTTTGGGGGCTAATTGTATGTGGAAGGACTGGAACCCTACAGCTCCTCACTGGACCATTTCCATCTCTGCCTTTTCCTCAAAACTCACACCCACTATCACAGCTCATACCCACGAAGCTGTGATCACTCCAAGGACGGTGGACGTGGAGAGGCGCTAGATGTATGATGACTAATTTTACGTGTCTGTTTGGCTGAGCTTGGGGATGTCCAGACAGTTGGTAAAAGCATTTCTGAGAGTCTGTGTCAGTGTCTCCAGAAGAGACGGACATTTGAATTGGTAGACGCATCTCCATCCCCAGTGTCAGGGGACATCATCTAATCCACTGAGGGTTTCAGTAAAACAAAACAAAACAAAACGGGGAAAGGGAGAATTTGCTGTCTGTACTTGAGCTGAGATATCCATCTTCCGCCCTTGGACGTCAGACATTAGCCCTCCTAGTTCATCGGGCATTCAGACTCACACTGGGATTCTCAAGTTTGTGGACCTGAACTTAAACCATTGGTTTTCTTGGTTCTCCAGCTTGCACAGAGCAGATTGCAGGAATTCTCAGCCTTCATAATCCCATGAGCAAGTTCCCCTATGTCTCCTGTTGTTTAGTCACTAAGCTGTGTCCGACTCTTTCACGACCTCATGAACTGAAGCCCACCAGGCTCCTCTGTCCGTGGGATTCTCCAGGCAAGAATATCGGAGTGGGTTGCCATGTCCTCCTCCTGAGGCTCTCCGCAACCCAGGGATTAAGCTTGAGTCTCTTCCGCCTCCTGCATTGGCAGGCAGGTTCTTTACCACTAGCCGCCTTGGAAACCCACATCCACCTGTCTCTATCATGCTGGTTCTGTTCCTCCGGAGAACCCTGTCTGTCCCAGGAGATGTCAGCCATGGCAAGGGTTAATGAGACAGATGGAAGCTTGCCTAGCCCCCTTGTTTTGCTTGAGGGCTGTGTAAAGGGTCTTTCCTTAAATGTGAAGGAGGAGAAGGTATTGAGAGAAAAGGGAATGTGCAGAGAATTTGAGAGACAAAGCGTAAGTGATGATATGAACGCTTGGGAGTACATGGGCTCTGAGCAGAGGGACTTTGAAGACAGGGTGTGCGCAGAGAGCCCTCTTTACCGTGGAGCCCAAGTCTCGGGTGAAACAAAGACGTCCAGAGGGCACGTGGGCACAGATGGTTTAGACGGAATGCAGTTCTGTGCTGGCCACTGCCGTGCAAACTCCTTCCTGGAACTAGTCTGCCCGAGTTTGTATCTGCAGCTAAATACCCTGGAGGTTTTCACTCCGCACCTCGCCTTTCCCAAGCGCCCGTCTCCCATTTTTAGCTCTTATTTTGTCGTTGTTAACCACTCCCTAAGTGCCTGTATTTTCTATGTTGGGGCACGATTTTGCGCAGAGGGGAAGTCTTGCAAGATTGCCACAGGGAGAACGAGAAATGGATGTGCTCGTAAATGTCAAGAAGTCAGAAGAGGTTTTCTGACATCCTGGGTGTGGTGAAAAATAGCCAGATCAGGCTTTCATTACACTCTGTCTGATCAGTGTATCAGAAGGGATCCCAACACACAATGGGCTGCATTCTGTGATCCATGGGAAGTTGTCAAAAATGATTTTTGAAATGAATTGCTTAGGCTACCTTGTCCCTGAGAAAAATGGCCCTGTATTCAGAAAAATCTCATTTTTTAAAGAGGCAATTTCAGTAGCTAAATATTTGAACGTGGTTAAATATTTATAGATTCACAGCGTTAAATATTCAGGTTCCCTCTGGTAGGCAGATGACTTTTATCCTCAGTCATAGTCTCACAAACTCACGTATCTCTCATTACCTGCTTCCTTAGCTATTCTTGTTAGCCCTTTTGAGTCATCTAATTGCTCCAGCAACCAAGACATTTCTATCAACTCCTGCTCATTAAAAGGCTTGGTTTCCAATGATCCATGCCTCGAGCCAGAATCAAAGCTACAATGAAGTATCACCTCGCACCAGTCAGAATGGCCATCATCAAAAAGTCTACAAGCAATAAATGGTGGAGAGTCTGTGGAGAAAAGCGGACCCTCCTACACTGTAAGTGAGAATGCAAATTGGTGCAGCCACTATGGAGAACAGGATGGAGACACCTTAAAAAACTGAAAAATAGAACTACAGCAATACCACTTCTATCTGGAGAAAATGATAATTTAAAAAGATACATGCACCCCAGTGTTCACTGAAACACTATTTACAGTAGCCAAGACATGGAAGCAACCTAAATGTCCGTCAACACAGGGATGGGTAAAGATGTCACGCATGTATGGAATGGAATATCACTCAGCCACAAAAAAGTATGAAATAATGCCACCTGTAGCAACATGGATAGACCTAGAGATGATCATTCTCAGTGAAGTAAGTCAGCCAGACAAAGACTAATATCACATGAGATCACTTATATGTGGAATCTTTTTTTTTTTAATGACTTCCCTAGCAATCCAGTGGTTAAAACCCTGCACTTCCACTAAAGGGGGGGCGAGGGTCCATCTCTGTTGGGGACCTAAGATCGTGTGTGTTTTATGGCATGGCAAAATTTTTTTTATTTTAAATAAAAATAAATGCTATAGATGAACTTATTTACAAAACAGAAACAGACTCACAGACTGTGAAAACAAGCTTATGGTGACCAAAGTGGGAGGAGGGATAAATCAGGAGCTTAGGATTAATCTGCACATGCTACTGCATAGAAGATAGATAACGAACAAGGACCTACTGTGTAGCACAGGGAACTCTGCTCGATACTCGGTAGTCACTGTGCGGGGGAAAGACTCTGAAAAAGAATGGGTATGTCTATAGCTAACTCCCATTGCTCCATGCCTAGACCCAGAGTTAGCTCTGAACTGGAACCTTCCCTTCTGCTTTGTCCTTCATCCGCCCCCACTCCCTGCTTCCACCATCGCCGTGGCCACCAGCCAGCTCTAGCTCCCTCCCCAGCTCTCTGCTACTCTAAAGCTCCTACACTCCTCTCCATCTGAAAAAGGAAGGGACAGGCTGCCCTATGGGTTGCTTCCTCCCCAGAAGCCAGAAGACATGATTAGGGACTCTGAGGAGTGTCAAATAAATCTTGCAGTTTGGGCCAAAAGTAATAGGATTGAGATGTGGCAACAACTTAATCACCTTAGATGACCATGTGTGACCCTGATGAGTCCCCACGCACTCTTTCATCCTTCTCTTTACTCGGCCTCCCATCTTTTTTTAAAAAAGTTATCTCCCAAAGAGACACAAGATGAGTGGCCACAAGGGTCTGCCCGACATAGAGACATGTTGAGTCCAAGTCGGGAGACCCCTGAAACTATCTGCTTCATTCAACCTCCTCTTCCATTCTGCAGGGCTTCCCTGGTGGCTCAGCTGGTAAAGAATCTGCCTGCGATGCAGGAGATCCTGGTTTGATTCTTGTGCAGGAAGATGCCCTGGAGAAGGGATAGGCTACCCACTCCAATATTCTTGGGCTTCCTTGGTGGCTCAGCTGCTAAAGAATCCACCTGCAATGTGAGAGACCTGAGTTGAATCCCTGGGTTGGGAAGATCCCCTGGAGAAGGGAATGGCTACCCACTCCAGTATTCTGGCCTGGAGAATTCCATGGGCTGTATAGTCCATGGGGTTGCAAAGAGTTGGACATGACTGAGTGACATTCACTTCAGTTCACTTCCATTCTGAAAACCCATGTCCTTCCAATAAGTCCCTTTTTTGTCTAGCTGGGTTGAGCTAGATTCCTGTTCATACTCCACATGCTATAATAATCCATGAACGTGTATGCAGTGTAGAAACTTCTATTCTTGGGTGCTGTATTCAACGTCATTATTGTTCAGTTGCTCAGTTGTGTCTGATTCTTTGAAGCCCCCATGGACTGCAGCACCCCAGGCTTCCCTGTCCTTCACCATCTCCCAGATTATTCAATATCTTATGATAAACCATAATGGAACAGAATATATATATATATACACACATATGTATGTACAACTGAATCAGTTTGCTGTACATCAGAAAGTAACACGATATTGTAAATCAACATACTCTAATTTACAATTTTCTATTCCTTTATAATCACACGGGTAGAAGATCTAAGGGGGCCTCAGTTTTGTTTTCCCACAAAACAGTAAGGTACTCATGAGATGCACTATATGCCAGGAATGCAGATGTGAATGGTACTCCCTCGGGGGCGCTAGTGGTAAAGAACCCATCTGCCAATGCAGGAGACATCGGAGACGTGCGTTCAGTCCCTGGGTCAGGAAGACCCACTAGAGGAGGAAATGACAACCCACTCCAGTATTCTTGCCTGGAGAATCCCGCGGACAGAGGAGGCTGGTGGGCTACAGTCCATGGGGTCGCAAAGAGTCGGACACAACTGAGTGACTTAGCACGCACGCAGCACGCACCAGAATCCACAGACATTTTTTGAGGACCTGTTGAGAGTCACTGCCCTCGTGAGCTTGCTCGCCAAAGAGGACTCTCCCGTGAATTACGATATAGACAATGAGAGAGGAGCAAAAGATTTGCCATGCTAGTTCAGAACAGGAATGATGGTATCCCACTGTGCGGACAGGAAAGGCTTAGGGAAGGAGAAGCCATTTTTAGCCAGGTCCTAAAGATAGCTAGAAGGTTCCAGAAGGTGAAGACCGCGAGAAAAAGCATTCTAGCCAGAGGACTTGAAGAAGCAATTAAATGCAAAGCAAGCTTCCAAAACAGTGAGTACCCCAGCGGGCGGAAGTGTTGGGTGTGTGACTGTGAGCTGTGAAATAAAATGTAGGAAATGGAAGAGAGAGTGCAGGGGTCTGCCTCGCATCATGCCAAGAGTGTTGGCTTCATTTAATAAGCAATTTAAAAGACGTCACAGAATGTTTCTGAGCCAGGGAATAACGTGGTCTGAGCCGCACTTAAAGACGATAAATCGGGCAGCATTATAAGGGACAATTTCAAAGGCAGAGAGAAACTAGTGAAAAAGCAGATGCCATCATCTTAGGCGGGAGACAATGAGGGGCTCAACAGGGGTGGCAGAGAGGGGAAGGGGGGAAGCGATGGATGGGAGAGAAACCACAGAGGGCGAAAAGCAACAGGATCTGACACCTCTTAGTAGGAAATCCTTCACAGATGTGTGTGTCATTTGTATTTGGTGTTACTTAGGGTAGTCAAGATTTGCAGACCATCTGTCACTGATGCAAAGAAGAAAGTCAGCTTTTATCCCCGCTGAAAGCAGCTTGTCAAAAACCAGGGGACCCAAGGCTCACAGGATCATGCGGCAGGGAGAAGTGGCAGAGGACCTGTCACCTTCTCAGTGCAATGCCTGGACCGCCTTGGACCTTCTGGACCTTTGACACACCCCTAAGTGGACCATCTCCCTAGGTGCCAGAGCTATCCCGGGGTTCATGAATTGTGCAGGGGTCCTGCAGGGCTGCGTTGCACTCAGGCACAAACCTGCTTCAGAGGCCTGCTTGGGAGCAGACCCAGGGCTCCGGGCGGACAGAATATAAAAGCCTCAGGAGATGGGAAGTAGGGCTGTCTGTGTGTTACCCGCTCCCCATCACCAGCACAGAGCCTGACACATCACAGATGCTCGGTCAGTGGGTACAGGAATGACCCAGTAGCCAAATGACTGAAGGATTCCTGAAATGTGCAAGCGTCCTATGGAGGCTTCAGTGGCTCCACCAGCAGGGTGGCAGCCCCCTGTCCTCTCTGAAGCTCCCCAGAAAAGCTGAGCTCTCTATGGCTTCAGCCACACCCCAAGAGAGGGCAGAGGGGGACCCCAACTCTGGGGGAGAGGAGAGGGAGGTGGCAGGTGAGCCTGACAGAGACTCGCATCCAACTGGGAAGGTCACAGCGCTGGTTCTCTCAGGAGTAGACAGAGAACACAGCCCATTAAATAATCATTTTTTAATTTCAGTCTGTAAAGTGATGGGGAATAGCTGTAGCATGAACCATTCTCACAACCAAATAACATCCCAGGCGCCCACCACGGTAACTGCTGCTGTCTCAACACTTGTTTCCTTCCTTCTCATCTCTCTATTGCTTCCAGCCACGATTTGATGAATCTCTGCACCAGAGAAAAACAAAACTTATTAAAATGATGCTGTCAAACTGTTGTAATTTTACTTCGTCTTGCTTTCAGCTGTTCTTTAAAAAAAGAAAAATGTTCCCTCCTCAACCCTAGAGCTTTAAGCTTAGAAATGACACCTGCCTCAGGTCCTTCTGCTTCTTTCTTGCACAAATAGAAGTGTCTCCTAGATACTGGGGTCTATGAGGGTCCAGAGAGACAAAGCTCTTTTTTTCCCCCATCCTCTGACTCCATGAGGGTTTTTGTTACCATGTGTGTGAGGCATTTTAAGATTGAGAAATTACAGAGATCAGGATTCTGCCACACACACTCCAAAGGTGTGTATCTCTGTGTGTAAATATATATATTTATACAGATGTGTCTGGTGGTGGTCTAGTTGCTAAGTCATGTCCAATTCTTTCAAACCCATGAACTGTAGCCTGCAAGGCTCATCTGTCCATGGGAGTCTCCAGCCAAGAATATTGGAGTGGGTTGCCATCTTCTTCTCCAGGGGATCTTTCCCACCCAGGAATTGAACCCAGGTCTGTTGCATTGCAGGTAGATTCTTTATCGACTGACACACAAGGGAATCCCCGAAGTGAAAGTTTTAGTCGCTCAGTTGTGTCCGACTGTTTGTGACACCATGGACTGTAGCCTACCAGGCTCCTCTGTCCATGGAATTCTGCAAGCAAGAATGCTGGAGGGGGTAGCCATTCCCTTCTCCAGGGGATCTTCCCGACCCAGGGATCAGACCCAGGTCTCCTGCACTGCAGGCAGATTCTTTACTGTCTGAGCCACCAGGGAGTCAAATAGCTGTGTATACCCCAGACAAAATGGGCTTCCCAGGTGGCATTAGTGATAAAGAATCCGCCTGCCAATTCAGGAGACACAGCAGACGCAAGTTGGATCCCTGGGTCAGAAAGATTGCCTGGAGAAGGAAATGGCAACCCCCTCCAGTATTCTTGCCCGGAGAATCCCATGGACTGGGCAGCCTGTGGGCTACAGTCCATAGGGTTGCAAGGAGTTGGACACGACTGAAGCTGCTTAGCACATAAGACAAAAGTCCAGAAGCCTTAACCTCTTCTGGGTCGTGGCCATGTCAATGACCTTGGTCCTGCAGATGAGCTGAATGGAAGAAATTCAGTAACAAGCCAAGTGATCCTACTGGATATGGACAGTGGAAGGTATGGGGCCTGCCAGTCCCTTGCAGGTAAGAGGGGACCGTTATTAAGCTGTGACGCTGTCCTCCTTGGGGATTTTGTGGCCACTGCTGGAGCCTCAGATTTCATGATCGATGAAATTAAAACTACCTACAAGTAGGACCAGTCTCAAGAATGAGCTTATGAAAGCACCCCTGGGAAATCATAGCAACTGATTCGGGCGAAAGAGACAGAAATTCTGAGGGCCTGCCAAACAGTCCCAGCCAAATGAGTCGGTGAAGCCAAGATAAGGAATCAGCAGTCTGTGATCACGTTCATTTCCTCAACGCTGTGTTTCTGTGTTGTTTGGTTGGGATTGGCTTTTCCATGCATTTCCAAATATGATTCCTTTAGGGAAAGTCCAGCTGAATGAGAGGATGAAAGGATGCAGAGGGCTAGGTCAATCACCACCAGAGCTGCTGGGAGCAGTGGTACCCATAGCTGCAGCTCAGCGGGAAGCAGGGTGCGAGGGGGAGGAGGGAAAAGTGGGCCGTGGGGGCTGTGCCCCCGGGGTGCTCCCTCTCGCCTTCTTAGCTCCCTGAGTCTCTAACCTTCACTGTCTGCACTAAAGCGTGTGGTCTGGGGACTGGGGAGAGAGAAGAGTGTTCTAGGCATGGGCTTGGTGTTCATACAGATGGGCTCTGAACGGCCACGCTAGACTGGGACACGATGTTGAATGTCCCCAAGCCTCGATTTTCCTCATTTGTTAAAAAGGTATAACAGTAGTCGTTTCATGGTCGCTGGAACTGTATGAGATAGTAGTATACGCAAGAGTTGAGTGGGATTTTATTTCTCAGCCAGCCACTCACTGCACCTCCCCTGAGAAAAGCACCCTTACTCTTTCAGGGAACTAGTTAGAGGAACTCACAAATCAGTAAATCTAGAGCACTCTCACTTTAAACAGCTGGTTTGTTGGTACCTATAAAACAAAAGTCAGATTAACCGAAGAACTTTTTTGAATGAGAAAAGCTGGCTTAGGAAGCTTCACTGAGGCCTTCTCAATGGGCCTTACAGATGCTAATAAGAACAATTAAGAATATCAACAAAAACTTGAAAAAACAAAAAAGGTCTAGCTATCATTTCAAAGAGGCAAAAAATTTTTTTTTTCTTTTAAAAAAAGGAGTTACTGCAGGTGAATTAAAAAAAATTCTTTGGATGGTTATTTAGAATGGGATAAATAAAATAGACATTTATGTGATTAAAGCAAGGTTTGATATTACGCACTACCTATAGTTGGCTTCCCTTGTGGCTCAGACTGTAAAGAATCTGCCTGCCAATGCAGGAGACCCAGGTTTGATTCTTGGGTCAGAAAGATCCCCTGGAGAAGGGAATGGCAACCCACTCCAGCATTCTTGCCTGGAGAATCTTGCCATGGGGTCGCAAAGAGTCTGGCATGACTGAGTGGCTAACACTTTCACTTTCCACACCTTCACCTTGGCATCCACATGGGAGTCTCTACCTTTTCATGTGACCTTGACCACAGTGACTAACCAAGAGGTAATCTCCCTTCTAAATTATGCCAGACACAGTAGGAACTCCTTAACTATAGTGATTGATCTAGGGATGGGTGTGTGTCCCCAGCAAATCCCTGGGACTCTTCAAAAGAAACAGGGAACGCACATGTTGAAGTCCCTGGCTTCACCCCACCCTTCCACGGTCTGGCTATATGCTAATTTGAATTTTGTGTCACATGCAACTAAAAGAATTCTGTATAGGCCAGGAGTGGAGAATTCAAAGACCCTAAAATGTGCATGGTCTGAGTTAAGGTCAGTATGGGAGTTTTAAGGTATGCAAATTCTTGACATGCCTTCCGTCAAGAGGAGAATCTGTCCCCTTCCCCTTGACACTGAGCCAGCCTTGGTGACTGCCTCAATGAACAGAATATGGTGGGAAAGACAATGTGTGATTTCTAAGGTTAGGAGGAAATGAACCAAAGGGCTTCTGCCAGTTTCTTTTGGGACACTAGCCCAGGAGCCTTCAGTGGCCACATAAGTGGTTCGGATTCCCAAGGCTTCCAGGTGGACTGACCAAGAGGAAAGAGAGCTGCCAGAGTCCCGGCAGTTCCAGCCCCAGTGATTGGAGTCTCTCCAGCCCCCCAAACCCCTTATAAGATAAAGATACTTTTGAGAGGACCCCGGCCCCGGCCATTGTCTGAGACAGTCTTGACTGTCTCACAGCAAAAGTGATTGTTACTGGCTTAACCACTGGAGATGGTTTGTTGCCTGGCAACACTTATAAAGGCAGTCAGGATCCCTTCCTTTTGTCTTTGGTAGGAATCAGTTAAGCTGTTTGTTCATCGATTGCGTGCCGTGTCTGGGGACTCACCCCCCCCTGAGACTATAGCCTTGGGAACTTGGGTAAGTTCAGAAAGATTAAATGTTCATGTTGCCTGTAAATTACAGGAGCAGAAGAAGCTATATACAGAGCTGATGAAAAGGAGTGGACATCACCGACGATGTGGAGTTATGGAATGGTGTAGAGTAGTCGGGAACATTTCAAAAGGATGAGGAGATAAGCACGTCTGCAGTTTTGCATAGGGTAATTGCATTTTTCGAAATGTCTCAGATGGAGAGAGAGGGGACGAGAGAGAAACAAAGAGAGAGAGAGAGCGAAGGAAGGAGCGCACATGTGCGTGCATACATGGCTAGGTACTGAGTAGCCAGGGCTGGACTGTAATGGATCTGTTTTTCTCTTTGCCCAGCATTCCTCTCCCGCTAAGAACCCTCTCCCTCCTCCCTTACAAGGGTCATCCCTCCCTCTCCTTCACTCTGAGGTCTGAAGCCACCATCACCATCTTCTCACAATACCCACCTCACTAACACCATCGATCGAGAGGTAAAAACCTTACCCACGCCAGCCATTGCAGGCCCTTCCCCAGCCTTGTTCACACTCGAACAGGGATGGGAATAGTGGGGTTTGAGGGAGAGATCCCTCCTTTCTGAACTCTCATCTATAAAGATGGAAGACCAAATCTGATATTTGAAATTGTTCTAGCCTCATGTTGAATGACGCCTTTGTGTTGTTCAGTCACTAAGTCGTGTCTGACTCTCTGCAACTCCATGTACTACAGCACGCCCGGCTTCCCTGTCCTTCCTATCTCCCAGCATTTGCTCAAACTCATGTCCATTAAGCTGGTAATGCTATTCAATCATCTCATCCTCCGTCACCCCCTTCTCCTCCAGCCCTCAGTCTTTCCCAGCATCAGGATTTTTTCCAGTGAGTTGGCTCTTCACAACAACTGGCCAAAGTATAGAAAGTATAGTGGCCAAAGTATAGAAAAGAGTTCATGAGAGACCAGGGAAGCCTGTACAGTGCTTCAGTCCCTGCCTTTACCATTATTTATCGGTATTAGCTAAAAATTCTTTACCAAAGCTGTTTGATCCTATCAGCTGCAACGAATAGAGTGCTTAATTCAGTCCCAGGAACATAGAAAGCAGCCAATAAGTGCTTTTCACACTCAGCTGTTTCTCACTGCTATGCTTCTAGCAAGAAGGAAAGAAGTCAACTGTACATGAAAAAATTGCTCAAAGCCACACTCCACTGGGGCCCAGTGAGCCACCAAGTCGGCTCACCTCATCACTCTACCAGAGCCCTTAAATTGTAGATCACTTCAAGAAAATTGGAGATGCCAAGGGAACATTTCATGCAAAGATGGGCACAATAAAGGACAGAAATGGTATGGACCTAACAGAAGCAGAAGATATTAAGAAGAGGAGGCAAGAACACACAGAGGAAACTATACAAAAATGATCTTAATGACCCAGATAATCATGATGGTGTGATCACTCACCTAGAGCCAGACATCCTGGAATGTGAAGTCAAGTGGGCCTTAGGAAGCATCACTATGAACAAAGCTAGTGGAGGTGATGGAATTCCAGTTGACCTAGTTCAAATCCTAAAAGATGCTGTGGAAATGCTGCACTCAATATGCCAGCAATTTGGAAAACTCAGCAGTGGCCACAGGACTGGAAAAGGTCAGTTTTCATTTCAATCCTAAAGAAAGGCAATGCCAAAGAATGTTCAAACTACCGCACAATTGCACTCATCTCACACACTAGCAAAGTAATGCTCAAAATTCTCCAAGCTAGGCTTCAACGGTACATGAACCAAGAACTTCCAGATGTTCAAGCTCAATTTAGAAAAGGCAGAGAAACCAGAGATCAAATTGCCAGCATCCACTGAATCATCGAAAAAACAAGAGAGTTCTAGAAAAACATCATGGCATCATGGCATCTGGTCCCATCACTTCATGGCAAATAGACGGGGAAACAATGGAAACAGTGACAGACTTTATTTTCTTGGGCTCCAAAATCACTGCATATGTTGACTGCAGTCGTGAAATTAAAACACACTTGCTCCTTGGAAGGAAAGCTATGACCAACCTAAACAGCATATTAAAAAGCAGAGACGTTACTTTGCCAACAAAGGTCCATCTAGTCAAAGCTATGGTCTTTCCAGTAGTCATGTGTGGATGTGAGAGTTGGACTATAAAGAAAGTGAGTGCTGAAGAATTGATGCTTTTGAACTGTGGTACTGGAGAAGACTCTTGAGAGTCCCTTGGACCACAAGGAGATCAAACCAGTCAATACTAAAGGAAATTGGGTCTTCCCAACCCAGAGATCTAACCCAGGTCTCCTGCATTGCAGGCAGATTCTTTACCAGCTGAGCTACCAGGGAAACCCTAAAGGAAGTCAACCCTGAATATTCATTGGAAGGACTGATGCTGAAGCTGAAGATCCAATACTTTTGGCCACCTGATGTGAAGAACCAACTCATTAGAAAAGATCCTGATGCTGGGAAAGATGGCAGGCAGGAGGAGAAGGGGATGACAGAGGATGAGATGGTTGGATGGCATCACTGACTTGATGGACATGAGTTTGAGCAAGCACCAGGAGATAGTGATGGACAGGGAACCCTGGCGTGCTGCAGTTCATGGGGTCACAAATAGTCAGAGATGACAGAGCAACTGAACTGAACTGAAATTGTAGGCACATTGAGATGCCACCCCAGGCTCCTGCATGAGAATCTTCAAGATGGGACCTGAGTGCGGGGTTATTGTTAACATTCCATGGATGAACTTCTGATACATAAACACAGGTGTTTATCTCCGCTCATCCTAAAGCCTGATAAAATGGCAACAAAAGAATCAAAGAGCTAAAAATATTACAAAATAGGAAAAAAAACGGGCGAAGAGTCAACAGCAGATAAGAAATGTCAGTAACGTTCTGTTATTGACAGAGTCAAAAAAGAAGGCTGAGATTAAGTGCCTGCTGGGGAAGGCAACCAGAGACAAGTGCATTGTGCCTTGAGACCACAGAAAGGCTCAGGAGTTGATGATACCAGGTGCCCCTGAAGGCAGAGGTGAAGAAGAGGACGACCGATGGGAAGGCAGTATAAGAGGCAGTTCGTGCAGCAAGTGCCTGTCCCATCCAGGCAGCCAGGTAACAGCCCTTCCTGAGCCAGGCAGAAAACAAAGTGCTCTCTGGGAGGATCGCCAAGCTGGGGCCAGGAATCTGAGGCTTGGGCACAGATGAGGGCAAGATGAGCTGCCTCTAAGAAAAAGTGAAAGTATTAGATGCTCAGTCGTGTCCGACTCTTTGTGACCCCATGGACTGTAGCCCTCCAGGCTCCACTGTCCATGGGGATTCTCCAGGCAAGAATACTGCAGTGGGCAACCATTCTCTTCTCCAGGGGGATCTTCCTGACCCAGGGATCGAATCCAGGTCTCCTGCATTGCGGGCGGAATCTTGACCATCTGAGCCACCAGGGAAGCCCAAAAGGAGAATTAAAGCAGATAGTGCAGGCTGCACGGACAGAACCACTAGGCACTTTCCTTTCTTGAAATGAAGCAGGACCCGCTGGTCCTTGCCCGCCCCCCCAACCATGGCCTCTGCCTGCCTTTTGTCTGTGGAAAAACTTTAGCCAAAGAATGAGTAAAGTCAGAGAAGTGAGAACATCCCGAAACAAAGGAAAACAGCCAAAGGAGGCCAAATAATAATAATGTAGTCCTGAAGCATAGTCAAGGATCTTTAGTTCCTTCTCGTGGGCTATGGATAACATTCTGAATCATATCCTGGGAGCTGTCTTGTAGAATCTGAAATATCCAGGTGGAAGAAGTTAACTACCTGATGACTAGACTGTAGCTGTGACATAAGCAGCCGCAGTTCTGAGAACTGACCTCTAGGAAATAGGAACAAACTGACCAGGGAACTGAAGTTTAATTGTACTTCAACCAATCAAGATGGCACTGGTCAGACCACCGATGATCACTCTGAAGAGGACAGTCAGAGCTGACTGTGCTGTTTCTGCATGTAACCCCCTCCCTCCATCTACAAAAGCCTCCTTGATTGTCAGAGAGGGGAGTCAGCCTTTGGACAGGCATCCACCATTCCCCGCTCCGGTTGCCAGCATCCAAATTAAAGCAAACTTTCCTTTCCATCAACCTGGTCTCCTTACTGGCAATTGTAGAAACAGTGATTGAGCAATCAGACACCATTTTCAGTTACATTCTTGTTTCCCAAATGCTGGAACTAAACTGGAATTCTCAAGAGTATATAGAGGAATCCTAGCTTCCCTGGTTGCTCAGATGGTAAAGAATCTGCAGGAGACCTGGGTTTGATCCCTGAGTCAGGAAGGTCATCTGGAGAAGGGAAAGTCTACCCTCTCCAGTATTCTTGCCTGGAGAATCCCATGGACAGAGGAGCCTTACAGGCTACAGTCCACAGGGTCGCAGTCAGACTTGACCAAGCGATTAACACTTTCTTCTTTCTTTTCTTGTCTCCAAGAAAAGTGATGGGCCCAAGGGAAAAGCCCCAGATAAAAACATGTGGGTGTTCCTGACAAAAATCCAAGTATCCATCCATCTTGCATATCAGCTGATAAGTCCTGCTCATACATGGGGAGCTCCCATTCAGTTCTTAGGACCTCACACTTAGGTGGTGTCAGTGAGAGCCAAGGATACCAGATAAGTGAGGAAAACTACTACAGGAAAGGAGGGTCTAAGCCAACATACAGGATGAAGAAACCTGGAAGAAATAAAGACAAGGCAGGGAGTAGAAGAAAAACACCTTTAAGAACTGTAATTCACATCCCCACAGATAGAAGAGAAGGTATTACACCAATGAAATTAGACTCAAATGCTATTTTTAAGTATCATTTGAGAACAAGAAATATGACAGCAGAATAAAAGAAGTGGAAGATAAAGATGTGAGAAATTCACTGAAATTAGAATTTTTAATGGGAAATAAAAATGATGAATGATCATTCAAAAGATATTCCAAAAAGTGAAGACAGGGAGAGTAACTGACCCCGAAAAAGGACAAGAAAAATTCTTCGAACTGAAGAATAATATATGCTTCCCTTTTATGATGCTGTAGGAAGCAGTTAACCCAATCTCAAAGCCCAAAAGTGACTGGATGACTGTTCTTCTTGTCTCTACAATACTTACCATTCATAGGAAATGCATGGGAATAGCAAAATAGCTGTACTTATGAGGGCTTGCTCTATGCCAGGTACTTGCTGTGTTTTCTATTCCTTTATCTCATTTTATCCTCACAGCGATCCTATTAAGTAGGCGCTGCTGTTTTTCCCACTCACAGATAAACAAAGACTCAAAGAAGTTAGGTAACTTTGGGAGTTATGATTCAATCCAAAACTGTCTCTCCTCCTAATGACTACACTCTTCTGCGTCTTATCTACTAATGACAACAGGGTGTATGTACACAATACAAACACACACACACACACATACACATGCAGATCTTTTTTCCCCTAACTTTTAGTGGGTTTTATTATCGTTTTATTATTATTTTACATTCTCCACTCCCCCAGCTCTATGCCACTGTTACCAAATTCTTTTTAAAATCATTTCAATTTTAATAGAAACAATTTAAAATCAATAAACCTTTATATTCAAGCTTAGTCATAAGTATAAATTTTCTTTTTTACTAGTATATTTATTATTTAATTTGAACTTGTTGAAAACATGCAGTATAAACTCTTCGGTCTTACAGTTTATCCTAAATTTGTTATTCCACTTTATGCATTATTGAAGAATATCTTTTCCTCTTTTAGAGACAGACTCAGGTCATATCCCTAGAAGTGAATGCCTGTTCATTGACCTCTGCCTCTACATTCAGTGCACTGTTTTGCTCTCTGAGCCTGTGTTCATTGACCTCAGTCTCTCCCGAGACCAGATTCTTTTGTTTTTTATTGAGTTGAAGTTAATTTGAAGACTGTGTTAGTTTCAAGTATACTGAAACAACCTTTAAATATATGCATAGATATTCTTTTTCAGATTCTTTTCCATTATAGGTTATTACAAGATATTGAGTATAGTGTCTGTCCTAAGCTGTGTAGTAGGTCCTTGTTATTTACCTATTTTATATATAGTAGTGTGTATACGTTAATTCCCCCCCTCCACACACACACACACACACACAGATCTTTATCTGTCCATCCTTTGCTCTCACCACATGGGTAGATGCTAACAAGTCTTATTATGTGCTTTTCTGGTGGCTACTTTACTTTTCAAAAAGGCGTAGTCTTTTGTGCCCCTTTATATTTTCAAGTTTTAACTAAATTGCTCATTTTCTGCTTTCATTTGGGAGAAATGTGAAAACCAGACCAATCCTTAGGACAGTCACATCAGCTCATACGGCCTTTGAACCTCCCAGTCATTTCTTGGAAGTCAAAATCCCCTAGAAAAGAAAAATCTTTTTGTTCTGTTTGGTGAGGTAGGAAGCTGCTAAGGGACGGCTTTACAGGGACAGAGAAAAGTGTAAATGCTTGTCCCCCACATTCTCTGTGAAAGGCAAAGACCAGCTTGGCAGCCGGTATTGATAGATCTTGGAATAGAAGCAAGACCACATTTCACCAAGGACTGTTTTATTGAAATTGCAAAGATAATGTCAACAGTGTCTGTCTCTGGACTTTCTTCTAAAGGAAGAGTATGTGTTCAGCTGGGCTAAGCCAGCCCTCTCCAGATAAAGGCAATAATGACAGACTTTCAAGACATGTTGGCTTTTATGGAGCACTATCCTGCATCAGCCCTGAAAAGCATGGAAAAGCTCATAAAATGCCTCAAAGGCTACATTCCATTGTTATCTTTAACCCTCATTTCACCTTACACATTCTTTCCATCTGTCCCTCAGTGGTGAGCTATATCCTCTGTCATATATTCAGAATTTATTTCTAAAGTATTTTCAACTTTATTGGGGTTACTCTTTACACAACAGATAAAGCTATTTTAAGTATAAGTCAATGAGTTTTAACAAATCGGTACACATATCATTCTCACAGCCAAGCCTTTAAAGATGTTCCTATCCAAACCAGAATCTTTCTTTGTGTCCCTATGAAGTCAATCCCAGCCTCAGGCTGCTTCCTGTTACTGCACAGTAGATATTTCATTTCTAAATTTCTAAAGTTTATTAATGGAATAATACAGTGCTGACTTTATGTCTGGATTCTTCTTCTGACTATAACCCTGTAGAGACATATCCACGATGACACATCCATCAGCAGTTAATTCCTTTTTACTGTTGAGTAGTATTCCCCTGTCTAGACACGCCACCGTATAGGTATCCACTGACCTACAATTGTCATTGAGTTGTTTGCAGGTTATTGCGAATAAAATTGTCAGTATTCATTTAAAAAAAAAAAAGAGGACTGTCTTTAAACATGCCCATATATATATGCAAGTGCTTACATTCTATCTGTCCATCAAAGTGTTCTGAGAATATTTGCTTCCATAATGTCTCTGATGCGTTCCTCCTACTCCACAAAGATTCAGCATAAGCAATGCCCGACGGCCAACAGAGACCATCTCTTCCGATTCTCAAAGGGTGGACAGAGCCATAAGGGAACTGGAGTTGTCTCTGGGCCAATATGGACCAGTGTCTATTGCTGAAGCAGCTAACAGGGAGATTAGAAAACAGGGGATATAGCTACCAAAAGGAGAAAACGTGGGTACAATGATAGGCCGGCTTTCAAGAGGTAATTGCCCTGTAAAGTTTGGAAAGCAACTTTTTGGTAACACAAGAAAATTATTTTCTTAAGTCACTAAATTGTAATTATGACATTGACCACACAAAGGATTATTAGCATCTTGGAAATCACCTGTAGATTAAACAAGTGACAATATTTAACAAGGAATGGAAATAATTCAACCATCCCCAAATGGACAACACTCAAAGGCATTTCATTTGAATATTTTTAAATTAATTTTTCTAAGTTGCTAAAGAAAGTAGCTTGCCATTTACCCAAGTTTTTCAAGTTATTTCATTTTGAGTTTTAACTTTATGGACTGGAGAGGCCTGCCTTGACTGTCTCCACTTTACAAAGAAGGAAACCAAGGCTCAGGAAAGCTGAGAGGTTGACTCAAGGTCCCACAATTAGTAAGAATAATGGCTAAATTAGTACAGTACTTTGCAAGACACAAAGCACTTTCAAATGTATCATATTTCATGCAACGCTCCTATCTGTCATGTGAGAATAATGTTACTGGTAGACTCATTTCTCAGATATAAACTGAGGTTTTGAGGGCTGAGGAAGGATTTTCAAGGTTGCTAACATTGGTCCATACAAGACCCACGTATCATATTTCAAATCTCACCCTCTTTCCATTTGAGTTCAACCCCAGCTCTATCAAGTACAAATCCACTTCATTTTCTGCTAAACCATCCACCCTTGAAGAAGACAGAGAAATAAATCTGTTTCCTCTTTAACTGACAATTGTTGAGTCAAATGTTTTGAAAGCTTTAGCATCCTTGGGTTCTGTGTTGACTCTTTCAGCTCAGGGGGTATTGAAGCAATAGTCTACCCAGCAGTCAGTTTAAGCTGATTTACAAATGGAAGATACCTGGGAAATTGTAGAAGTCTTAACATGCCCTTATATAGCACAATATTTGGTTTTGAGATCCAGCCAAGAGTGTCTCTGGCTTTAGAACAGCTAAATGTGTTTGGAGGGCCATCACTAAGCCCTGAACCAGACCAACGTATTTGAAATGAAAAGGGGTAAATAAGGTGTAAACTAAATACAAACCTACAAGTTGTGAACTTTCAAAGATGTGAACACGCATTGGCAAGTCCAATCCCGTAAGTGAGTTCACGGGTCTAGCACACACTGTCACACGCGTGCATCTTGCACAAGTGGCTGTGTGCTTGTGAACTCTACTGTGCAGTGTGGTTTAGTGTACAGCAGTACGCATTTTTATTTCAACCCCAGGCTGTCCAGAAGCATGTGTAGAAGCAGTGGCGATGCAACTGGTGCTGCGAAGAGGCACCAGCTGTCATACTGTGAAAGTGAAAGTCGCTCAGTCCTGTCCGACTCTTTGCGACCCTATGGACTATACAGTCCATGGAATTCTCCAGGCCAGAAGACTGAAGCGGGTAGCCTTTCCCTTCTCCAGGGGATCTTCCCAACCCAGGGATCGAACCCAGGTTTCCCACATTGCAGGCGGATTCTTTACCAGCAGAGCCACCAGGGAAGCCCAAGAATACGGGAGTGGGTAGCCTTTCCCTTCTCCAATGGATTTTCCTGACCCAGGAATTGAACTGGGGTCTCCAGAATTGCAGGCAGATTCTTTACCAACTGAGCTATGATGGAAGTCTACTCTACTACTGTACTTTTCAAGAGCCTGTACTGTAAGATTAAAAGTGTTTTCTTTATTTTTTGTGTCTGTTTTGTGTTTGTTTTTTATAATATTTTTTGTGTGGAAAATTATTATAAACCTATTACAGTACTGTATAGCCAACTGTGTTAGTTGGGTACCTAAGCCAGCTTTATCAGACTTACAAACAAATTGGATATACGAACGCACTTTCAGAATGGTACTTGTTTGTATGTAGGGGACTTACCGTACTTTCAAACCACACGATACTCAGGTGGCTATGGATTAAATACCTAGTTGTACTGTGAACCCCCAGACACCCTTTTCTTTAGAGTAATCTACATTGGGGTCCAGTGTGGGAGCAAAGAGTGCATCCCTACTAACAAAGCCCAAAGGTTATTAGTCTTAACTTGGCATCCTGTCACTTTCCTTATTTTCTCATTCAGAGTTAACCTTATTTTGGCATTGATTTTGGTGTCTAATTTCATTTTTCAAGAAAAATTTAAAGACTGTCATTTCCACACAAATGTACCCCATGAGAAACAGCTCTGGTGACAACTTCTTTTATTAAAGTGCCTCGTGACCAAACAATAGTGCTTCATTCATCTGAATTGAAAGACGAGGTTGTCAGAAAATCTGTAAGCTATTTCTACACAAATCCTGCAAGTGCTGTGAATAGAACCTCTGTCCAGCCCCCTCCACAGATCTGGCATTGGCACAAAACTTGGCTTAGTGGGTTTCTTAAAACGAATCTTGAGCTGCCATACATGCCCGGTGGGTTTTATATTGACTCTGAAAATACCATATATTTACCTTGCATTTCATCTTTTCATGCAACACCCTCATTGCTTCAGTTTCCACATTCCTGAAATATTAGAAGTTTTGGGGGTGTTCAAGGTCCACTTTGAGACATTAAATTGGCTGCTTGCTTTTTTAAGTCCCGTACAAAACAATAAGAGCACTTTCAGCATTCTTACTTTCTTAAGCCAAGAGAAACCAGGACGAGAAAAGGAAAACTTAATATTGAGTTGCAAAAGTCTCAAGTTTTTCTCTTTTTGTTTGTGGAGTTCTTGGGTAACTATGAAGAGAGTCTTTGAATTCATGTCGAGTCTCAAAGTCAATGGAAATCTTAGTCCCAGGAGAATTGCTAGGGATTTAAAACATAAAATGGTTCCCATGACGTGTAGCTGGTTTGAGTCTGAGAAGCCAGCTTATTAGGGAAGTTACTCTATGAATTGTAGCAAGAAAGACTGTTCTCCTGCTGTAGACAGGCTCTTGACTCAGGGAAGGTAGAACGAGTGCCTATGGTGATTCTCAGATTATGCATTTGATATATTTTTTGCAATTAAATAAGAAGTCAGGAGCCCCTTGATTGCTCAAATTTGCTTTTGGTTCAGCTGTTCCCAGGAGAAGCGGGATCTTCGCCATCTGTGAATCGGCAGCAACTCCCAGCATTACTTTGTAGCATATGTTAGCAGCCATTTCCTGTTGCTCGTGCACTTCATATGTTCCTTGAAACCCTGTCTAAGACTCACTTCTCCTGTGCTTCTGTGTGTGTAAGCCCACCAGCTTGCTACTGGGTCACTATCATGTGTCTCCATTTAATTTTCAGTTCAGTTCAGTTCAGTCGCTCAGTCGTGTCCAACTCTTTGCGACCCTGTGGACTGCAACACACTAGGCCTCCCTGTCCAACACCAACTCCCAGAGTTTACTCAAACTCATGTGAATTGAGTTGGTGATGCTATTCAACCATCTCATCCTCTGTCGTCCCCTTCGCCTCCTGCCTTCAATCTTGCCCAGCATCAGAGTCTTTTCCAATGAGTCAACTCTTCACCTCAGGTGGCCAAAATATTGGAGTTTCAGCTTCAGCATCAGTCCTTCCAATGAACACCCAGGACTGGTTGGATCTTCTTGTTGTCCAAGGGACTCTCAAAAGTCTTCTCCAACACCACAGTTCAAAAGCATCAATTCTTCGGCACTCAGCCTTCTTTATGATCCAACTCGCACATCCATACATGACCACTGGAAAAACTATAGCCTTGACTAGATGGACCTTTGTTGGCAAAGTAATGTCTCTGCTTTTGAATATGCTATCTAGGTTGGTCATAACTTTCCTTCCAAGGAGTAAGTGTCTTCTAATTTCATGGCTGCAGTCACCATCTGCAGTGATTTTCGAGCCCGAAAAAATAAAGTCTGACACTGTTTCCACTGTTTCCCCATCTATTTGCCATGAAGTGATGGGACCGGATGCCATGATCTTTGTTTTCTGAATGTTGAGCTTTAAGCCAACTTTTTCACTCTCCTCTTTCACTTTCATCAAGAGGCTCTTTAGTTCTTCTTCACTTTCTGCCATAAGGGTGGTGTCACCTGCATATCTGAGGTTATTGATATTTCTCCCAGCATTCTTGATTCCAGCTTGTGCTTCATTCAGCCCAGCGTTTCTCATGATGTACTCTGCATAGAAGTTAAATAAGCAGGGTGACAATATACAGCCTTGATGTACTCCTTTCCTGATTTGGAACCAGTCTGTTGTTCCATGTCCAGTTCTAGGTGTTGCTTCCTGACCTGCATACAGATTTCTCAAGAGGCAGGTCAAGTGGTCTGGTATTCCCATCTCTTTCAGAATTTTCCACAGTTTATCGTGATCCACACAGTCAAAGGCTTTGGCATAGTTAATAAAGCAGAAATAGATGTTTTTCTGGAATTCTCTTGTTTTTCTGATGATCCAGCGGATGTTGGCAATCTGATCTCTGGTTCCTCTGCCTTTCCTGAAACCAGTTTAAACATCTGGAAGTTCATGGTTCCCGTATTGCTGAAGCCTGGCTTGGAGAATTTTGAGCATTACTTTGCTAGCGTGTGAGATGAGTCCATTTAAGTTAGTACTGACAATATGGCTGTTCCTCTCCATACTCTCAACAACCTTCAAGAATAGGCTTTTTTTCATGTTACTGAAGTACAGTTGATTTACAATATTGTGTTCATTTCTGCTGTACAACAAAGTGATTCAGTTAGACATACATATACACTCTTTTTTCATATTCTTTTCCATTACGGTTTATCACAGGATATTCAATGTCAGACTTGTGGTGTATGTATGTATATATATGTATAAATGGTATATATTCCATATGGTATACATGTTCCTTAGTGATACCCCGGGTCTGCCTGGAGCAGGAGAAGGGTTATGAACAATGAAAAGCCTCAGCCACATGTGTATAAAAGTCACAAAGATGATTGCCAGGAGACAGCACAGGAGATCCCACCCATGACAAGGTCATGCAGAGAGACCTGATGGGCAAGGCGAGTCAGGTCTCAGGGGGTCCTCTGCCTGAGCTGCTGCTGCTGCTGCATCTACCCCCCCCAAAAAAATCCAGAGTCTGCCTGCTTTACTGTGCTTTCCACTCTTCTGACATTCTCTGGAAAAAGTGATTCTCATAGATTCATATATACTATGGTATATACATATATATATATATATATGGTGGTATATACCACCATATATATATCATTGTTTATCGATTCTATATATAACAGCTGTATCTGCTAACCCCAGATTCCCAATCCAGCCTTCTCCTACGTCTCACGCCTTTGGGCAGCCAGAAGTCTTGTCTCTGCGTCCATGAGTCTGTTTCTGTTCCATAGATAGGCTCATTTGTGTCATGTTTTAGATTCCACATGGAACTAATATCATATGGTGTTTATTTTTCTGTCTGACTTACTTCATTTAATGTGATAATCTCTAGGCCCATCTGTGTTGCTGCAAAATGGCACTATTTTATTTTTTTATGACTGAGTAATATTCCATAGTGTATATATGTACCATGTCTTTTGTATTCATCTGTCAATAAATATCTGCATTGTTTCAGTGTCTTGGCTGTTGTGAACAGGGTTATTGTGGACATAAGGATACGGGTTTTTGTTTTTGTTTTTTGAACTATATTTTTGTCTGAGTATCTGTCCAAGAGTGGGATTGCGGGATTATCCAGCAAGTCTAGTTTTTTGAGGAACCTTCTTACTGTTTTCCATAGTGACTGCACCAACTTACACTCCTTCAGGGATAAGTTTTGATGTCCAAGTTTGATAGATGAGCAAATGGAGGTTCGGAGAGATGGAAAGTAACTCAGCCACAGTCACAAATCTTGTCAGTAGGCGAGCTGGGGTTCGCCCTCCAAGTCCACCTGAGCACAGGGCCTGGCCCAGCCCTTCCCACGCTCTGTTCCTTAGCAGCCCCCCAGGCCTGCCTGGGACAGGAGACGGCCTGTGGGCAATGAAGAGCCTCGGCCACGCGTGTATCAGTCACCCAGAGGACACGTAAGGCTTAAAGACTCAGTCAGGCTCCCAGATCACCTAGTTCAAACTTCCACCCCAATCAGCAATTCCCTCCACAGCAGTCCAGGTAAACAGTTTCTCAGCCTGTCCTAGACTTGTTTCTAAATGAAAAAAAAAAAAAAAAAAGATGGTAAATGGCCATGGCAATGATCACATTTGCGTATAAATATTCATCCAGTGTTTGCGTTTCTGCAGCAACGTTCTGTTTGGGAACAATTGTGCAAACAGCCACAATCGGGCTGGATCAGCGTATTCCCCCAGCAGAACCAGGCCCCCAGGAGAGACCCGGCAGTAAGGTATAATCAGGAATCACAGTTCTTGGTGCTGTTTATGTGCCTTCCTGGGACTGACAGTCTCGAAAGTGGACCCCAAAGGGCGGAACAGCGTCCTCTTGAAACTGCACAAACAGCATGACAAACAGTACACAGATGCCCCAAACAGAGCAAATGCCCTCACAATCCCACCAGTCGAGCTAATAGTCTGTTTCCACTCTCCTTGCTTCCTGCTCATCCTCGCCATGTATAAACATGATTTTTCGGGCTGTAACGAGGTATATGTGCAATTTGCTATTCCGCTTTGCGTGCTTAACATTATATCATAAGCATTTTCTGTTGCTGCACAGTCTGCCTGATTCTAATTTGTAGTGACTGCATGATAATCCATCAAATTGACACAACGTAATTTACTTAACTACTCACTCTTCGGCTGTTGCTAGGTTTTCTTTATTATTAATTACTCCACAATGATCATTTTCATTTTTATTGACTTTTATTGACTTTTCCTTCTTTTGGATTCTTTCCTTGGACTCAAAAATCCATTAGGCTCTTTAAAAAATAAGGTCAATGCGAATGGATTCTGGGTTGACTCTTGTGACATATGACAGGTGAAAATCCTTAGTAGAATTCACATCAGGTGTGGTTGTTTGTCCACATATTACTTAGTATGAAGGTGTCTAATCACTTGTGTCATAGATGAATAAAATTCTGCTCACAACGAGCTTACTCTCTAAAGGAAAGTAAAAGGGGAGTTTTGTATTTTTTTTTTAAGAGTAAAACAATTTTCAACTCTCCCCACCCACAAAGAAAGGTTTTTAAAATTTCTGTTATCTTTCCTTTTTTACTTCTGTTGTATATATGTCTTAAAGCTTTCAAGCACAGTTTTTTAAGCAAGAGGATGAGGTCATTGGATCTGCTATTCAGACAGATCACTTTGTCCCCAGCATGAGAGGAGGTCTGGACAAGGTGAAGGAATAGCAGGGGTCCAGTTAGGAAGCCCCTGGGAGGGCAGGGTGAAGCTTTGAAGTAGGTATGACAGGTGTGATGGGGGTGTTCAGGAGGCCAAGGCAGGTGATGCTTAGAATGGTCAGGGCTTGAAGGTCAATCAGGTATGCAGGGTGGACAAGTGAGCCAGTTGCCAGATTTTTGGAGGTTTTCAGAAGCATGCTCCTGCCTTGGCTTAGGTATAGGAAAGACATACACCTGCCAACTTGAAGTCCTTTAAGATACCCCCAAATCTGAGTTCACTGGCCAAAAATGCTGCCATAGGAGAGTCACTCATTTGAGTTGACACCCTTCTCATCAGCCTTCAGTTACGAGGCGACTTGCTTTTGGGTGAAATGACACATTATGGCATTATCCACAATGCGGGTCTGGGAAAGGGGTGCTAGGCTAAGCGCGTCCGAGAGTGGAGTCCTCATCCTCACTGTGTGGTCACGGGCAGTCACTGGCTCCTGCCAAGCCTCAGTTTATCTTTCTGTAAAATGGGGATAACAGTCACTGTGCTGCCTGTCTCACAAGTTGGCTTTGAACATCATGAGAGATCGCATGTGTGAACTCTCTCTGTAAACTCTGATATCCAGCACAGATGTGGGAGGGTGGGANAGGAGGCGGGAAGCTGACTGTGTCACCAGCTGATTCGGAAGGGCAGAAGCAGAGCTTTCAGTGAGTGAGATACGGGACAGGAGATGCTGACAGGTGTGCGTGGAGGGTTGTCTCAAGAGTGTCTGTTGAGGCTCCCACAACGAAACACCACCGTCAGGGTGGCTTAGATAACACACATTTATTTCTCATAGTTCTGGAGGCTGGAAAGTCCAAAAGCAAGTTGCTGGCAGATTCCATTCCTGGAGACCCTCGTACTGCCTTGCAGATGGCCTTCTCGCTGCGTCCTCACAAGGTGGAGAGTGAGCTCTGCTGTCTCTTCCTCTTCTTGCAGAGTCACTAATCCCATCGTCGGGCCCCATCATCATGACCTCATCCAGACCTAATCACTGGGTTATCCAAAAAGTTCATTCAGGTTTTTGTAAGATGTCATGGGAAAACCCAAACAAACTTTTAACTGACCCAGTTGCTTTCAAATTGTGGTACTAGAGAAGACTCTTGAGAGTCCCTTAGACTGCGAGGAGATCAAACCAGTCAATTCTAAAGGAAATCAATACTGAGTATCCACTGGAAGGACTGATGCTGAAGTTGAAACTCCAATACTGTGGCCACTTGATGCAGAGAACTGACTCATTTGAAAAGATCCCGATGCTGGAAAAGATTGAGGGCAGGAGGAGAAGAAGGCAACAGAGGATGAGATGGTTGGCTGGCATCACTGACTCAATGGACATGAGTTCAAGCAGGATGCAGGAGATGGTGAAGGACATGGAAGCCTTGTGTGCTGCCATCCGTGGGGTTGCAGAATCAGACACAACTTAGTGACTGAACAGCAACAACATACTTTCCAAAGGCCCTGCTTCCAATTACCATCCCAGGGGGACCAGAACTTCAACGTATGAATTGGATGAGGGGGAGCACACAATATTCAATTCATGGCAGAGCACTGGAGAAGGGAGCACTAAGAGAGACCGAGCTAAATGGGAGGCTGATGGGTCTCTGAGCATCTGGAACAAGGGGATGCCTGAGGACAGCATATAAGGCTGGAATCCTGGCTCTGTCACTTTCTAAAGCTGGGCAACGCAGACAGGTTACTAACTGTGCCACACCTCAGCTGCCTCCTCTAAAATGAGGACTCAGCCATTCAGCCACCAGATTTTATTGAGCAGCTACTATGTGCCGGGAACTGTTGTAGGTATGAAGGATTAAAATGTAAACAGAAGAGGCCTGGAAAAGCATAAATCCCCAAGGGATGGTAACAGTGTCCCGTGGGGTTACTCTGAAGGGTCCTAGGTGTAATCTGCACAGCATTGTGATTTTGCAGAATAAGTGCACTAGAATTGTTAGCTGCTGTTTTTTGCTATTTTTCCTTGGATGGGTCCTGTTAAGGTGCTGTTTTAATGTTAATAGAACAAACGGATAGGAATCAGGGGCAGTACCCAGAGGTCCATTCATGCGTCGTATCTGTTTGTATTTGCTGCTATGGATTGGACTTTCAGGGTCACCCCTACGCCGCTCCTCTCCCTGGACAGCCAGTATCCATGCAGTGTGACCATTCTCTGGGCTCCCTTCTCCAGTGAGTCCAGAAGGGCATTGCTTATTTAGGGAATGACATGTTCCCAGTTATTAATACATTCCAAATATTAAAATTTCAGTCGAAGCACTGGGAAAATCATGGCAGGCTCATAATTTAGGGAGGCCAGGTGGCTAATGAATGCTTGGTGCCCAGGAATATCTTAATTCCTCTGCCCCTCTCTCCCAATTAACAAAAGCGCTGATGATCTCAGGGCTGTTTCTGGCCATCTGGGATAAATCAGCCTGCTGGCAGCTGCCCAAATGATGTATTTTAAGGGCACAGGCCATGTGGCTCTCTATTGCAAAGCAATTGGGGTCACCGTGTTTGCATATGGATTAACTTGCTGTGCAGGGATCCTACCCTCTTACTGCACCCGCTGTGGGCTGACCTGCAATAGCTGTTCAGCAATGATAAAAAGAAGATAGTCCTTACGACCCTTCAGGATGCCCCCATCTTCATTGCTCTCCATTCCTGTTTTTATTACTCTCCACAAAGAGACTTCAGTTGGCTCTCCCTATCTATTTTCACAGTCCTCATTCTTAGAAGGAATTTCCCACAATTCATATGAAGACGTATCTGGATGAGTATGGCGGGAGGACCATAAAAACCCATATGGATGGGACTTGAAAGTCACCAAGTTACTTACCAAAATCACTAAGGTCTATTTTCCTTAGTGATACCAAGGCAAGATGTGTTAAAGTCATTTTAAAGAAACTGTTAATTGGATGAGCCATTCTCTGGGGGGGAACCCAGGCCAAATCACAGTGAATGGGCTCAGGTGGTAATTGCTCTGTTGTGAAGAGTGTCTAGAAGTTCCTGAGTTTTCTGTCTCCATTGCCCTGAGCAATTATGTTCAACACAGAGATGACAGACTTATTCCCTATTCAACCATCATCAATAAGCATTTACCAATGACCTACCATGTTCGACACACAACACTGAACACTGGAAGCGTCCAGAAATGTACAAGACAGTCCCCAGCAACACGAGGTCGTACAACTTAGATGCCAGTTGCTCCCTGCTCCTTGTGATCCATGATCGTAGGTCCTGGACTTTTTAGGCTGGTTTTAATACTTCATTTTCTATATTGTTATCCCCATAAATCACTGAAGCAGTCCAATAGTCAGCATCCCAACTACATTTCTCAGACTACCTCTCAGACTACCTTGGTATCTCAGACTACCTTGCCTATAGCAAGGTAAAAAATTCTGTAAAACCAGGAGTTCTGGCTTTTAGCTAAATACGATGTTCACTGAACACATCCGTAGCTCCTGCCGTAAGGTCGGTGACCATTCATAATTCTACAAAGGCAATTAGTGAGGGGCATGAACCTTTCCAGCAAGATTTTCTAAGGTATGACTGACCCTTGCACGGCTTCTCCCTTCATTAATTAATTAACTATGCACCTATCCAATGAACGACAGTGAGTAAGACACAGTCCTGACCCCTGAGAAGCTGACATGACTGTCTGGTGGGGGAAACAGACAAATAACGAGACAGAGAGGCAATGGGAAAAATGGCCAGAATCTTGGATGTGCTGTGAGGGATGTTGGACTTGACTCTGGGCACTGAGACCCACTGTGGGTCTTGAGCAGAGGTGGGAGGAGATGTGGGTTGCACTTTAGAAAAGCTGATGTAGCTACAGGGCAAAGAGCTTGAAGGGGACAAGGCTGGAGGGAAGCAGGCAGACATGGAGGACGTTCCTACTCTATCCCAGGGCTTACTGCCACATAAAGCTCCACTGAGGGAGATTTCAGTTCTTGAGAGTGGAAAGGTGAGGCTGAGCCAACGAGCCAAGAAATAGCCGCCTAGAGAGGCGGAGCGACAGACTGCACCTCTGGTTACCTACACAGGATGCTCAGCGTATCTTCTGGACACGCCGATATTCAGACGAGGAGGAGGCGGCTTAGGGGTGAGTAGTTAAAAATCATTTGAAAATTAACCTATCTACATGGACCAATGAAAATTCAAAAGACTCAAAATTGACTAAAGGGAAGGTCACCCTGCTTTGCTGATCCCAAAAGGCTGATAAGAAACCCACCCCTCGTATTTAGCGTTGGAATGCAACTTCTTTTTTTTTTTTTCCTGGAGCGTATCTGCCATCAATGCTTTTTTTTTTATTTTGGTCAATATAAAAATATTCCCCACACTAACTCCAGACTGGCTGGACAGCAGGAAGTGAGAGAGGAAAAGCAGACAGCTCATGAGCCAGTCCACGAGCACAGGGAAGTGGGGACTGGAGCATCGTGCCAAGAGTTGACTGCCCATGACAACTGTGACCCTCTCAGCCCCCTCAGTGGACCTCAGTGTTGTCACTAGAAAGTTCTAGAGAGGTGCCAGCTGCCTGAATGGAGTGATTGTGTTTTAGCGACATGGAATTCCTTTTTTCCCAGTTTTATTGAGAAATAATTTACACACATCAGTGTCTGTGTTTAAGGCAAACAGCATGGTGGTTTGGCTTCAATATACTGTGGAGTGACCGTCACAATAGGTTCAGCCAACATCCATCTTCTTGTATGGATGCAATAAAAAGAAAAGGAAAATCATTTCCTCCTTGGGTTGAGAATTCTTAGGCTATACTCTGTATTTGTTTCTATTTGTTGTTGTTTAGTCTCTGTCATGTCTGTTTTGCAACCCCATGGACTATATAGCCCACCAGTCTCGCTGTCTACGGGATTTCCCAGGTGAGAATACTAAAGTGGGTTTCCCTTCCCTACTCCAGGGGAATCTCCCAACCCAGGGATCTAACCCGTGTTTCCTGCAAGGCTCCTGCATTGCAGGCATATTCTTTACTGCTGAACTACCAAGGAAGCCTCTGTTAATATTGGGTTGACCAAAAAGTTCATTCAGGTTTTCCATAGGGTCACAAAGAGTTGGACACAACTTAGCGATTGAACAAGAACCACCACCACCATCATCTCTTGCTTGGACCACAAAAGAGCCTCTCAAAATACCTACCTCTTTTATTCTTGCTCCCCCTCCAATTTAGACATTCTAGTCCACAGAAGTCAAAATGATGTTTCTATTATCTTTTATTTTTTTATTTCTATGACTCTCTATATGGAAAAACATAGACTTACAGAAGGTCACCAAGCCAGGCTTCAACAATATATTCAAGCTGGTTTTAGAAAAGGCAGAGGAACCAGAGATCAAATTGCTAACATCTGCTAGATCATCAAAAAAGCAAGAGAGTTTCAGAAAAACATCTATTTCTGCTTTATTAACTATGCCAAAGCCTTTGACTGTGTGGATCACAATAAACTGTGGAAAATTCTGAAAGAGATGGGAATACCAGACCACCTGACCTGCCTCTTGAGAAATCTGTATGCAGGTCAGGAAGCAACACCTAGAACTGGACATGGAACAACAGACTGGTTCCAAATCAGGAAAGGAGTACATCAAGGCTGTATATTGTCACCCTGCTTATTTAACTTATATGCAGAGTACATCATGAGAAANCCCCGAGGACTGCCCCCGACCCGGTGCAGAGCAGAGGTTACTTATCCCGGGGTATCTATGCTTTTTCCTTTCATTGTTTTATTTTTATTGGAGTATAGATTTATTTTCTGTATCTATTTCTATATTTATCTATCCATATTAACAATCATGAATTCAGACTGATTCTAATTACAGTTCATTCTAATTACAATTCATTACTACGTGGTTTATTTCCTTCCCTTTTTTTTATTTGTCTATAGACTTACTTTATATAGTCAAAATACTGTTTTACAAAGGTTAGGTTTGTTTTTTTTTGTTTTTTGTTTCTTTTTGCTCTTCTCATTGGGTGAGTTCCTTTATACTATCTTCCAGCTCACTTTTGTAATTCTGTATGAATTTTAAGGGCTTCCCAAGTAGCTCGGTGGTAAAGAATAAGCCTGCCAAGCAGGCCTGGGTCGAGAAGATCCCCTGGAGAAGGAAATGGCCACCCACTCCAGTACTCTTGCCTGGGAAATCCTAAGGACAAGGGAGCCTGGCGGGCTATAGTCCCTAGGGTTGCTAAAGAGCCAGACACGACTTAGCAACTAAACAACAGCAATGAATTTTCAGATTGTTTTATATCTGTGAAACATTTTATAGATATTAAATTGGAATTTTTATAGGGATTGCATTAAACCTGTAGGAGTACAGTTGATTTAAAATGTTGTGTTGCTTTCTGCTGTACAGCAAAGCATATCAGTTTTATATATATATACATACTTTTTTTAGATTCTTTCCCATACAGGTCATTACAGAGTATTGAGAAGAGTTCCCTGTGCTATATAATAAGTCCTTATTAGTTATCAATTATATATATAGTAGTGTGTATATGTCAATTCCAGTGTCCCGGGTTAACCCCTTACCTTGCCCCCCAGTAACCATAAGTTTGTTTTCTACATCTGTGACTGTATTTCTGTTTTGTAAATAAGTTCATTTGTATCCTTTTTTAGATTCTGTATATAAATGATATCTTGTGATATCTTGTCTTTCTCTGACTTACTTCACCAAGTATGACAATTTCTGAGTCCATCCCTGTTGCTGCAAATGACATTGCTTTATTCTTTTTTGTGGCTGAGTGATATTCCCTGTATATATGCACCACGTCTTTATCCATTCCTCTGTGAATGGATATTTAGGTTACTTCCCTGCCCTGGCTCTTGTGAACAGTGCTGCAATGAATCCTCGTTACTGTTGATCAGGAATGTGGGGACACCTTTATTTTGTGATTGCTTGCTTTAAGATTGTCTTTTCCACTCCACCATAAGCAGGGTGGCATCTCCTTTGCTCAGTGTCAAGTCCCCAGACCTGGCAGAGTGCCTGGCACGAGGGCAGAGTTGGGTCCTGACGCCCAGGAATGAGCCCAGGGATTAGAGGCAGGAGGCGGGTGGGCAGAGGGGAGCGAGCCTGTGAAACGGGGACCCCTACATCCCCTTCACCCCAGACCTTCTGCTAGGCTGCTGCTTCTGCTGTCTCTTCATCTCTCTGGACCGTCATCGTATAAATGTGTAACCTAACAACTGTTGGAAACATGCCACTTTGGGAGAATGCGCTCAGAGAATGCAAGCGGTCACCCTGCCCACCCTTCCCCCTGTCTTTTGAGCTCCGAGCAGCTACATTCAGGGCTGCCCCTGGAACAAGCATCATCTGTTGTGTGAAGGAGGCGGGGTCCTGCAACCCACCCCACTTTCCACCCTCTCCTCAACGTCACTCTCTTCAGACCCTGAGTCCCCCGAGCATCCACATGGTCACTTACACCCCCAACCCTCTCTCCTTCTCAGGGTTGACCTTCTTGCTTATTTTTGGGTCCATCCCATCCTTTCCCATCCCCCTTCAGCTTTCAAATGTCTCTCCAACCTGGGAAGGCTGGGGAGGATGTCCTTGACCCTCCAGCTCCCTTGGTCTAGCCTCCTTACTTTCTTCTCCTCCTTAAATCCAAAGTTCTTAAAAGAATTGTCTCCATTTGCAGCATTCACTTCCTGCCTGTTCACTGTTATTTATTATTTTATTCACTCATTTTTTGGACAAATTTAGATTTTATTTTATTTTTTATTTATTATTTTAAATTAATTATTTTAGTTGGAGGCTAATTACCTTACAATATTGTATTGGTTTTGCCATACATGAATCCTCCACGGGTATACATGCGTTCCCCATCCTGAATCCCCCTCCCACCTCCCTCCCCATCCCATCCCTCTGGGTCATCCCAGTGCACCAGCCCCGAGCACCCTTTCTCATGCATCGAACCTGGACTGGTGATCCATTTCATATATGATAATTTACATGTTTCAATGCTATTCTCTCAGATCATCCCACCCTTGCCTTCTCCCAGAGTCCAAAAGTCTGTTCTTTACATCTGTGTCTCTTTTGCTGTCTCATATATAGGGTCATCATTACCATCTTTCTAAATTCCATATATATACATTAGTATACTGTATTGGTGTTTTTCTTTCTGGCTTACTTCACTCTGTATAATAGGCTCCAGTTTCATCCACCTCATTAGAACTGATTCAAATGTATTCTTTTTAATGGCTGAGTAATACTCCATTGTGTATATGTACCACAGCTTTCTTATCCATTCGTCTGCTGACGGACATCTAGGTTGCTTCCATGTCCTGGCTATTATAAACAGTGCTGTGATGAACATTGGGGTACACGTGTCTCTTTCAATTCTGATTTCCTCGGTGTGTATGCCCAGCAGTGGGATTGCTGGGTCATATGGCAGTTCTATTTGCAGTTTTTTAAGGAGTCTCCACACTGTTCTCCATAATGGCTGTACTGGTTTGCATTCCCACCAATAGTGTAAGAGGTTTCCCTTTTCTCCACACCCTCTCCAGCATGTATTGTTTGCAGACTTTTGGATCGCAGCCGTTCTGACTGGCGTATGCACCCATCTTTTGAACTGTCCGTGTTCACAGCACAGAACCCAGAGCGCTCCAAAAGGCACGGAGTGGAGCACCTTTCTCCCGTGGGTGTCCCCGTGGGTTGTCTCTCCCTAGAGGCAACCCCTGCCGTCGGCCTCTGTGAGTCTTTCCAGAGGGCGTACGCACTCACGCATTCTTTTCATTTATTTGTTTTGGCGCACTGGGCTTTCGTTGCTGCGTGCGGCCTTCTCTGGTTGCAGTGAGCGGGGCTACGCTCTAGTTGTGGTGCTCAAGAGTCTCACTGCGGGGGCTTCTCTGGTGGTGGAGTGTGAGCTGTAGAGGGCAGGCTCCCAGAGTCATGGCACACCAGCTCAGTTGCCCTGCAGCGTGTGGGATCTTCTCACAGCAGGGATCCAACCCGTGGCCCATGCATTGGCAGCTGAATTCTTAACCACCGGACCACCATGCAAGTCCTGCATACATATGTTCTCGTTTATTTATTTATTCATTGGCCATACCATGACGCTTGTGGGGTTTCAGTTTACCAACTAGGGCTTGAACCAGGGCCCTTGGCAGTGAAAGTGCGGAGTTCTAGCCACTGAGTCAGTTCAGTTACCCCATGGACTGCAGCACGCCAGGCCTCCCTGTCCATCAGCAACTCCCGGAGTTTACCCAAACTCATGTCCATCGAGTCTGTGATGCCATCCAACCATCTCATCCTCTGTCGTTCCCTTCTCCTCGTGCCTTCAATCCTTCCCAGCATCAGAGTTTTTCCAGTGAGTCAGTTCTTCGCATCAGGTGGCCAAAGTATTGGAGCTTCACCTTCAGCATCCATCCTTCCAATGAACATTCAGGACTCATTTCCTTCAGGATGGACTGGTTGGATCTCCTTGCAGTCCAAGGGACTCTCAGGAGTCTTCTCCAGCCCCACAGTTCAAAAGCATCAATTCTTCAGCACTCATCCAACTCTCACATCCACACATGACTACTAGAAAAACCATAACTTTGACTGGACAGACCTTTGTCAGCAAAGTAATGTCTCTGCTTTTTAATATGCCACTGAACCACCAGAGAATTCCCCTGTTTATATTTTTTATATAAATTTGGCCACTTTGGCCACTGGATGCAAAGAACCAACTCCTCAGAAAAGACCATGACGCTGGAGAAGATTGAGGGCAGAAGGAGAAGGGGACGACAGAGGATGAGATGGTTGGATGGCATCACCAACTCAATGGATATGAGTTTGAGTAAGCTGCGGGAGTTGCAGATGGACAGGGAAGCCTGGCGTGCTGCAGTCCATGAGGTCACAAAGACTCGGACACTACTGAGCGACTGAACAACAAATACAAATGGAGGCATTTAGATACATTTTCTACCCTTTGCCTTTTTCACTTAAAATATATTAGGTGTGTGTTCTTACATCAGTATTTCAAAGCTGCTTCATCCTTTCAAATTGTTGCCAAGATCCCTTTGTGAGGATGTGCCATGAATTCTCTGCTGCGGACACTGAAACCGTTTCTAGGCCTTTGTTCTAACAGACGCGCTGCAAGGAGCAGCCTTGCATAGAGAGTATTTCTCCAGCCTGTGAGCCCATCTGTAGGATAAATCCACAGAAATGAAATTACACTTTGCATTTTGGAATCAAGTTTTCTCCATAAAATTTGCACCAATTCAGCCACCCACAGACATGTAGGCCTCATTTCCCCTCATGCTCTCCAATAGACTGTTCTAACAAGGGTGTTTATTTTCACCAGCCAGAAAGGTGAAAAGGAATACTTTAAATTTGCATTTCTTTTTATAAGTGCTGTCAAGCGTTTTTCTTATGTTGAAGAGTCATTTAATTTCCCCTTCTGTGGAACCTCTGTTCCCATCCTTTGCCCATTTTTTCCATCAGTAATATTTTAATGATTCCTAGGAACTTTTCTGGTCTGCGGTATGAGCTGCAAATACTTTTAGTCACAGTGATGCTTTGGAGCATGTGTTCTGTGCCCAATAAATGGAGCAAACAAAACTGCTGTCTTATTGGCTCCTGCGCCCTCCTCACTGAGGAGTCCGAAGGCCTTTCTGTGTACTCTTTCCTTCTCCCACGATGTCAGCATCCGATACTGCGGATCCATCCTTCCTGAACTCGCCTTTTCTTCCTGCATCACTACTTCATCTTGGGTCTCCTCCCACTTCTCTGGCTGGGACTTCTCTTATTCCTTCCGAACGCCCATTACAAGCGCCCTGGGGAGAGGAGGTCTTGAACTCAGCAGCAGTGCCTCCGAGGGCTGAGCCTCTGCAGGCTGCAAGGGGGTTTTCCAGCGCCTTCCACCTCATGGAAGATGCAGCCAGTGGCGCCTTGTCTGAATCCAAGGCAGGCTCAGGATGGTCCCCGGGCTCTTCTTTACCAGCCTCCCATGATGCTTTCAAACTGGTGTTGGAGAAGACTCTTGAGAGTCCCTTGGACAGCAAGAAGATCAAACCAGTCCATCATAAAGGAAATCAGTCCTGAATTTTCACTGGAAGAATTGATGCTAAAGTTGAAGCATCCAGTACTTTGGCCACCTGATGTGAAGAGCCAGCTCATTTGAAAAGACCCTGATGCTGGGAAAGACTGAAGGCAGGAGGAGAAGGGGACGGCAGAGGATGAGATGGTTGGATGGCATCACTGACTCGACGGACATGAGTTTGAGCAAACTCCAGCCACAGTGAAGGAAAGGGGAGCCTGGCGGGCTAGAGTCCATGAGGTTGCAAAGAGTTGGACACAACTGAGTGACTGAATATCAAGTTCAACAAGTCTGAAATTAGTCTTATATCCCAACTGCTCCTCCCAACGGCCTCCTCTCCCCTGGGCTCCCACCACTCTCCCAGTCCTCCTAGGCCTGAAGCCTCAACCTCCCCAGCCCAGCAGCAGCAGAGACACGCAGTCATTTCCACCCCTCAGCCCTGCCCAGCTCCGCTGTCAGCACACCCTCCAAAGCCCACGCGTCCTCCTGCTGCAGCCCTGCCCAGCCCCCTCCCTCTGCTCGGGAGACTCGGGCCCTCCCCTGCAGCACCCCCTTACTCCGCAGGAGCGGACTCTGCACACAGCTAAAAACCGACACCGATTCATGAAGCCTGGATTCACATGAGGCCACATGCAGTCCTGGTGGGCTTCCCAGAGGGACCTAGTGGTAAAGACCCCACCGGCCAATGCAAGAGAGCTAAGAGATGTGGATTGCATCCCTAAGCTGGGAAGACCCCCGGGAGGAGGAAATGGCAACCCAGTTCAGTATGCTTGCCTGGAGAATCCCATGGGCAGAGGAGCTTGGCGGGCTACAGTCCATGGCGTTGCAAAGAGCCAGACACGACTGAAGGGACTTAGCATGCACACACGCTTAGTCCTAGTACTGGCAGAGGGCATTTCCAAAAGCGAAAAAAATTTCTCCTGTTCTGCTTTTAAAATACATATTAATACTATATCTGTATCTCTCTATATAGTATGAAATGTATACTATATATATAGTATACTACGTGTGTGTGTATATATGTATATACTTGGCTATTTCTTTAGACAGAACAGTGTTTTCGGTGTGTTTGTTGCCATTGTTGTTTTTGTCTCTTTGTTTAACTTATTTAGTTAATCAACCAGAACCTATTATTCTTTCTCAGCTTGGCTTCCAGTTTCCCTGCTGAGGCTCCTGCTAAGGTTCCCAGAGAAACCTGGGACGAGAGCCCAACGNACAGTCCATGGGGTTGCAAAGAGCCAGACACGACTGAAGGGACTTAGCATGCACACACGCTTAGTCCTAGTACCGGCAGAGGGCATTTCCAAAAGCGAAAAATATTTCTCCTGTTCTGCTTTTAAAATACATATTAATACTATATCTGTATCTCTCTATATAGTATAAAATGTATACTATATATATAGTATACTACGTGTGTGTGTATATATGTATATACTTGGCTATTTCTTTAGACAGAACAGTGTTTTCGGTGTGTTTGTTGCCATTGTTGTTTTTGTCTCTTTGTTTAACTTATTTAGTTAATCAACCAGAACCTATTATTCTTTCTCAGCTTGGCTTCCAGTTTCCCTGCTGAGGCTCCTGCTAAGGTTCCCAGAGAAACCTGGGACGAGAGCCCAACGCTAAGACCCGGGTCCGCGCGCCTGTCCGGGGTCCATCCAGCAGGGCCCACCGGGCGTCAACCCCGCAGACTTTGGCCGGGGTCCCCCGTCCACCCCACGACCCCGCCGTCTTGTGTCCTGTTCCGCCGGCGCCCCCAGCACACACACAGGTTCACTGCGGGAAACGGGCCTCCAGCCAGGCGCCCAGCAGACATCCTGAGAGTTCCCGGACGACGGAAAGAGTCCCGGCAATGCGGCAATCCGGCGTGTCGTGGGGTCGCGGGGCTCAGCACCCTTGGTCTCCTCCCCCTCCCCCACCCTGACACACTGAGACTCACGAGGGGCTTGGGGGAGGGCGTGCGCTGTGGAAAGCTGGGCGCGTTCACCGCTGCTCCCCGGCGGGCGAGGGGAGGCAGGGCAGAGGTGAGGCGCCAGGAGGGGTGGGGAGCTCTGGGCTGGCCCAGGCGGAGGGCACGGTGTGCGCGCGCGTGCCCCGCGTTGAAATGCCCGGCACGTCGGGGCCGCAGGCCAGAGCCCAGGGCGCCAGCAGAGCCTCCCGGTGTCCTGCCCCGGCGGCCGCGGTCATGACGGAGAACTCGGACAAAGTGCCCATCGCCCTGGTGGGGCCAGAAGACGTCGAGTTTTGCAGCCCCCCGGTGAGTACCGCTCGGGGGCCCCCAGACCTGCGGAGGCCCGGACTCCCGCGTCCCGGGTCTACGATTTAAGTGGCACCGAGCTTGGGAGGTGGGAGCAAATTCGGGGGATGTGGGCTTGGGGTGGCGCCCCACGCGGGTGCGGGTGCAGAGGCCGGTGCACCCCCAGATGCGCGCGAAGAGGAAGGTGGGCAGGGAGCGAGGAGGGGACGTCGTGGAGGGGAGCCGCCGAGACGGCAGACCCGCGGGGCGATGACCTTGAACCGCGAAGAGTTTGCTCAGCGCTCACCCAGGCCTGAGGACCAGGGACCCGCGGCGAGGGGAGCGCGGAGAAACGGGGCGCCCGGAGGAGCCCGGGCCGCTGTTCCCCATTCCCACCCGCGCCCCGATGCCGCGGTCGCTGCGCGCAGCCTTGACGCATCCTCTCCCGGCCGCCCGCAGGCGTACGCCGCCGTGACCGTGAAGCCCTCCAGCCCCGCGCGGCTGCTCAAGGTCGGAGCCGTGGTCCTCATTTCGGGGGCGGTGCTGCTGCTCCTGGGGGCCATCGGGGCCTTCTACTTCTGGAAGGGGAGCGACAATCACGTAAGTCCGGCGGCGCCCGGGGCGGCCGGGGCCCCTGGACCACTCGCGTGTCGCCCCCTCGGGGGCCGCAGCGGATGCTGTCCCCTCGGGGGCCTCCCGGGCACCTCGGTCCCTTCTTCCATCCAACTCCACGACGTGGCTTCCCACTGACGGGCAACTTTGTAGAAAAGCCAGTCTGGGCTTCAAAAGCTGTGTAGCCGGGGATGCATTGGAGGGTTTCGGGGAAGCCCTTCTCAGGGAAGGCGCTTCGCAGCCTGGCCCCTCCACTAAGCAGCTGGGGGGCCACCGGTAAGGAACGGCCCTTCTGGCCTCGCCTTACCCTTAGGAAGAAATGAAACTATGGCCTCTGCCAGCTGAGAAAAGCTGTGAATTGAAGAACCTGGGACAAAGGTAGCGGAGGAACATTCAGACCTAGTAAGGGGGTGAACCTGACCTCCCACTAGCGTCCTCTCTCTCTCGCTCCCTCCTTTTCTCTCTTCTCTCTCTCCTCTCTCGCTCCCTCTCTTTTCTCTCCTCACTCCTCATGCTTTAATTTGCCCTTCTCTCTTGCTGTAAGGGAAAAAAAAAAATCTAACTTCCTTAAAGATAGCCAATCTTTAAATCTTAAAAATCATTTCTGGCCTGTAAGGGGAAAAAAAAAATCTAACTTCCTTAAAGATAACCAATCTTTAAATCTTAAAAATCATTTCTGGCCTGGTCACATGTGACTTAATGGTCAATGTTTTGCTAACTCCCGCCCTACTTTCTATGAAGGCAACTCTTTATGTTAAAGCTCGGTTGGCTCTCAAGGAATATAAAAAGTGCTTCTGACCCAAATGGGCAAGATTCCAGGGTGTTCATTAAATACTGAATTTTGTTCACCTATCTAAAGGAGGAGGAGCATTTTATCTTGATGACCATTGCCAGGCCTGGTGTAAGCTGATTTCAACTAATGGAAAAGAATTCCCTCTCCAGAGTGCACACAAAGGGCTGTTTCTTAATCACTCCCCTCAGAGAATCCGTGACTGCTGTTTCCCCCTTTCTCTCCCACCATGAAATTCAAAGCATGAACGAATTCCAGTACTTAGAGAAAATGGTGCTGAAAGCAATTCAACCATTTTACACATCACATCTTCTGCAGTCACTGCATAATTTGTATTTTTAACTCAAATGCCTAATGTAGATAAGCATGCCATTTAGCACTGAGTCTGTTTTAGAGACTATATCAAATTTACAAGCATCGATTTGTAGGATCAGAATTGCACAGTATTTTATGTGTATTTGAAAAGTGCCTTAATGTATTTGTGTATTTTAAATATAGAAGCCGGGCCAGATGCTCATATTCGAAAGCAGCATATCTGAACATTTCTGTATCTCCGTCTCCATTAATAGCAGGGTTTAGACTGTCACCCCTTGGGAAATGTAAATGCTATCTTTTAGATGACAAAACTTCCATGGTATGGGTCCTTTGGGGACAAAAATAGCTTTGCCTTTTTTTTTTTTTTGGTAAAGATTTGGGTCGTGATATATATTTAAATGGGTATCATTTGGCATTTAATTATTCAAGGCAAACAGGGTTAACTGACAAGCTTCTAGAAAGAGAGATTGAAAGATCATCCAAAATGAGTAGGGCCTCCTTTTATCATAACTTTTACTTCACTGCAAGATGGTGGGTTGTCTGGTTCGAGCGAGTGGTATTAAATTCTAAAAATACAGAGGAAGAGTGAATCACATTTTATTGCCAACAATACAAGTTACCGCTGTCTCCTCTGCAGGTAGGAGAATGAAGAAGATGGTGGTAGGGTTTTTGTGGGTTTTTTTTTTTCAGCTCCCAAAATATTCCATGCTGATCCATATTACTTAAGTCTGAAAAACAAATCACAAAATACTAAATAGAGTGAATTTGGTACCATCTACGTATAGCATATGCACAGGTCTGCTGAATTCAAATCTAAATGGCCCAAACAAAAACATAATCAGAGAAAGTCAGTCTCTGTCAAACAGACAGAGACATCCACAGCCAATGCCCTACCCACTCTTTGTAGATTACCCATGCCTCTGTTCCTCTGTATTGGTTTATAGAGGACAAGCAGCAGTAATTCACCTCCTGTGCCTTTCATATGGATAAATCCCCTTAGGACAGGTTTACTGGAAATCAGCTAGAGGACTCTGAAGCATTGAAGTGTTAATAATGAGGGGACAGTGACTGGGCTCAAATATTGAGGTCATGTTTCATCCACATTATTGTCAATGGAACAAGGCATTGAAATATGGGAAATTCCCACCAATATGAGATAACTGACAACCCAAGCGCCTGGGATGAGGGGTGAGATCATTGCTTGGGGCCTTTATTCTCAGCCTGATTTTTTGAGACGTTGGTCCCAAACATGATGTAATTATCTTATGAACCCAGGCTTTATTAGAAACTCATTAGCAAATCTCCTTGGCTGTAAAAGGCACCATATTGAGCAGAATTTTGGCACATAATAAACTTTCTTTGTGCTTGAATAGAAATAGCCTTAGGTGCTAACAGCTCCATCAGTTTAGAGCAGATATGATTACTGCTTCACCAACCCAGCCTTCTCCTGAGCTTGGGGCTCGGTACTTTTTACCAGTCTCCAACCCCAGGCACTTCAGGAGGACACAAACCCCCTCTGCTGCTCTGGGGCAAGCAGGGGCTGCAGCTCCATTAAAAGGATGCAATATCCAGGCCTGGTTAGGTAGGGTGTTTTGTTGAGGGGGAAGGTGGAGAAGGGTGATGATGGAAGAAAGTCAAGTTAGACGCACAAGCCACTGTTCCAGGGTTATGATCTTGTCTCCTTAAGATTTTCTAAGAATTTGGAAATAGTTCATTTCTTAAATCCAGGATCACTTTAGTAGTAAAAAGTGTATGTGCAAGGCTTTAAAAAAAAAAGAAAAGAGCCTCTTGTCTCATGAGTAAAGGACGGACACTTGTGGCAGCAGAAACTCACACACGTGTTGTCTGCCATGCATGCCTTAACAGCCAAAATTAACTCAGATGAACAGTGGCTGTTCAGAGAGCGCAGGAGCCAAACAGAGCCTGCTTTCTGAGCCTCACCTGCAGGGAGCCCTGGCTCAGCCAAAGAAAACAGCCAAACAGGCTGATGGTGAACATCGCCGAGGTGCAAAGTGAAAAGAGATTGGTGGGCTCCGCTCCCACGCCCCTAAATCAGAACCCCTGGAAGTGGCTCTCATGATCAGCTGAGCTGGGGAGACAGTGTCCGGCAGGAAGCGAAGTTCATCAGAAGGAGGGGAAGACCTGTGCTCAGAGGTGGTGAATGCCGGGATTTTCTGTTCCACTAACGGAGAGCTGTTGCCTACAAGGGTACCAGCTACCATTTCTACGTCTCTGCTGATAAAACAGCGCTTTGTGGGTCTTGCAATAATGAGTTTTCTATAAGTAATGATCCAATAACAACAGGTACTTTCCCCAGGGTTTGTTCATGGGGGCAGTTGGCTATTTCTCATAATTGACTTGAATTGAATTTTTCAAGTCCGAAAAATCTGACTTGAATTGAATTTGAGCTCTTTGCAGTTTCTGACCTACGGACCTGGCACCAAGTAGCTAATGGCCCTCATCAGTTCCCACTCCTACTTTGAAGAGTGTATGTCTTACACAACACATAAGAGATACATTATGTATCATATACGGGCCTTCTTGGTGACCCAGTCAGTAACTAATCTGACTGCAACGCAGGACACCTGGGTTCAATCCCTGGGTGGGGAAGATCCCCTGGAGAAGGACATGGCACCCACTCCAGTACTCTTGCCTGGAGAATCCAATGGACAGAGGAGCCTGGCGGGCTACAGTTCATGCGGTTGAGAGAGTCAGACACAACTTAGCCACTAAAGCAAATATCATACATAAGATAAAGTGTGTTAGTCACTGAGTCGTGTCCAACTCTTTGTGACCCCATGGACTGTAGCCCGCCGGGTTACTCTGTCCATGGGATTCTCCAGGCAAGAGTACTGGAGTGGGTTGCCATGTCCTTCTCCAGAAGATATAGATATGTACATATATATGCTTCTAAGTCAGAAAATGGAAGAAAAGAGAAGAGGAGCTCACCTCCTACCCCTCAGCACAGAGAAGGTTCTTGCTGAGCAGCAGCACGCTGGTCAGGAGCAGCGTGTAAATCACTTTTTAAACCAGCGTCCTAACCAGATGTCTAAACTAAGACAGCCCCGTTGGGGACTTCCCTGGAGGTCCAGTGGCTAAGACTCCGTGGTCCCAACACAGGAGGCCCAGGTTCTATCCCGGTCAGGGAACTAGATCCCACACGCCTCAACGAACATCGAGGATCCTGAGTGTCACAACTTATTTGGCACAACCAAAAAAATAAATAATTATTTTTTTAAGAGAGAGTGAGAGAGCCCTTTGGATCCTGTAATTCAGTGGCCCAGTGTAGAAAGGTTTTTCGAATGGCAGGATTTTAAACAAGATGTTGCTCAGAAAGGCAACACGTGAAACAGATCAGAAACAAAGCTGCTCTGGTCAAATTGCAGATGAACCTCGGGTGGGGGGACATGGATAAAGGAACCTCACAGTCCCACCTGCTCTGGGCCACCTCTGTGACACCCCGGAGCTCTGATGACATAAATGAAAACCCCTTCTGAGGTTCCCACTTCATCATTTGGCATTCAAGGCAACTCCCAAGAGGCAGAGCTAAATGGTGTAGCCAGCTGTTTTTCTGATTCCTGGGCCAGTGCTCCTGCACAATGCCAAAACTCTCCCCCTTCCCCCACACATCTCGTAACAACGCCTTACAACCCGTTATGTCTGTCCCGTAGCGTCCTTAATAGGGGTCCCTCTTATTTTGAGCGGAAGCAGACATACACGTTGACCTTGCTCTCTGTAATGCGGCTGTATCTCAGGCATACCCTAGTCCTGTCCACAGTCCTTACTGTATACCACCCTCCATGCCAAGGTATTTTTTAAAAATCCCTTCACATTGAGGTGCCACTGCAGGTTTGTTTGGTTAACAGCCCAGGGAACCCTCTGCCTCTTCACTGTCCATTTATCCATCAATAGATCTCAACTCTGGCTGCAGAGGAGAGTCGACCTTTAGAAAAAGAAAGATCTGTGCTCAAGCCGCATCCCCACAGGTTGTGATATGATCCATCCTGTGGAGGCAAGCCCGGTGTGGTAGCTGAAGATTCTCCTTAGATGTGTGTGTCTATGTCCCACCAGGACTGCAAACCACTGAGCTCTTCAGATTAGTATCAGAGATGATCAAAGCCTTTACTTTCAAGATATTATTTAAGAAATCATTGCATTAGGTGATTGGTGGATGAATGAAGTCCTCCCAGATAAATGTCTTACTATTAAGGACGATTCAGTGTATCTCTGAGACACAGGAATGCTACTTTATATAAAGATAAGCCCTGAATTGCTCTAAGAGGGAAACATCACTAATTCTGGTGTTCACTTCCAGATTTACAATGTCCATTATACCATGAGTATCAATGGGAAATTACAAGATGGGTCAATGGAAATAGATGCTGGGAACAACCTGGAGACCTTTAAAATGGGAAGTGGACCTGAAGAAGCGGTTGAAGTTAATGATTTCCAGAATGTAAGTATATTTCATGTATTTAGGAAGTTTAACTAGGCAAGCCTGGGAGACGCCTATTCAGGGAGAAGGCAAACCCCTCACATACACCCAAATGGGAACTGCTCTTTATGGCAATCATGGTGCCACTAATCTCCCTGAACCATGTTGCCTGTTCTCTCTGAGAAAGGATCACTGTCTGTCCTTGACATTTTCAAAATGAAAAAACAACACCTTAGCACTGAAAAAAACAAGTTCTTGGAGCTATCAAAAGTCTTGGCAGAAAGACTTGCAAGAGCTATTTTTCTCTAAGCAGCTTTCTTAACAGAGTGAATAAAATGCCCAAGGTCTCCCAGAATGTGGCAAGATCTAAAACTGGCAGTTATCAAGAGGAGGGAAACTTTAATGACCTAATAATCTAATCAACAGCAGGTGGGATCTATTTACACCCGTCTCACTGCTCCAGATTTCCCGTTTAATCCAGAAAATGAGCATGGAGAAATTCGCCTAGTGTATCATCTGCTGTCTGAACAGAGCCCATTACAGATGAAACATTCGCGTCTCCTTTGCAAAGGACACACATGTTTGTTTTCAAAAATTCAATTTACAGGCAGTTGGAGACATCAAGCCATGCATGGATGCTTCAGTGGACATCTGTGAACGCAAGTGTCACTCCAGGCCTCCTCTCTGGCTGGCCACCATAAATATCTCATCCTCTTTCTTGTTCTAGGAAGAGAAAGAGGCATCACTGTTTGTGCTCTCCTGTTAAATCTATAGATGGAGTAGGTGAGACTTCCTCATGAAAAAAGGCTCTTAAAAATAATGTCTCTTCTGATAGTTTATTGGCCTACAAACATCTCACCGACCTGTCTTCCTCTGATTGATGAGAAAAACTAGAGATGCTTTTCATTTGAATGAAAGAACTCCCCTTGTTGATACCCAAACACACTTCACAAGCCCTTTTGAATATCAAACAGATGCTAACCTTAGAGCTCGGCTGATATTAGACATTATTTGGTGATGACAGGGGCTGCCTGTGTTTGGCGTGGGCTCTGCCCGGGGACAGGCTCTGCAGTCCTGTGTGTGCCCAGCTCCATTTCGTTTGGTCATAGCTTTGCAAATGGTTCTGGTCGAAAAGGCTTTTACTGCAAGACCCAGGACAAGGTAAAAGGCGTTTTTTTCTTTGCACTGCTCAATATAAAATCATCAAATGTGACTCCCACGCATGCATCTTTCACTCAATCCAGAACAAAATTGAATACGCAGGATATGCCACAATATCAAGACATGCAAAGGTAGCCATGCAGATAAATAAGAAAAGATCCATCTCTCAACATGTGTATATATCAGGAATGTCCTTTTAAAATATTTAATCCCAAACGTATATTTCTGTTTTATAAACCTTTGGTTCTAATAATGGTATTGATTGTGTTTTGTTCTTAGAGGCCAATGGGGCCACAAATATTTTATAAACTGATCAATTCTCTTTGATAGCTTCCACATTTCTCTAAGTCAGAACTGGTGAGTAGAACATTTTTTTGATGGATAGAACCTGTTAGGGGTTTAAATAAGCCTGGACTTCTGAAAACACATGAATCAGCCACTGTGGTACTTTCTCCTGTATTACAAACCGTCAGTCAAATTCAGGAAGCGTGTACGGGAGCTGACTATCTGTGCACAAGGGATGGTGTGAAGCATAGAGTATGCAAAGGCGACCGACACTTGTCCCCTCTCCCAAGGACATTAGGAGGTGGGCATCCACAGAGAAGTGGCTTCAGGTCAGGCTGGGAAGCACGCTGCCACGGAGCTGTGAACAGAGCTGTGGCGGCCTCGTGGAGGAGCTCATTGCTGCCAGCGAGGAGATGGAGCAGGTTTTGCAGAGGTGGCAATGAAGCCAAATCCAGCCTCTGAGCTCTGACACTGAATTAATATTCAGAGACAGAGTTCTGAGTGAAGTAGAAAAGGAAAGCTTCTCGCTTTGCCAGGCAAAGGGAGCCACAGTGGACTAATGCCCTCAAAACTGTGTGTCCCAACCCGGAGGGGCTAGTGAGAAGTTTCAGGGTAATGGTTCAAAGAGGGTGTGATTGGCTATGGGCATTCTTTTGATTGGTTGGTGGTAGGGTAAGTGGGAGTCCACATCATCAACCTTCTGATTCCAACTGATGGGGTCTCCGTACTTGTGGGCAGCCCACCGGGAAGGGGTTTCAGTATATGCAAAACAACTCACAGATATTGTTATGTGTATCCCTTGAGGGGGAGCTAGGACCCTGCCCCGCGGCTGCAACACTGTTTCTCTGGACTGTCCCTCCCTGGCGTCTGCATCCTCTCCCTGGACTGTCCCTCCCTGGCGTCTGCATCCTCTCCCTTCCCTAATGAAAAGCTGTTTAAACCTGCCCATTGGAACTCAGGGAAGGTCATGGAGGTTGAATGAAGCCTGTTTCCTGTAGTCAGAGAAATGGGGGACACGGAAAGCTTTTGTGTGCAGGAGCCCTGCAGGGTCCTGCTCGCTATCAGCAACAGTTGAACCAGGTCTGGAAGAATGGTTAGGATTTCAACCACAGAGAGGCAGAGGCAGGGCCTTCCAGGCCCAGGGAAGGATACGCCATACCCGTGCTCAGGTCTGCTCCCAAGGTCTAAGCAGGGAGCTTAGAAAGTGAGGAAGGGGGAGATGGAGATGCAGGCGGGCCCAGAGCAGGAAAGTTTCTGAATTGTAGGTGAACAGCCTCCCCTGCTAACCCCACCAAGACTGTATGGAGCCAATGGTGGGTAAGAGCCCCCAAGAGGGAATTTGCACTGAATGAAGGGCTCCCGGCTCTACACCATTGGAGAAAACAGTTGTTCGGGTCCCTTGTTGCAGAAGGTAAGGCAGATCAGGAAGAAAGAGCAGGCTCAACTCTGAATACAGTGAGGAATACTGGGGCGTAATAGCCACGGAGCAGGATGGGGTGCTGGTGGATGGGAGATTACTAAGAGGTACAGTCGTCCCTCGCTAAACTGACCTAGCGGGGTTTTTGCTGCAGGCAGGTCAGGGGGATCAGATATCCAGTCTGATCAGACTAAGGCTGACTCAGCAGGATTCTTGCTAAAATTAGAAGAAACCGGCCAAGACAGAGCCCAGGGTTGGGGTCTAGAGGACTCAGAGGTGCCTGACTGGAGTTAGGTCAAGAGAATCTCTGTCAAAACCCTGAGGAAGATAGAAGCTAGTTCTGTTCATGATGTATGAAAGTTGTACCCTCAAAAGTATCAATGCTGTTGGTTTAAGTCAACCCTCTCAGCCCTAATGACCCACAGATATAACAGAAGTCCTGGTTAGAAATTAAGATAGTTCTCCAAGAAAACACTGGAGCAGGAGAAAACAGAGACAGAGAAAATGGCCTCCAATTTTGGAAGATACAACATTTTCATAAAAAATAAATACATCTAAAACTAAAAAAGAAATAAGATAGAATGGTGGATATAAACTGATTTTCACTATACAATTCTTTTGACCTTGTGTATATTTGAAATTTTTTAATTTAAAAAGCTGGAGGGAGAGACTTCATTGGTGGTCTAGTGACTGGGACCCCATGCTCCCAAGGCGAGGGGTCTGGGTTTGATCGCCAGTTGGGGAACTCACATGCCTCAACTAACACCTGTTGCAGATAAATAAATTAATTAGTTAAAAAAAAAAAAAAAACTGAAGGGGAAGAAATGGACAGCACAGCTTATCTGATAGGTAAGTAGGTTATTGGTTTCAAGAATCCATTTGGCACCTAACTATAACACAAAGAAAAAATAAAGTGAAAGTAATTTATAATACAGTTAGAACTTGAGCCTGATGTACCTTGAAAACATCATAGTCATATGCTTGGGTCACTGTCTGTGCCACAGCCTAAAATGCAGACTGACCTAAGTGTGTGCTGAGAAATTAAATATCAGGTACTTTTCTCTAAATGGCTTCCCTAGTGCCTCAGTGGTAAAGAATCTCCCTGCCAGTGCAGGAGACGCGAGTTCCATCCCTAGGTCGGAAAGACCCCTGGATAAGGAAGTGGGAACCTGCTCCTGCCTAATGGGAACCCAGTATTCCTACCTGGGAAAGCCCATGGACAAAGGAGCCTGGCAGACTATACAGTCCGTGGGGTCACAAAAGAGTCAGATACGACTTAGTGACTAAACAACAAAATCTTCTCAAATAGTAAACAAAAGTAACATTTTCTCTCCATTTTTGTAATAATTCTATTCCTAGGAAATCCTTTGTACGTTAAGACTGTGCCAAAAATCATGTTACATTTACATATAAAACAGTGTTAGGCTCCAGGCTCAGGTGCTTACAATCCAGGTTTTCAGCCAAGATTCTGGGCAGTTGGTTCTTCAGAATTCCCCCAGGGCTGGTCGGGACCCGGCACCCCTGGGCCATGCCCAACGAAGGGCCAGAGAGCTCCTAGTTTTGTGACGATAAAAAATCCCCTCAAAAGTTTCTAAATCACCCCCCTGGGGGAAGGTCCCCTTGCCCTCCTTGAGAATTTCTGGTTTAAGCCACAGAAATAAATGAGACCCCTAGAAAGAAAAAACTATGGCTAAAATGAGATTAGCTGATTTTGGATAAAAGGATGTTAGATCATTGGTATCCTCACTCACTACCTTTGTTAGGAAACATCTTCATTATCACCAGCTTCTAAGGTCTTGTTTGTTTGCAAAAACAGGAGATTTGCCTGCCTTTCTTGTGCCTTTGCCTTCCCTCTGTTTAATCTCTTAGCGTTTCTGGGCTGCTTGGTGTGGATTTGTAGCTAGATAGGGTGGTTAATACGTGTGAATTCCTTCCCACAGGACCCATCCCCATGGGGTTACAGTTTTCTCTGCACCCTGTAGACTGACTGTCAGAACTAACTCAATACGAGACACATTCAGTGCCGGGGATCCTTCTATAGCCAGTTCTCTCCCTGGGGATATGGTCATGGCTAGATGGTGCTTCCTCCCCAGCATCTCATCTCAGAAGCTACAACGGTTTGAAGTCAAGAGAAGATATAACATGGGCGGCAGGGGGTGGGTGGCTGGCCAAAATCTTGGCTTTCTCCTCTCACCAAAGCCAGATAAAAAATATGGAGATGGAGTTTGGAGGAAATAGAAAGCTGACTGTAATTCCCAGCTGGTGGAGAGGGGAACACAGTAGGTTCACGCCTCAAGAACTGTGCCCACCCTCCCCCCAAGAGGAGTCTGCGGGCTTAAATAAGATAAGGACTCCCATTTAGGAGCCGGTGACGAGGAGCAAAGGTGTTAGCATCTTGATTGCTTCCTCGTTCATTGTTTCAAAGACTGTCATAGGCTGGGGTCGTTAACCCAGCATTTGAGTCCGGTAGTTAGGTGGCTCTGTGGCCTTCTTTCTGATATGTAAAAACCTGAAGCTAAAACTCCAATACTTTGGCCACCTGATGCAAAGAACTGATTCACTGAAAAAGACCCTGATGCTGGTAAAGACTGAAGGCAACAAAGCAGACGAGACTGTAGGCAACGAGAGACTGAAGGCAAGAGACTGTAGGGGACGAGAGAGAATGAGATGGTTGGACAGCATCACCGACTCAACAGACGTGAATTTGAGCAAACTCCAGGAGCTAGTAGAGGACAGAGGAGCCTGGAGTGCTCCATCCATGGGATTGCAAAGAGCTGGACATGGACAAGACTGAGCTACTGAGCACCAAGCAACAAGAAGGGCAAGCGTGTTGTAAGGGTAAACACCAGACACAGGGTGTATTTAGCACAGAGTCAAAGGAAGAGGGTGTGGAGTGCAGTTCCTGCAGAGTTAGGGGCCAGAAAGGTGAACTTCGTTGTAGATATGCAGAGTTCAGTTCGGTTCAGTGCAGTTGCTCGGTCGTGTCCAACTCTTTGCAACCCCATGAATCGCAGCACGCCAGGCCTCCCTGTCCATCACCAACTCCCGGAGTTTACTCAGACTCATGTCCATCGAGTCGGTGATGCCATCCAGCCATCTCATCCTCTGTCGTCCCCTTCTCCTCCTGCCCCCAATCCCTCCCAGCATCAGAATCTTTTGCAATGAGTCAACTCTTTGCATGAGGCGGCCAAAGTATTGAGTTTCAGCCTCAGCATCAGTCCTTCCAATGAACACCCAGGGCTGATCTCCTTTAGAACGAACTGGTTGGATCTCCTTGCAGTCCAAGGGACTCTCAAGAGTCTTCTCCAACACCACAGTTCAAAAGCATCAATTCTTTGGCGCTCACCTTTCTTCCCAGTCCAACTCAACCAGAGTTAGGAGCAGTTAAAGTGAAAAACTAGGAATGTTCAGGCCTGCTCACTGTTTTCTTTATCTTCTTTGTTCTCAGGAAAGGGAAAGGAAAAAAACCCATTCCTCTTTTTTTTTTTTTCTTTTCACTGCAACAGAGGCAGTAATCCCCCTCCCCAAACTTTCGTTTTTCAAACCACGTGCCATAGATTTACATGCAGAATAAGAACAACTGACCTTCAGGAGACAGGATGGTAGAGCGCAGTGGTTCCCCAAGTGTGTTCCTTAGGCCACCAGCAGCAGCAGCACCCGAGAGCTGCTTAGAAATGCACGGGTTAGCCCTCACTCCAGACCCCCGGACTCAGAAACTCTGGTTGGGGGACCAACACAGTATTTTGTATCATGAGTCCTCCAGATGATTCGGTTGCAAGGAAGTTTGTGAGTCACTAGTACAGGGGGATCTTGGGTCCAGAGGCTGTGCCTCAGTACCCTGAGGCTGCTACAACAAATTACCACGGGCTAGGTGACTCCTCCATGACAGAAGTGTGTTTCTCATAGTTTGGAGGCTGAGAAGTTCAAGTGCCAGCAGGTTGCCTGTCTAGGGATGGCCTTGCTTTCTAGCTCATGGAAGCCTGTCTTCTCACAGTCCTACTCACGAGGCAGAAGGGGAAGGAGCTCTCTGGGGAAAGGACGCTAATCCTATTCATGAGGGCTCCACCCTCATGACCTTGTGCGTTCTAAGTTGCTTTGGTCGTGTCCAACTCTTTGCAACCCTATGGACTGTAGCCTGCCAGGTTCCTCTATCCATGGGATTTTCCAGCAATAATACTGGAGTGGGTTGCCATTTCCTTCTCCAGGAGATCTTCCCGATCCAGGGATCAAACCTGAGTCTCTTATGTCTCCGGCCTTGGCAGGTGGATTCTTTATCACTAGTACCACCTGGGAAGCCTCATGATCTCACCCTTCCCAAAGACCCACTTCCAGGTACCACCACATGGGGTGTTAGGTTTCAACATACGAATTTGGGTGGGGGTGAGGTGCGGGAGAGACGAAAACATTTGGTGCAGAGCAGGCTATTTCAGTTACTTTAAATGTTTGTGGATTTGATCCATATGTCAGGAAGATCCCTGGAGAAGGAAATGGCAACCCACTCCAGTGTTCTTGAAAATCCCATGGACAGAGGGGCCTGGCAGGCTGCAGTCCAGGAGGTCCCAAAGAGTCAGACATGACTAAGCAACTGAGTGCGCACACACACAGACACACCCGGAACATGTCTCTTTCTCCCCAAACTGGGGGTCCTCAACCCCAGCTGGCATCATGCATACACGAGGAGCTTCTAAGCATGCCCGTGTCTGGGCACAGCCACAAGCTCGATAAATGGGAATCTCTTAGGAGAGGCCCAGGCATCTGTGTTTTTAATCTCTCCATGTGATTTTGGTGCAGAATCGAGAGCCTCTGCAGTAAGCCCGGAGCTCTTCCTCTGTCGAGGTTTGGGGATGGGGGCTCATGCCTCCTCCTCCCTCTGGGTGAGAGGTGACGCTGGGAGGAATGAGATGCGTTACACATGTATGTGGTTGATCAGGCCACCAGAGAACTGACGACAAGCTTCAAAAGGAAGGAACCGTTCCTTCTCCCATCTGTCGCCCACTCATGTCTGCAGGACGCCTGGCTCTTAGATTCCATTCAGTGTAACTTTCCATGAAGATCCTCCAGCGTGACTGACGTGTGACTTCGTTCTTCCTTTAAGAGGGCTGAATGCTGGGACTTCTCTGCTGGTCCTGTGGTTAAGACTCTGAGCTTCCACCGCACAGGGAACAGGTTCAACCTCTGATCAGGAAACTAAGATCCCAGGTGACACATGGCGAGGCCAAAAGAAAAAAATATTAAAAAAAAAAAGAAAAGGAGGGCTGAATCCTGCCCCTAGATTTCTAGAGGCTTTTCTTCCTCCCACTCCCTGGTATTGATATATTAGAACAAGCTCTGTATCTTCCTGACATTTGTCTCAACCCAATAGAAGACTGACCAGTTGAGAATTTCAGATTCGTGTTGGTGCCTACATTGTTATGGCATATAATTTGTAGATCTTAATACTGGTTTTGGCCACTCACTAGTCATGGAATTAACCAGAAATGAAAGTAAACACTCTTGGGTCAGAACATAACGTTATGCCTGACGCACTCCGTGGGCAGAATCGGTGCAGAGCTGTCAGCTAAGACCGGAGCCTTACGGCTGAGATTTCCCTGGAGGCCAGTCCCTAGGCAGACGGGGAGACATTGTTTATGTCTCACGGGACAAAAACAAAACATCCAAGTCCTTGGATAAGCTTAGGGAGCAAACTTCAGCTCCCAGTGTGATAGAAAGCTACTGTCTCCTCTGGGTTCAACAACTTAAGAAGAATCTGAATTCACAGAATTTGTTGATTGGACCAGCATCTTTTGAGAACTGTGGGAGCACCAAACAAAAACAAAAAAGATTCAGGTTGATCTCAGGCTTAGAGTTGAGTACGGAGGTGACATTCACAAGACACAAGGGCACTGAGAACTGAGTGCCAAATGAGGGGTGGAGATGGGAGGGCTTTCGAAAAGTCAGAGGAAAGGGAGCCCCTTTAACCCGGGCTGGACAGAGAAACCTGTAGGGAGAAGATGGCATTTCATCTGAGCTTTCGGGATGAGTGGAGCAATGAATGCACTGCCTCTCGGCACAAAGTCAGACCTTGACAGAAGCCTCCCCGTTGGACTGTCTAAAGGACCATTCCTAGGACGTTCCTGGCAGTCTGGTGGTTAAGACTCCATGCGTCCACTGCAGGGAGGGGGTGCATAGGTTCGATCCCTGGTTGGGGAACTAAGATCCTACATGCTTCGCAGCATGGCCAAAAATAAAAAATAAAGCGCCATCTCCTGTCACTCCTATTTCCACACTCTGCTTTATTTTCCTCCATAGCACTTAATGCCACCTGACTTTATCTCTATTTTTTATTTTTGGTAAATAACACTGAAAGGTAAGCTCTATGAGGGCAGAGATGCCATCTGTTCTGTTCATCCTTGTACCTGGCACCTGGAATAGTATGTAGCTCGCAGTAGACACTCAATACACTGCATAAATGAATGGATGAATAGAGGATGGATAAACTTTTGTTTCCTAGGGCATCACAGGAATCCGTTTTGCTGGAGGGGAGAAGTGCTACATCAAAGCGCAGGTGAAGGCTCGCATCCCGGAGGTGGGCACCATGGCCAAGCAGAGCATCTCCTCTGAACTGGTGGGTACCAGCTGGCTCCACACAGCAGGAATGTTGGGCACACTGAAGGCACACCCCTCCTGTCTCTAGTTCCTGGACAGGTCTGTGACCAGAACATAAATTCTCTTTCCTCCCTGACAAAGAACTTAAATTACTTTGGTCCTACTCTTTGGTTCCAAGTGATCATTCTTACATGATGTTGTAGAATTGAAGGTTCTGGAAAACCAGATTTTAAAGTACATAAAGGGTAATTGTCATGACATGGCCCTTATTTGCTGATGCTAGGGACTTCCCAGGTGGCACTAGTGGTAAAGAACCCACCTGCTGATACAGGAGATGTAGGAGACTCAGGTTCAATCCCTGGGTGGAGAAGATCCCCTAAAGAAGGAAATGTATTCCTCCAGTATTCTTGCCTGGAGAATCCTATGGACAGAGGAGCCTGGCGGCCACATAGGGTTGTAATCCATAGGCTTGCAAAGGGTCGGACACAACTGAAGTGACTTAGTGCGCACGCAGGGAACTGATCAGTGATTAGCACAACTTAAAGGACTTCAGGTATTAGGATCATTAAGGGGCTCAGGAGCCTGAAGCCTCACTCCAGCCTCAGTGCAACTTAGCCAGGGGAGAAGCTCTCCTGAAATTCCTCATAACTGATCACTCAGCCTCTGCTGGAAGCACTGACCAGGCTCTTCTTCCCTGTGTGTCAGGCAACTTCTTGGGAGGAAGTTCTAATTGCTTTGCCAACATTGAGCTGAATGGCTCCCCCTACAATTTCTTCCCACCGGTTCAAGTTCAGCCCAATGAGGCTATTCAACGTATATAGAATTCCTTTCCTATGTATCAGGCTTGTGAGGTTCTTTAAACATATTTCATCCATTTATTATTAATAGCTTGCCTTTGAGCTTGGTTTTATAAAAGCTTGCATTAAGAATTGCACACAGCGTTCTAAAGACATATTTAACAGTAACACCTTACACTGATATGGTGCTTTAGGGCTTACGAAGTAGCCGCATTCATCGTCATCTTCCATTTGAGTTGTGGCAGGGTAGGGTGGAAGAAAAATGGACTTTGAAAATCCAATGTGGGTTCAAGTCCCAGCCCTGACACTTGCTGTGAATGTAGCATCAAGTTTTTAAGCCTCAGTCTTGTCATCTGCAAACTAGGGTGTGCACTCTGTCCCCATGGCCCTCAACTCGCTAGATAATGAGTAAACGGATGCTGCTTTGAGTCTTAATTTTATTATGATCACCTCTGATCCTTCCAGGATCCCCAAGAGGGAGGTGAGCCAGGCATCAGCTCCCGAAAGGCAGATGAAGAAAACTAAGAGTAAGCAGAGGTACCTGGAAACTGCTCGATTGTTTGCTCTCCTAGGAGTAGGCCCAGGTGTCTCAACACACTGTGAGTTTTTCAAGTTGGCCAGCATGTCCTCAGTATCTCCTCCACTCCCGACTTCCCCAGCCATTCATCCCTCCCATCACTCTCCTCTGATCATGAGCTCATTTGTGGCCCCTGAACTGCACCCTTCAGGACACAAGTCTGGTCCCATGCATACAGAGTCTAGAAATGAGACCGAGACCGCCTGTTCTGACCTTGAACATCTCTTATTTAATTACCTTTTCAATGGTCTTATCACTCAGCTTCTGTTATGAAACCTTTAAGGAACTGTAATCCTCAACGTTTCCCTCATGAGTAAGTAGACGTAAAGAGCCAACTTCCCAACCAGACCTTAACTGACCAAGATCTGATCGTAAGTTTGCAGCAGTAGACTTCCCTGGTGGTCCATTAGTTAAGACTCCACACTTCCAGTGCAGGGGGTGTGGGTTCAGTTCCTGGTCAGGGGAACCAAGATCCCGCATGTCCTGAGGTACAGCATAAAAAAAAACTTTGCAGTACATTTTTGGATTTTTTTTTTTAAAAAAACAAGGCCTTGTTTTGTTTTTTTCTTTTTCTGATTTTTAAAAACAACACTTTGTCATTATAGAAATTCAGGAATACATGAAAGGAGAGAGTAGAAAGTCACCCAGGGTTACAAAATCCATGGGTAACTAATATTAGTGTTTTGGTAAACTTCCATGTGTGTGATATGCTTTTTATAATTGAAGTTATACTGCTGTACATCCTTATTAACTTTCAGTTCAGTTCAGTTCAGTCGCTCAGTCGTGTCCGACTCTTTGCAACCCCATGAATCACAGCACACCAGCCTCCCTGTCCACCACCAACTCCCGGAGTTTGCCCAAACTCATGTCCATCGAGTCGGTGATGCCATCCAGCCATCTCATCCTCTCTCGTCCCCTTCTCCTCCTGCCCCCAATCTCTCCCAGCATCAGGGTCTTTTCCAATGAGTCAACTCTTCTTATCAGGTGGCCAAAGTATTGGAGTTTCAGCTTCAGCATCAGTCCTTCCAATGAACACCCAGGACTGATCTCCTTTAGGATGGACTGGTTGGATCTCCTTGCAGTCCAAGGGACTCTCAAGAGACTTCTCCAACACCACAGTTAACTTTAGGTCTTCCGAAATGTAGGTGATAATGGATTATTGTATGTTATCATATGATTATAATTTCTAATCGATATTAAAGCTTGCCTGGTGTTCCAGTAGCTAAGACTCCAAACTACTAATACAGGGGCTACGGTTTGATCCCTGGGCAGGAAACTAGATCCCACATAACGCAACTAAGACCCAGTGCAACCAAATAAATAAATATTTTTTAAACATTTATATGAATGAAAATTTAAAATTATAATCATATGATTATAATTTTAAAGGCTTTTGCTCTTGAATATCGGTATCTTCAAGTTTCCATTCTCTCAAAAATAATAATTTAAAATAATTTTTTGACTACAGGTATAATTTGCCTTGGTGAATAGCTTTGCACTTAAATCTTTGTGTCTGAGTCTTTACTGAGGTCACAGAGGTGAATTCCGTTTCCTGTGTTTTCGTTGTTTCTATGGGGCGTGGTGGATTCTCTGGTGGACAAAACCAAATTCAGACAACATGTTTGCATGAATTAGGAATGTGTTGGCTGCCAGTAGCTTCCCTAGGTGTTGCAGTGGTAAAGAATCTCCCTGCAATGCAGGAGATGTGGGTTGGATCCCTGAGTCGGGAGGATCCCCTGGAGAAGGGCGTGGCAACCCACTCCAGTATTCTTGCCTGGAAAAGACAGAGGAGCTTGGGGGTCTGCGGTCCATGGGGTGGCAAAGAGTTGGATACGACTGAGCCTGAACATACACACAGCTGGGCATGACACTTAGAGTGACTTCAACAAATAAGGATTGTTTTTTTTCTCCTTGGAAGTAGGTGACCCCGGGCATTGACTCCATGGCCAGCATCTCTTATTTTTGCAGTCTTTTACTTCCAGCTCTAAACGTCAACTACGCAGTCAAGTAAGGAAGGCAGGAAGATGCTGAACAGCACCAACCATGCTTTCTCTGGACTCAGGAAAAGCAGACGGCTTCACATTCCCCCCACACACTTTAGCATGGATTGCATTGTCTAGAACTGGTCACATGGGCACTCTTAGCTGCCAGGGAGTCTGAGAAAGCAGGTGTCTCTCCTGGGGCCTCAAACAAAAGCAGGATTGTGTTGCAAGAGAAGGGAAGGAGGAAGGAGATGGGGTAGCAGCTGAAAGTATGTGCACACACTTTCATTTAAGGTTCCTAGCTTGTAGGTTTCACTCATATGCATTCTCCCTATCACCCCACTCTGTCCCTATGCACTTCAGATTACGATGGGGTAGATTTATGCACCACTAGCTCTCATGCATTTTTCATCAGTTTTGTATAACTTTTAAAAGCTACTCTACCCAAAGAGCATTCATTTCCTGGATGGAGCCATTTAATTTCAGGTGAATAACTGGATTACCTGCGTGTTCGCTGCCTCCAATAACTTTAAGTTGTTTTAATGCTGCCAGAAGCCTGAGGGAGAAAGCATAAATGAAGTGTTGCTTTTAGCTAAAAAATCAGGAGAAAACATTTTAATTTCTCCAACCTATTGCAAACTAATAAATACATGAAAGGCACAACCTGGCAAAATAAATTTGTCTCCCGGGCTATCAAACCATTCTCAGCATCTCGCTGCAGAAGAAAATCCAGGGTTTAGCTTTGAAATCTCAGTGGTGCGCTTGATGCGAAGAACATCTGAGATACGTTTTGTTATAGCTGGGAAATGCAGAAATGGTTTATGTTAAATACTACTTTGAACTGACGACATTAAAGAACCAATCACTGGCTTTTTCCATTGTGGTTTGGAAGTAGCAGAACAAGGCCCCAGAGGACATTGACTTCACATGAAGGATGCCTCTCTCCTCTATTGGATTCTAGAGTCCTTTCAATCGCTTTTCCTCCAAAGCATCTTTGATCAAAAATATCAGATTAACTGAAATCTCAAAGTTGACATCAAGTAATTTTCACTTCTGCTTAAGACACTCAGATTCACACCTTCGAATTATCCAAAGGCTGGATGGCAATGAGGGGTGTGGAATGTTGTGAAAAGAGCTACAAAGAGATGAGGACTTCAGAGTCTGTGTGTGTGCATGCCTTTGGATTCTCATGAAGTTTTCTTCTAAATTTTATTGAAATATAGTTGATTGACAAAGTTGCATTAATTTTTGCTGTACGCATTAATTTCTGCTGTACGCAAAGCGGCTCAGTTATACATGTATCTGTTCTTTTTCCTTCTCTTTTCCACTGTGGTTTATCACTGGATAGAGAATATAACTCCCTGTGCTCTTGTTTATCCATCCTGTATATACTAATTTGCATCTGCTAATCCTAAACTCATTTTTATAGGGCAAAATAATCTTTTACCAACACACAAATCTTCATACACAGCGTGTTCCTCTGCCCTCTTTGATCCATGCATTTCTTTTTCATTTACAGGAAGGCAAGATCATGCCAGTTAAATACGAAGAAAATTCTCTCATCTGGGTGGCTGGAGACCAGCCCGTGAAGGACAACAGCTTCTTGAGTTCCAAAGTTTTAGAACTCTGCGGCGACCTTCCTATTTTCTGGCTTAAACCAACCTACCCAAAAGGTAACGTTTTAAATTCTCTGGAAGCTGCTTGGACCGCTCCCAGCCGGCGTGGGTTTCCTGTGAGCCCCTGCACAGGCTCAAGCACGTGACAAGGAGCTAAGCCAGGCGCACCGCTCAGGGTCTTGGTAATCGGCACAAGACACCAAAGGGGAGGGAAGGGCGGCTGTGGCTGTCACAGGGCAGGGCCGGAGCAGCAGGCGACAGGGCGCAGGCGGCCGGGACCCCTCGGCCTTACCTGCGGGCTTTATTTATGACACTCCCACTGCCGCTCTGCCCGCCTCTCCGTTATTGCACTTTATTTTTTGATTGTGGTGAGTCGTCATTGCTAAGCGCGGGCTATTCTTCATGGCGGTGCATGGGCTTCTCACTGTAGTGGCCTCTCTCGTTGAGGAGCACAGACTCTAGGCACACAGGCTTCCCAAGTTGCAGCACGCAGGTTTAGTTGCCCCGTGGCCTGTGGGATCCTCCCGGACCAGGGATCGAACCCATGTCCCCAGCCTTGGCAGGCAGATTCTTAACCACTGCACCGCCAGGGAAGCCCCTGCCAAATCTTAGTTATGCTCAAACCTTGCATCATGGGATAGCCACAAGCAGCTGTGGACACAGGCTGAGATTCCTCCAGTTCAAGGCTTGTACACCCACTTCCAAGTCCAAGAAAAATAAATGAAGGGCTCCTGGCTTCAGAGCAGCTCGGAGTACACCTGGGGCCGTTTCCAGGGCAGGTGAGCCCTGCAGCCAGGCTCCTCCCCGGGGTTCCGTCGGTCCCCAGCGCTTGTCGCTGTTTAGTCTCTCAATTGTGACGGACTCTCTGTGACCCCAGGGACTGCAGCCCACCAGGCTCCTCTGTCCATAGCATTCTCCAGGCAAGAAGACCGGAGCGGGTTGCCCTGTCCTCCAGGGGATCTTCCCACCCCAGGGATCAAGCCCAGGTCTCCTGCATTGCAGGCGGATTCTTTACCGACTGAGCCACCAGGAATATCTACTGTCTTGATTTCCACCACAGTCACCCCACTGACCTCCCAAAGGCCAACTTTGCACCTCTGGTTTATTGGTGGAGAAAAGGCCCCCTTCTTAGCACAGCTTAGATGGGCTACGTTCTCAGAAAGTTACACTGAACACAGAGAACAGCATGGAAATACAGAGAACTTGGGGATTAGAACTTAGGAGAGGGGGACAGACAGTGACTGTTTCATCCGTTCAGCCTTCAGTTTTGCAAGATGAAAAGTTTGGGACATAGATGGTGATGGTGGTTGCGGAGCAGTGTGAATGTAATTAATGCCTGACTGTATCCTTTAAAATGGTTAGGATGGTGAGTTTTATATATATTTTACCACAATTGAAAAACACACACCAGGCTTAGAAAGTCCTGGCTTCTCATTCTGCCATGGCTAACTCATTCCTCCAGTTCACAAGTCGTATTCAGTTCCAAAGCCTGGATAAAGTGGTTACATTTTAGCCCAGGCAAAGCAAATAGGATGCAGTTTGTAAGCCACTGGCAGCAGCCGTCTGGAAGAGCAGGTTCAGAATTCTGAGGCCACATGCAGGCTCAGTGAGAGAGAATCCTCTATGCAGTGTCTGCCGCACCCTAGGGGACTGGGAAGGAGGGCTGCCAAACGGACCATTGCTTTTGCTGTCCTGGGTCTAGCCCCGGACAGAATCCCAGGGACAGAGGAGCCTGGTGGGCTACAGTCCATAGGCTCGCAGAGTCAGACATGACTGAAGCAACTTAGCACAGCGCATCCTGGGTCTTGCTCCAGTGAGCGTTCACACCTCCATTCTCTGGCCACTTACAACTTCTGGCTTTTTACTCCCCACCTGTCTTCACATGGAATGGGCCTTCCATCACCCAAGAACTCCTTCTCCGATACCTTGTCACCTTTTCCAATCAAGGACAAAAGTCTCGGAGCTTCCCTGGTGGTCCAGTGGTTAAGACCTTGCCTTCCAGTGCAGGGGGTGCAAGTTCAATCGCTGGTTGGGGAACTAAGATCCCACATGCCTTTTGGCCAAAAGCCAAAACATAAAACAGAAGCAATATTGTAACAAATTTAATAAAGAGTGTAAAAATGGCCCATATAAAAAGTCTTTAAAAAAAAAAAAGGACAAAGTTTCCAACTCTGCCACCATGTAGAGCTCTCTCTAATCACTTTCTGTTTGAGGACATGCCTCTTACCCAGAGACTTTATTCATTCATTCAACGGTAATTGGCACATCTATTTTGTGCCACTTATTTGTTCTAGGCACCTGGAATGCACTGATGAACCCATGCCCCTTAGGAATTTTGCATCATAGCTAGGGGAGACACCGAATATAGACCAAAATATGAAAATTGTTTGGTACAATCCAAGGTGCTATAGGGGGCTTCCCAGGTGGCACTAGTGGTAAAGAACCTGCCTGCCAAGGCAGGAGATAAAAGAGACGTGGGTTCAATCCCTGGGTCACGAAGGTCCCCTGGAGGAAATGGCAACCCACTCCAGTGTTCTTGCCTGGAGAATCCTGTGGACACAGGGGCCTGGTGGGCTACAGTCCATGGGATCACAAAGCGTTGGACACGCCTGAAGTGACTTAACGCACACAAGGTGCTATGGGAAAAGGACAGAGCGGGACAGGGAGTCTGGGGGCAGAGTTGGGAGGACGATGCTATTGGCACTGCTGAGGATGACTGATAAAATGAGAACCTTCACCCTCTGAAAAAGAGCTGTGACTTGTTTCCTCACACTCCAACAGCGTGATCCCTTCTGAAGTATTCAGTAACGTATCATTAAGTATTAATCACACATCGTAGGTATTCAATCATCACCCCATCCATCCAAGAATTACACATATTACACACAACGGCAGAAAAGTGGAAATCACCTAAATGCCTCCAGATTTGAAAAGAATTAAATTAAATGTTGGTGTAGTCACAGGATGGAATAACATAGACATTAAAAGTGAGGGATTTTCTTTCTAGTCTCTCATAAATGCAGTCTATTTTACAAGAAAGACAACAAAATAAACCCTTTCCGAGGATGCCAGGACCCCTGCCCCCTAATTCTAACAGAGCCTCCCAGCGCCAGGGTCTGGCAGCCCCTGCCCTCGGAGCTTCATGCTGGCAGGTCGTCAGCATCACAGAGCTGGACCGTCAGAGCCTTGGGAGTGACCGGGCCAGGTCAGAGGGAAGCGCCAGGGAGCCGAGGTCTGCTGCCCGTGGGCTGTGTGCCACAACTCTCCATTTTGTCCTTATTTCATCTTTACCAACAACTACCCAGGCTTCCAGGTGGCGCTAGTGGTAAAGAACCCGCCTGCCAAGGCAGGAGATGTAAAAGATGTGGGTTTGATTCCTGGGTCGGGAAGATCCCCTGGAGAAGGGAATGGCAACCCATTCCAGTATTCTTGCCTGGAGAACCCGTGGACAGAGGGGCCTGGTGGGCCACAGCCCATGGGGTTGCAAGAGTCGGACATGACTGAAGCAACTTAACACACTCTGTCCTCGTTTATAGGTGAAGAAACTAAGGTCAGAGACTGAATCCCTCTCCTGAGGTCATTGATTAAAAGAAGTGCAACTGATTTTTTAAAAATTTTAATTAGAAAAAAAAAAAAAAAGAAATAGAGTGTGAGATTTGAATCTAGGTCTCCCCACTGCCTCTCCAGCCCTGCCTGAGAAACCAAGAGGCTACCCATGGGAGCTATCCGCAGCTGGGCACACAACCACACCCTCACAGATAACATGGCATCATACCATCATCCCCTAACATTCAAGGGCTTATTCCATGCCAAACACTATGCTAAAACCCTGAGACAAAATTCTCATGACCTCTGTCACTACCCTGTGAGCTAGATACTACTATTATCCCCATTTTAGAGAAAAAGAAACTGAGGCTCGCAGAGACGCCAAAGCCACCCCTGTGGTCCTCTCTCCACTCTTGTTACTCAGCGGCCATGGGACCCACGAGGCAGAGTGGAGAGCAAAGGAACTGAGCTGGAAGCCAGAGACCCTCATCTCTGCCACCTGTTCTGTGATCTCAGCTGAGTCACTTGGCCTTTTCAAGCCTAACAACTGCAGCTGCTAATTGGATGCCTTTGTGTATGAAAGTATTTGCTTATTCTATCCCAGAATTTGTAAAAGAATCAACCAAGGACTTCCCTGGCGGTCCAGTGGTTATGAAGTCGCCTGCCAATACAGGGGACATGAGTTCAGTCCCTGGTCTGGGATGATCCCACTTGCTGGGGCCGACTACTGAGCCCATGGGAAGCAACAAGAGAACCCGCTATAATGAAGAGGAGCCCCCACTTGCTGCAACTAGAGAAAGCCCAAGAGCAGCCGTGAAGACCTAGCACAGCCAAAAATAAATGACTTTTTCAAAAAAGAATCAACCAAGATAGTAATAAATCTCCTGAAAAAACTGTAATGCTTTATACATATATTGTAAATCCAGGAGGAATGCATAGGGCTGCAAACAACAGAATAGCTAACCAACAGTGATTTCAACAAATACATACAGGTTGACTTTTTTCATACAGCTAGAACTCTGGAGGTAGGTTTTTGGCACTGTCATCGACTCTCTTTCTAGCTTACTGTCTGCTACATGAGGCACGCTGGATTGTCATCCTTCTATCACTTCTAGTCACATAACCCAGATGTCTCATCTACATTCAAGGAAGGTAAGCCAGATGGAGGAAGCTGTGTCTGTCCCTTTCACCAAGAAAACAAAAACTTTCCTGGAACCTGCAGTAGCATATTTTGCTTAGGTCCCATCTGGTCAGTCCTATTGCAAGGGAGGCTAGGGGGAAAAGTGCTACTTTACTTTCTCAGCCCCTAAGGAGAAGCAGGGGATTCCCTGGTGGCTCAGTGGTAAAGAATCCGCCTGCCAATGTAGGAGACTCGGGTTCAACCCCTGGGCCACGAAGATCTCCTGGAGAAGGAAATGGCAATCCGCTAGTATTCTTCCCAAGAGAACCCCAGGGACAGAGGCGCCCGGGGGGCTATAGTCCCTGGGGTCACAGAGTAGGACATGACTGAGCCCCTGACCAGCAAGTAGAGGGGGGCTGAGGAAGGGAATTGCAGGTGGATTCTGTCAGTTGTCTTACACCATCTGCCTCAGCATTATAAACCAGTCTGGTTACCTGATGTTAAACCCAAGCCTGAAACATGCTTTAGTCTTAAGAAAATGTGTATATTTAAATAGGATAGGATCTACTCATGTGTTTGCTTTTATATCTTTTTCTTATGCTTTTCACCCTGATACACACAGAATTTCCTTAACAAAACAAATAACCCACAGCAGTTTTATTGTTGTTGTTTTCGTATTTTTGTAGAAATCCAGAGAGAAAGAAGAGAATTGGTAAGAAAAATCGTTACCACAACGACCACAAGAAGACTACGCAGCGGCCCACGGGGCACCCCAGGCCCTGGAAGACTGAACAACGGAACCAGACCCAGCGTCCAAGAGGACGCAGAGCCCTTCAACCCAGACAACCCTTACCACGTGAGTGCCGGCGTCTGCCCCACAGCTCGCTCGGGCGCGTGAAACCCAGCACCGAAGCTGCGTGGCGCTGCTTGAGAGTTCAAGGCACTTAGTAGTCAACAGACTTCTATTCGATTATTTCAAATACATCTTAATTTGCTTATTGCAGAGTTTATAAGCGAGGGTAACATCACTTCTGTAGTGTAAAATCCTGATGGGTTGTACTCCTTATTCAAGGTGGTTTTCTGGGCTCTGCTCGTTTGAGTCACAGGCAAATTCATGAAGACCTATTCACATCAGGAATTTGATTATTTAAAAATATTTCCAAGCATGTGGCCTGCAGGCAGCACACAGATTGAAAGTACTCTTTCCCCCTATGTCCACGACAGTCATCCAGTCATCAGACTTTTGCCGAGAAACTGCTCTTTTCCAGGCCCTGTGCACACAGGAGTAACTTCTGCCCTCGAGGGCACTCAGTCCATTTGGGAGACAGACTCACATAGGGGATCGAATGCTTCAGATGGAAACCTTGAGAACTGGTGTTTGTAAGGATGACACCAATATGCTGAACACTTCTCAAATCTTCAACAAAGTGTAGTTTATCATTACTATACTTTGTAGGGAGTGAAATCAGAAAAATAAGTACTTATGTGTAACTAGTGTTTTAACTAAATAATAAACTAGTACTTTAACTAGAGAAAAATACATGCATTTATTTTAAATGTATACAATGAAAAGTGAATTTACCTTCTACCACAGATACCCTCCTCCGAGCAGTCAATTAACAATGGCTGTTTGCCCACTTCCTCTGCATAAGTGTACACACACACACACGCATTTTTAACACAAAAGAGCATACATAACTTCCTTACTTTGCTGTCTCTCCAGTTACAGTACAGTATTTTAGGAATTCTCTTACAGGGATCCACCTCATTCATTTTAATGGTGACCTTGTATTCCCTTGTGTGGATAAATGTATAGAAATTTAAACAGTTCTGCTTTGGTGGGCATGTAAATATTCCTCCAATACTATTAATAGGATAGACCCAGTACCTCCTGTGCAGGGTATGGGAAAGATGTGAGCTAATGCAGATGAAGCTGTCAGCACAGTGCTTGGCACATAGGAAGTACTAACTTGCTCCATGCTAGCTATTAGTCTTGTCCATACTTCTTGTACATGAAGGGAGTAAATCTTTAGCACAAATGGGACTTCCCTGGTGGTGTGCTGTGCTTAGTCGCTCAGTTGTGAGTCTTTTCAACTCTGTGGACTGTAGCCCACTAGGCTCGTTTGTCCATGGAATTCTCCAGGCAAGAATACTGGAGTGGGTTGCCATACCCTCCTCCAGGGGATCTTCCTAACCCAGGCATCAAACCCAGGTCTCCCGCATTGCAGGCGGATTCTTTACCAGCTGAGCCACTAGAAAAGCCCTTCCTGGTGGCTCTGTGCTGTAGGCATTTAAAAAACTGCAAGTGCAGAGAGAGGCTTTCTCTGAACTCCCCTTACCTGCCTAAAGACAAATCCTCCAAAAGGAATTCTATTGTCATAAATCCCTTCCCCGGGAGTTTCATTGACCAGGGAAGATGGACTCATCAGAGGAGAGTGGAAGTCAGCACCACACTCAGAAACTTCATCACAAACTATCGTACCTCCCATGTGTTCTTCTAAGGGTCCACTCATCTCTCCTAGAAGTCACTGACCCTGCCATAAGAGATCTACATCCCCCCTACCCTTTCCTATTCAGATATTTAATCCTGAATTTTAAGCTGCCTGGGAGTTACTCATTTGTCCTGGGTATTTCCCATTCAGACAGTAAAGAATCTGCCTGCAATGTGGGATACCGGGGTTCGATCCCTGGATTGGGAAGATCCCCTGGAGGAGGAGAAGGCTACCCACTTCAGTATTCTTGCCTGGGGAAACCCACGGACAGAGAGGCCGGGCAGGCTACAGTGCATGGAGTCGCAGAGTCAGGCACGACTGAATGACGAACACTTTCTCACTTTTTAGCACAAGTACTGACGCATGTGGGTTTACTGGGTCACAGTAGATGGGAATTTTACATTTTAATGGAGGACACTAAATTGCCTTCCAGGGAATTATAGCAGCTACAAGTCTTCAAGTGTAATGCAAGGCCTCATTTATTATCAAACTTTGTAAACAGTCTTGGGTGTAAAACTATGTCTCCTGTCTTGGCCAGTCTTTAATTATCTGTAAGGCTGAGCATCTTTTCATACATGGAGAAGTCATTTGTGCATTTTCTTTCCTCAGTCCTTTATTGTATCACGTGTTGCAAGTTATTTTTTAGTTTGTCATTTTAGACTAATATTTATATTTTAAAAAGACGTAGAGCAAAAAGTATTTTTGAAGTAACCCAAGGCTTACTAGAAAATTTAGGACGCCATGGTACTTCATCGGTAAAGCTCAAAGAACAATAGAGGAATAAAATGTGAAGAGACAAACAGAAGTTAGTTTATTCTCCAGGCAGCTGGCCTCACCTGGGTCTAGGAGGGGGCTTCAGCCCCTTTACAGGAGGTGGGTAGGATGTGACTGCGCCCTGCTTCCAGACTTCAGGGATCTGTTCCTAAAAAACTTCCCACACAGCAGTTTCTTCCTTTCTTAAGTGTTGAGCTTGTAAGCAGGAACATCTTCCCTACGATTTCCGTCCTTCCCTTATCCCTTTAAGGAAGTATCTCAGAAATATCTCAATAACCAGAGATTTCTGCCAACTTTTTAATCCTGACACACTTTTGTTGGCCCCTCGGGTCGGATGCCTCAGCCGGCAGGCTTGTTGGCTCCTGCCCTGTGCGCGCGTGCGCACTCAGGCGTGTCCGACTCTTTGCAACCCCGTGGACTGCAGCCCACCAAGGCTCCTCTGTCCATGGGATTTTTTAGGCAATACTGGAGTCGGTTGCTGTGTCCTTCTTCAGATCTTCCCAACCCAGGGACTGAACCTGCATCTCCTGTGTCTCCTCCATTGGCAGGTGAATTCTTTACCACTGAGCCACCTGAGAAGCCCCTGAAATCGGGAGTTTTTTATTTTTGCTGTCCCAGGTGAACCTTTATCAAGATATAAAGTGGGAGGAGGAAATTAAAAGTCTGAAGAATTAAAAAAAAACAACCTGGTGTTAGAGAGTAAGACAAATACTTTGATGACAAAATGTGAACATAAGCTTTATTGGATGTTGTTGAGGAATTGTTAGTTTTGTGAGGTGTGGTAATGGCAGTGTGGTGCAGGAAAATATCTTATTTTGGAGAAACATTCTAACATATTTATGGGTGAAATGTCACAATGCTCTCAAGTCTCTTTAAATTTACTTTAGAATTTTAAATACTTAAAAAAATCAAGTCTGACAAAAGGTTAGCAATTGTCAAATCTAGATGATGTTCAAGCACACAATTTTCTCCACTTTTCAGTTAGGTCTGAAATTTCTTATAACTGAATGCCCCCCACCCCTAAAATAGTTGAATAAGAAAAGTATACCAGAAAAGGTGATAGGGTTGCTTAAGTTCACTTGGCTCATTGAAGTCTAACCTATGCTGCTGCTGCGTCTCCACCAAGTTGTTCCTCCAGGAAAAGAGCTTTAAATTGAATAAAGCATTTCCATTATTGATTGGACTTTTCCCCCACATTGTAATGCAATGCCATAATAAAAGAGAATATAGAATCTATACCCCTAGAAATTCATGAAAAGGAAACCCAGATACACAATTTGGCAGGTGCCAAATTTCTTCCAGTTCTGTGATCTTTCCAGCAGTGAAGAGTTCTGTAGGTGACCCTGGGACTTCCCAAGTGGCTCAGTTGTAAAAGAATCTGCCTGCTAATGCAGGGGACATAAGTTTGATCCCTGCATCGGGAAGCTCCCCTGGAGAAGGAAACGGGAACCCACTCCAGTATTCCTGCCTTAGAATCCCATGGACTGAGAAACCTGTCAGGGTACATACAGTCCATGAGGTCACAAAAGTTGGACACCACTGAGCAAGTGAGTAACAAGGTGACTTTTAACTTCAGTGCAAGTTTGTAGTTAACTATCATCATGGCACATACAAACTAGCAGGTAAAGTTTGAGGTCTTCAGTCTTAACACAGTAAGTGGTCCCCTTTCCTGAGGGTTACAGACCCTTATATTACACGAAGGCAGAAGCTAGATGGCTTGGTAAGTGTTCTCAGCCAGTGCAAGGGGATAGCAATCTGCTAGCCTGGACCAGTGGACTCCAAATATGCTCCCCAGAGCCCTGGAAACCAAACCACTATTACAAGAATGCCAGGGGCTTGGCAAAAGCAATACAGTAATGTAAAGTTAAAATAAAAATTTCAAAAAATTTAAAAAAAAAAAGAATGCCAGGGGGCCTCAGCAGCGGCAGAAATGCTACTTTTGAATCAGGCTTCCTTCCTATTTTCCTACTTAAGACAAGTTGAGCCACTACTGAGTGGTAACCATGGCCCACTGAAGGCATAAGGGAACTTCATGCGTGCTGAGTCGCTTCGGGCAGGTCTGACTCTTTGTGCCCCCGTGGACTGCAGTCCACCAGGCTTCTCTGTCCATGGGATTCTCTAGGCAAGAAGACTGGAGTGGGCTGCCATGCCCTCCTCTAGATCTTCCTGACCCAGGGATGGAACCCGTCTCTTTTGTCTCCTGCGTTGGCAGGTGGGTTCTTTACCACTAGTGCCACCTGGGAATGGAGAAACTTTACCGTAACATTAAAAAAAAATTCTTCCTGTAAGTGACCGATCAGGCAGGGTGGAAGTTCCTTCACGTTAGAAGAGTTTCTGAATGATAAGGTTTTAAAGATTGAAAGCGCCTTACGGAAAACAGTGATTGCTGGTACCACTGAGACATTTAAGACCTTATTTTAAAATAATGTGTGTGCTATAAACGTCTCCTCAAGAAGGAAACACAAGTAATTCTCCCTTATTTCACAGCAGCAGGAAGGAGAAAGCATGACATTCGACCCCAGACTGGATCATGAAGGAATCTGCTGTATAGAATGCAGGAGGAGCTACACCCACTGCCAGAAGATCTGTGAGCCCCTGGGGGGCTACCACCCGTGGCCCTATAACTACCAGGGCTGCCGTTCAGCCTGCAGAGTTATCATGCCTTGTAGCTGGTGGGTGGCCCGCATCCTAGGCATGGTGTGAAAGCACTTCAGGGAGCAGGTGCTGTGAAGAAGTCAAACTCCAGAGACAACCAGAGCTTGGGGCATCCTGAAGCTAAAGGGACCATAAAGTATTTTATGTTCCATCTAAGCAATGTTATTCGAGACACTGAACAGAATACTTCTCAACTGCTTTACAGAACTTTATTCAGAACTGCAAATGTACTGGGAGGGTAGTTTTAAGTCTAAAATATCATCATAATCCTTTTATTACTTGCTATTGTTTTGCTTTTCTTTGCCAGGAAGGTCTGCTTTTAAGCCTTCCTTACCAAGCTATTTTGAAATAACCATGAAAAATTACTTACAATATATCTCAACTGTACACTTGAGTTCCTTTTAAATCAAGTCACTGACTAAAACGATTGGCTTATTTGCTCAGAATTCCTGTTTTTCTCAATCTTTACTGTTCTTTCCTAGTCTTGCAAATGTGCCCCCCGAGTTCCCAGATAAGAATGAAGAGACAAAAAAGGGAAAATGAGATATCTAATGCAATCTGCCTGAGAGTAAACCTAACCCTGAAGGTGGCAGCTCCTGGGAGGTCCTGGGAATAGGAGGCTGGCCTGTTGGGAGTCACGCCCAAGAGGAGAGCGCTAGGACAAAGGGCAAAGTGCAGAGCAAGGCTAACCAGGCTTGTGGGGAAGCACCTGCACCGACATTCTGAAACGAGGTCTTCACATCCCTCGCTGTCTGCTTTCAGTTAAGTGGTCTTCGGGCTTGAAGCAGCATCATGATTTCTACCTTTGTAGTACAAGTTGGGCTGCTGACATAGTTCAGTTGCCAGTTGAGTTACTCTCCTAGTAACACGGTGGGCAGTGCTGTCTGATAGACACGGCTGAGGAGGAATGGCTTATTTATAATGACACAAAGAATCTCAGGACCAAGAACTGTCTTTAACAACTGAGACATTAGATCAGGAAGATGAACAGGGATTTCCTATTTTTGACATTTTAGTTTTGACTCTCATAGTTTTACGATTTTAAAAACCTTCCTAAAGAAAATAAGTTTTCCAAAACAATGCAGAGATTCAGAGAAACGAAAGGCTGTGATACCACAACAGTCCCATAGTCTAAAGACACCTTACTACTGTACATCTGGTTTTCAAACTTGGTTACCAGATGAACACCCATATACCTACATTAAACGGGATGAACAGCAAGGTAGGTTTTTGGAGAAAAAAGGGATGAAGGACAGACACACTGACATGTATGGCCACACTGTTCAGTCGGCAGCAACTTCCTGAAGCTACAAATTTTACATTTTCGAAATGGTTACCCCTCTACTAAGCCAGTCAGTGCCAATGGTTATGCACACCACCTCCCACCTCATCACCCAGCAGCCTGTATGTCCTTGCCTCTGCAAATAAAAGAGGAAAAAAGACGGGAGTCAGTGATGCCACCCCAAAAGTGCTTGCGCTCTCATGAGGCAGATGACTGGGCTTCAGTACACCAAAGGCCTTGATAGACTTGGGAGCACTGGGCTTCTGGGGAAGAGAAGGCCTTCAATGGGTCTTCGAGGATGAGCAGGAGTCGGCCAGGCGGTGATGGGAAGGGCATTCCAGGCAGAGAAAGCAGTTCCAGTAGAGGCGTGAGGCTGTGCGGTTAAGCAGGGAAACGGAGCATTCAGGCTGAGGCAGGCGCGTCAGGATGGAAACAGGCAGAAGCTCCAAACAATATTGCATGTCAACTTTGAGTTTACTGGGGGAAGAAGGAACAGGAGCAAACGGTAGCCCACCCCAGTACTCTTGCCCGGAAAATCCCATGGACAGAGGAGCGAGGGCTACAGTCCAGAGTCACCAAGAGTCGGACACGACTTAGCTATTGAACACACACACACACACAGAAGGCAAAGGAAACCAACGAAAGGTTTTGGGCAAGGAGGGGGCTGGTTGTTTCCACTTTACATGGAGCCCCTTGGAAGCTTTCCATGTGGGAACTGAAAGGTGCCAGACTTAGCGAGGACAGTGGATCACAAGGGAAGGAAGGCTGCCTCTTGATAACGTGCTCCCTCTTCAAAGCACCGCAAGTAAATGGAATATAGGTGCATAACTTACTTAATAGATAATGAGATTATGCTGTTATGAAAGTCACTCGGCACCTAAGGAAGTCAACATAGCAGGGGAAAAAATGGATGTTTTAAGGACGAAAAAGAAAAAGTGTAGTTGCTTGGTTGCATCCAACATGGTGACCCCATGGACTGTAGCCCACCAGGCTCCTCATGGGATTCTCCAGGCTAGAATACTGGAGTGGGTTGCCATGCCCTCCTCCAGGGGATCTTCCCAACCAGGGATCAAGATCAGGTCTCCCACATTACAGGCAGATTCTTTACCATCTGAGCCAAAGCTTTGAGCTTTTTAAAGACAAAGTCAAAGTTGGATTAAATGCAGGAATGACAAAGAGACTCAAATTTTTCAATGAAAAAAACTAAAGGTCTACTTTGAAAGAGAAGAATCGAGAGTACAAAGAATATTTGGTTAAGGGAGAGAGGACACTGCAGAATACAAACTTTTCACAAACTGCTCCTAATCCCTAAGGGACCTCCGACCTGGTCAGTCCAAAAGCTGCAAATGCTGCCCAGTTTGTGGTGCTGAACCTCGAGCTGTCCTTTAGCTAATCCTCAGTGGTGAGGCAGACCAATCCTTAGGACACCACAGGCTCATTTTCAAGGTCCTCAAGTCAAGTCCCATCTTGACTCAGTAGTCTTAGATGTGATCGGTGCTGCTGTGTCAGCAGCGAAAATGAAGAGACAGTACTGCTGGGTTTCAGTAAGTGATCCACGCCACATTAACACATCTCATTGAACAAATTTCCTCTGCAACGTTAAAAACTTGCTTAACCTCATCCTTAAACCTCCTTCCTACCATCACCTCAAATAAATGTTGACACTAAAGAAGCAAATATATTCAGAATAATCACTTAACCCACTCAACAGTTGTTCTTATACCAGATTTTATTACAGTCCGAAATACAAGCTACATTTTTACAAAGTAGAAATTCCTTGTGTGAGTGGAATAATTTTTATTTCTGCATAAGCTGAATATGCTGATTTGTTTTATGTACATTTATTTTATAGAAATGTCACATTTTCTCTTAACTGACTTATTGAGGGGAAGGAGGAAGTCAACAAAAATCTACATGCAGATAGCCCCAGTAGCATATGCAGACAGAAAGGTGCAAATTTGAGTCAACTATGCAAACTTTAGCAAAAATGTTTTACAAGCAGGGTGAGGTTTGCTCTTTATAAAAGAAAGCTGAATTCCTTTTAAGGGCTTTTGTACATATATGCATGCTCATATTTTATATGCATATACAGATTTCACTTTGAAAAAGCCCAGTATGTTAGAATCAAATTTACAGAACCAGTTTAAGTTAGAATTGATTGAGTCAACCACAGATTTTATTTAAAATGCTTACATTCAAAAGTAATCAATTTACATAGAATTTTTAAGTACTTCCTGTGTAAAGGTAAGTACATCTATATATGCATTTGCGAATGTATTGATGTAGCCTAACCTAGCAATAGCTACTGCTATTTTCTAAGGTATTTTGGTTGACTGAACCTTTACCATGTCTTAATAGTTTTTAAACCAAATATACAAGAGTCAGTCTTTATTAGGATCTATGTTATCACCATAGGTTGATAAAGATCAGTAACAAAGCTATGAAGAAGTCCCTAGGTTAACCACCAAGTTATTAAACACCATTTGTTTTAAGCAGCATACCCCACTGTAAGCTCCCTCTATGAGTTTACTAGTAACGTTACAGATGTCACGTCACAGTTCTGTTCTTTCTGTGCCTGCTCCTGTGCAAAAATTCTCTTCCTATCAAATTTCTGCAACTAAATCAATTTCCTTTTTCTCATCTGTAACAAGGCTGCAAAAATCTTAACAGCAATGAGATAGTCTGGAAGAAATACTCTCTATACACTTTTTCTTAAAACTAGCATTATATTTGCACATTTACTTGCAGTTTCTTAAAAACATGATTTCCTTAGCTTCCTGTTCTTCAGCTTCCCAAGGTGTGGATTATTTACCAAAAATTTTCTTTTCAACCGCCTATTTATTTCCTTAACGTAGACCATTATCCATCTTTTTTATGATGGGTTTACTTTATACTGACACAGTCAAAGACCTGGAATAAACTTACCCAGCATAAACTTTCTCTCAGCAGGAAATTATGCTTTTAAAGGCAAGTGGTTTCTTTTCAATTGAAACCATACTCCTGCCTAGAAGGTGCTAAGGAAACTACAGCTACAAAGTGAGAAAGATCTCCACTCCAGAAAGCCCTAACACACATCCTACTTGACTTAATCAACCAGCATTTTAATGTTTAATTCATTTAGCACCTATGTGTAATCATATTCCAGGTGCTAAAGAAGTTGCCTTATTTAAATCAATACTATGATACTCCATATATACTCCATGGATAGTGACTACTCTAGTATTCTCTGCTCAATTTTAATAATATCTCAGCAACGATAAATAGCATATTGTCCAAATGGTCTCAATTTGCTTCACTTGACTGAAAAAGATTTTCATCATGTGCAACACCACATGGTTATGTGGATTCAATGACTTGTATCGTAATGACCATAAGGTTCTGTTTACAGAGGAACGAAAATCTCCACTAAGCACCCCTCCTCTGCCTCACATCTACACTAGAGGGAAACAGATACTTCACAAGGACAAGATCCCACGTAGCTTTTCACCTGTCTGTATAATTTTTCAGAAATAAGACATCAGAGATGAAGAGCGCTAACATCATCACTTTTTAATCCTTTATGAAATCGCTTTCTTAAGGGTAAAGTCCCAGGTAACATACTTTGACGTCACCAGGTCACAATAAACAGATTTACTGGGCCCTACAAACCTACTGAGTCAAATCTCAGGAGGAAAGCAGTGAGAGCCTACATTTTAAGAAACAAGCTTCCCAGGCAAAGGTCGTTCACCCTCAAGCTTATACAGAATACCTTCCCAACGCTGTAATTTTTAGTTGCCTGGCATTTGAGACAATTATCAGAAGATCAGCTCAAGACTGGGGTAAATAGATTAAGTTTTATGTAAGTTAAATTCTATCTGTGTAAGTGAAAGAACACTTATGAAGAAAGTATATGAGTGTGTCTCTGGGAAAAAATTCCTTTGTAAAACTAAAGACTTAGACTAGTCAGTATTTAAGATTCATTCTGGCTCTAAAATTCTGATTTTTGTTTTGTCTCATGTTGACAAGGAATGGAATGCAAATCCATGTTTAAGGGAGTATAGGTCCCAAAACTACTTCTAGTCTTGCCAGATGGCCCATAAAAACATGCCTGCTGATCTTTGACAATTCTATGCAACATCTAATCCTGCACCACACTTACTGAGTTTCTGTTCATCATCAGCTGTTCTAATTAACCCAATTTCACCTCAGTATCTAGTCTTCTATTAGATTCCAGAACAGGAAACAGCTTTGCTAAACAAAGATAAAACTGAAATGTAATATCACCTGTAATGTGAAAAGAACAGAAATAAATATTTCAATAAAATATGGACCCTAAGGATTTCACATATAACCATTAAGTCATAAACTGTAACTCAAATTCATTCACATCATCAGGTATTCAGAGTAAAATTCCATTGCAATCCTTGTTAGATTTATAAACTACATTTGACTGCATGTACATTTAATAAAAATTGAAGACATAAACTGTGACAGCACCGAGAGCAGGGTTTCACATTAAGCTGGGCTAGCCCTGGCATTAGCTACCATAGCCTCACCAGGACCTCGAGGGGCCCCAGGTGATGGGGGCCCCCACCGCCTCCACCCCCGCAATCTCCCCTAGCCCACTCGGCCCAGCCCCCGCTTCCCCAGCAGCCGCTGCTCCTTCTGCAGGCAGTGCTGTTCTCAGTATCTCCCCGGCTCCCCCACTTCCTTCAAGTCTGTGTTAGGCGTCACCTGCTCACCGAGCTCTCAAACGGGCTCCTACCGCAAGTGTCAACCCCGACTGTCCTCTTTGCATAAGCAGTTTTCTCCGCAGCATCTAGTTAACACCATTAACATGCACTCTGCCTATTTCCCCCATGAGCTAGGCTCCGTAAATGCGGAGAATTTATCCACCAGTGCATCCCCCTAGTTTGGAAAGTGTCTGGCACATACCTGGCCTTCAACGTTGATGAGAATGGGTATGATGCCATGAACATGAATTTTGACCTTATCTATATTACTCTATATATTATTCTATTACCTATATTAAAGTGAAAACCCACTCCAAGAAAAAAAACTATGGCTTTTGACAGAAAGACCGCAAAGGTATTAATACTGTTCACAAAAATAAACTATGCAACTCTCCCCAAAGAGGTTCATATAGTATTCAGTATCTCAGCACTTCTCTGGGGGTTTTCCAGAAAAAAAACGTACTAGTAAGCAGTTCAAATGTTCACCTCCAGAAGCTGGCATGCTTATAAATGAAACTGCTTGATTCACTCTTGGTTTCTAGACCTGTGCATATCTCCACACAAATTCCTAGATTCGTAAAACTCTGGCCTCTTTTAACCTACCCAAGTTTCTTGGGCTCAAAATCTCTTCTGAAAGAATAACTAACCTAATAAGAAAGTAAATGTCAGTCCGTTCTTTTAGAAATCCACATATTTTGGTTTTAAAACACTGAGGGGAAAATAAAAGGAAGCTAAAAATTTAAATTAATCACAAAAATACCTGAATATCACATGGTTTTTGATTAGTAACATAACTGCTATTCCCTCTAGTGATGAAGATAACTGAAGAACAAATCAGATTTTCTCATGACCTGAGGTTAATCATCTGTTTTAAAAATCACTATTTTATATGCAGATGAATAAATAATATCAAGGTCACATATTAAAAACAAAGTACAATTTAAAAAAACTGTTTAGTCTAGTGTAAAATAACAGTTCCAACACTCGCATATCTACTATGTAAAAGGCATTACGCTCTGCATCAAAGATCCAAAAATAAGTGAATAATGACGTAGGACACATAGGGTAGAACAGATACCACACAACTAACCCTAAAACCAGTGAAACTCTGGGAGGTGCCTTACAAAGGCATCCCTGAGACACCTCCACATCACAGCTGGAGTGGCAGTGAATGAGGGGGTGTGGAACGGGTGACTTCACAAGAGTAATCTAACTGAGGACACTTAAAGAATGCAGAGAAGAAAATAAGGACACCTCTCTGCAGCATGCAACATGAAGACCATTTACCAAATTGTGAAGGGTTCCTCTCTGTGCACCAGGGAAGTACTGCAGATACAAAGCTGGAAGCCAGCCCACACCACCCTCCCAAATGCAGCCCAGCCCCATGAGCGAAGAAATGAGGCAACTGTAGTGACTTGATAAAAGACAGATCAGACTTGCGAACATGTTCACATGCTACAGTGGTTTTGGTTTGCTCTATCAATGGCTCTAACAGGTGCCTCAACCCGTAAGCAAATAGCCTGATCCAACTGCTGCAAAGCCAGTGGTGGACAGAGCGGCACAAGATTACTCAGCCTTCCGGAAGGCAGCATGGGAGACCAGTTTTGACACAACAGGAGGCAACAGGCTTTCCAGGTTGGGTGGAAGGGGTAAAAACACATGGGATATTGAGAGACAGTAGAAGTCTGCAAGCTAAAAACAAGAACAGGCAGTAGTCTCTATGTGGCACACAAAACCTAAAATATTCACTATATGGCCCTTTACATAAAAAGTATGCAAACCCCTAGACTATTCCTGTGTGCCTGGATCTTAGGCACACCGTGAGGCAGTGAGAGATACAACTGAAGAAATTTATATCTTTATGGCTGAGGCTCAATTACAAAAGCCCTTGAACAGCACAGGTAACAGACTGGTTACCTTCTTTTTAGGAATTCCAATACTCAACAGCACTGAGGGGAAAAAAAAATCAAGCACTCTGTGCTTAACTGGCATTTGTTGGCCACATTCTTTTGAGTCAGGACAACTAAGCCCTCACAGGTAATCAGCATCCAGGGCAAAAAAAGTTCAGAAGGGTTAAGTCACTGTCCTCAAAACACCATTATGAACATCAAAATAGGGATTTTAAGATCTCAGATTCATGTTTTGGTATCCTTTCTGCTATGAAAGTCACCTCTGTGGTCAAAATGAAAGACACTGATCACTTTGCAACTAATAAACAGCAAAACAGTTAAGCAGTGATTCCAAGGAAATACATTCCATCTCTTAGCATATGTCATAGGCACTGCATTAAACCAGCTAAATTAGCAAGGTGCTCATCTGTAGTAAAATGGGTCACAGAAAGGTCAATGCTAGAGCACAAATGACTGATAAGTGGCGGCATCTGAGAGACAAGGCCCCTCAACTTGAGGCTATAGTTGAGAATACAGTGCATATACAAGGTACTGCACAGACATTCTGCTCCCCACTGACCATCTGAGGGGCAGGGAGCAGGGGAGAGAGGGAGCAGACCAATGAACTAACTCTTGCAAAAAGCAACGGTCAGCCTCTGTCACAGATAGAAATAACAGGACAGAATGTGTGGGCTCCAGGTGCTGTGATCTTGCAACTTGCTTTTGTAAGTCCTAATAGTTTTCTTCTGTCTTGAGATTTAAATTAAAATGGAAATAAAATCAAATAACTTCTGAAAGGAAGTCCCTTAACAGTCTACACACAGTCTGTATATTCTGGCCACACTTCATGATTCTTTTTAAAGTAGTGCTGACAACACGTGCATATTTAAGCTCTGCTTAAGTAAAATAACTACTGATTCAAAATAAAAGTTTTTTGATCAACTTTTATGCTCTTGCTATTATTTTTTTAACTACACTAATTATTTTTAACTAGCTGATATACCTTCTTCAGACAGACTCCTGAATCCTGAAGGACTGAACTTAGAAAGGTTTTCTTTTAAACCTCTCAGTCTAAAAGCATGTTGATGTTACCCGCAACATTATTAAGCAACCGCTCTCTGCACTTTACATATATAAGTACATATAACCCAATTCAAATACTTTGGGATCAGATGTGTTTGTGAATTCAGAAAGTTTAGAATGTAATATAGATATATTATGTATTCTGTAATAACCTCAGCAGGATCTGCAGTAGCATTAGCATTCTGTGAACAAATGAATATTTCTGCAGCAAAATATATGACTATTCATATTGTAAGTTTAGATTTTATTTTTAACCACTGAGTCACACACACACTAGTTTTTAGAACCATCTGGATTAGGAGAAATAGTTGTAGAATTAACGGCTTCAACCCATCAAAGCCCACGAGATGGGTACTAGCCAGTTTCATAAACAGGAAGACTGGGGCGCAGAGACATTAAGCACTGGCCCGCTGTCACACAGCTGGTAAGCAGTGCAGCCAGGCCTGCTCTCACGCAGGCGCACCTGAGTCCATGCGTTTAACCACTGTGCCGTGCTGCCGCTTAACGCACTGAACGGAGCATCAAGCACATGGTATGTGTAATAGTTTCCTGCTGTTCAGAGCTTTCACAGCTTGTGCTGTGGAGCAGTATAGTTGCAAATGCCCATCTGTAAGCACTGAAGACCCTTTTATTCTTATTTTCCTCCATGAAGACCTGGAGGAACTTCTGAATGACACAAGGCTCTTGAAAAAGTTTTTACAAAGGCCAAATTACTGAAGAGGAATTTGAGAAGGGGCTGTTGACAAGTGGCAAAAGATCAACGGACACAGCAGATCTGGGGATCTCAGATCTGGAGGGTGACTGCTGATTCCCGCCCCTCAGGTGAAACTCACAGGAGTGGGGAATGCAGGGAGCTGGCCCCACTCGGCAGACAGCTCAAGCTTCCTTCTACTGAACATCACAACAGCAGCCATCGGGGAGCTGCTGTTGCAGAAACGGCAGATGTGAGGGGTTTCACACTCATGGGCATTTTACTAAAAACATACCAGCCTTGAAGTCTTAACAGAAGAAAATGTAAATTTACTTAACCATAAATAACAGGTGTCAATATTTACTTTGATGGGTTACTTATTTGGTGGCTATTTTATACTTATTAAACTTACTTAATACAAAAAAATCATTTTGGGGCCAAAATACTGTTTTTGAAACATCTTTTTTATAACTGAACCTTGTAAGAGGAAATAAAGTCAGTGAGGTATGTATGAGAAGTCTCAATGCATACGTAAGAGTTAAAAAAATCTAATTTGAAAGCACAGCAAAGGTAACATTTGGAAGATTCCAGACAAGCCAGAATTCAAAACATATGTAAAATGCTAACATGATTGGAACAAATGGACTAAATCTGAATCATTTCAATTTTACTGAAAAAGTCAGGGATTCACTGATCTTAATACGTGTAACTAGGTAGGAGAAAAACCTTAAGACAATTTTAGCATTTGAACAAGGAAAACTAGTGTGAGCTCCCAAGTTTAATGAACAAGAATATGTCAGGAATAATGTGCTAGACTTCTTTCAACTGTACAGTTGTAAGCATATCTTGCTTCTCTGTAATTATCTGCATTTGAGAAAATAAAAATCTTCCACACAAGTCAGGACCACTTGCTTGTAATTACCTCCTCAAAGGGCAAGAGAGCTAGACTCCTAGTAACCTTTCCTACTTAAGAAACTGATAATACTCTGATCTTTAAGAAACTTCCCAGCCCATGTGCAAGAATTTAAAACTTCAACTTGCACATTCTCTGCTTCACCATCAGACACTTGATGCATTAATAAAAATCACTCAGTCACCCAGTTCATTCAGCTGTAGAAAGCGTGGGAACTGAAGTCTGATGGGCCGTGCTCCATTCCAATTCCAGCCCCACCGCTTGTCAGTGGTGTGAACTAGGCAAAGAGCCTAACTTGGGCCTGGCTTCTCCGATCTGATAGGATGGCATCACTACCTCACAAGACTGTTACAAGGCAGGAGAGACGGAACACACCCGGCCCATAAACAGTCCTAACAGCTAGCACCGTTACTGCCCTCACGGGTGAGCAATGTGTATGACTTGAGCTGATTTGGGGGTGTAAGTTTACTGAGGGAGGAATAGAGGCTAAGAGTTAAATTCATTTCAGAAGCAAATCGGAAGAGTACCCCCCAGTGGTTACCCTTTTGAGTAAATCACTACTTCTGATTTACCCACAAGTTCCTGAGTGTTTCCAAAGTAAAATCTCGTGGTATGTCTAAGATGATTTTACAAGAGAATATGCACTGTTGGAGACAAAAGAACCCGGATCAATGCTGACAAACCCCTCATCTAGAGCTACACATGGGGTCTTCCCTGCTCTTCCAGTGGTTAAGACACCATACTCCCATTTCAGGGGGAACCGGTTCGATCCCCGCTTTAGGGGGAACTTACGATCCTGCACGTGCACAGTGCAGCCGAAGGAAAAAACTGCACGGGACCGTCCTGGCACAGAAATCACTATTTTGTCCTTTCAGTCCTTTTGGCATAGAAATCACTACTTTGTCCTTTAAGCTTTAATATTTCCTCCCCCTTGGTTCCTCCAATGCAGAGATAATGGATATATACATATATATATTATTTTTTTTGGATGAAGGATGCAGTCATCAAAATATCCCTAACTCTTATGAAGCTAAAATAGCAGGCAAGAGTGTAAAGGTAAACTTTTTACAGCCAGCTGGTACAAAAAAAAAAGCAGCTTGAGTAACAAAAACACACACAAAACACCCAGAAATGTTCACCTGTTTTTGGAAATGTCAGTAATAGTGACAAGTCAGAAACACGCACTCTAATTTGGATAACGAAGGTCCCCATAAAATTAAAGTTCACTGGGCAGATCAGAGGGTCATTTAATAAGCAATACTGCTCTGGGTCAATGGTGTATATCTCTCAGATCAATGACCTAATCTGACGTGTAGATAACTGAGGAAGGAGAGAAAGGTAAAATACGAAAGGAGAGCCAAAAAATATTTCAGTATTGAATTAAAATGTCTATCTAAACTATTCATAATAGCAACAGTGACATAACTTCATTTTAAATGTTCACTTGAAATTTATCTAAACAATTTATTTAGGACAGGTCAATTATTTTCTTCCTTATCCTATACAGTTAACCTGCTAAGAACATACAAGTTTTTCCAAACTCAGGGAGACAACAGCAATGATAAATCGATGTCTTGCAGTTAGTGAACACCACAAATCAAAGGGATGAAAATGCTGGGGTCAGGGGAAACTATAATAGTTATTAGTACAAACCAATCTTTTTCTTCACTCCAAATAAAGATAGAGAAACCAGGTTATTAAAGGAGCCACTAACTGCCTTTGTTAAAGACTGAACTTGCTAGTTAGTAACTCTGAATGGTTAGGACACAGGACAGCAAATTACCAAAATTGACCCTGGTGTTTCAAACCTCTTGGTGTAGCCACCTAAAGAGATTACTTTATAGCAAAATTTAAAGCAGCAGATTATCCCATTCAAGATTCTTTGCAGACAGTGAAATTCTGGGAAGTCATCAAAGTGCAAATAACTACAGAAATCAGGAAAAGAGAGGGGCTTTCCAGGTGGTACTAGTGGTAAAGAACCTGCCTGCCATGTAAGAGATGTGGGCTCAATCCATGGGTCGGGAAGATCGCTTGGAGAAGGGATTGGCAACCTGGAGAATCCCATGGACTGAGGAGCCTGGTGGGCTATAGCCCACAGGGTCGCAAACATTCGGACATGACTGAAGCAACACAGACACACCCACACACCCACACACCCACACACCCACACACCCAGAAGAGATAAAGAATCAAAGGAAAAAAACGTATTCCAAGACTAAACATCAAAAAAGAAAACACATGCTAAGAGGAAAAAAAAGTACGTTCTGAAAAAGACAAAAGCATAACTAGAGCAGGAATGAAGATCTGAGAACTGAAAATGGGAGTGTTGGAGCTTCCTGCTGGCTTAGTGGTTAGGACCCCAGGTTGCACTGCCATGACCCAGGGGGGAGGGGAGGGGA